>CM028341.1:36337347-36492347 GCA_016647705.1 Eucommia ulmoides | reverse complement strand
GATTGCCAAGTAAATCATTTTCTTTTTCAACTAGGAATGTAAGGCAAATTAGGAAGCTTCCTTATTCTTTATTTAGCAATTAGATTTTAGGGTTTCCTTTTTTCTCCATGTAGACCCACGAATTTCAAAGTGTAGTAGGGTTTCTTTTCTTATTCTCTTGCCCACCTATTTAAGGGGCTTTGTAGACCTACGAATTTCATATTACTTTGATTAATAAAAATTGTGAGAGTTTTCTCTTTAGTTCTTCAGAGAACTTTTCCTGAACTTATCAAGAGTTTCTTGTGGCGTTCAAACTTATATCTTTGATTCGTGATTCATTATAATAATTGGGTCAAGATTATTATACCATTGGTTCGCGTTTCGTTAATAAACGTCGGGTCAAGGTAATCTATCTTTCAATTTCTGTATTTTTAGCTCGTTCAATCTGATTTAGTTTCGATCTTCGCGAAGAAACCCTAAGTTGGTTTCGGGTCTCACTAATCCTTGGTGAGGTTCGCATCATCGCATATATAAGATAGACTTAAATCGGCTATATTTGACCATGAGTAACACTTTTAAAACTCTCAATTTAGTCCCAAAAATATTTTTATTTGAAACCAATAAATATAGAAAGAAGTTTATCCGATATAAATTACAAAATCAAGGAATATATAGACTAGATAATAAGATCTTCAAAATATATGATATATATTTGAAAACCAGTCAAAATCTATTAAAATATAATATTCCAACATTCAAAAGCTTAAAAAATGGGTGAAAGATTTTTGAAAAATGTTCACGTAAAAATTGGAAAAAGAACCAATCGGTCGACCGGCATATGAATTGGTTGACTGGGATCCAACATCTAGTTTTCTTATCATTGCAATACATATCGGTCGACCAATCAGTCGATCAAATTAGGCCCTAAATTAACAATCCAACCCTTTAGTTGACCGGATAGCTTAAAACTTAGACTTTGAATTAACCATTCAACCCTTCAGTCGATCGAATAGCCTAAAACTTTATTTTAGGGTATCTTGAATCAAACGGTCGACCGTTTGGCAAGTCAGTCGACAATCTTAATCCATTTTCATATATTTTTTTTCAAACGGTTTCATGATTAAATACTTAGGAAAATATTTTTTTACATAAATTTATCAATTATGATCACTTTTAAAAAATATATTTTATCTATGTGTCATCCTAATCGGGTTGCATTAAGAGTTTAAGAAGAATCGGGTTGTTTTACCTAGTAATAGAAAAAAATTCTTCTTATCCAAAAGATCTTCAATTTCTTCATAACTATCTCGATCAATATTCTTCTTCTTCATAAAATCAACATTTTTCTCATCCAAACATCAGAACTAAAATCTAAAATACTTAATAAACTCATTAGTTCCTTGAAATATTCAAGTTAATTGGTTTATCAAAACATCTAGGGTCAACAATCTATTCAATTTTTATGATGACAATTAACTTGATGTTTTCTTAAAAAATATATAACCACTATATCCCTGAATATAAGGATAGACTTTGTTCATTTAAATACCATAATAATAAAACATTTTAATACGAAATGAAGATTTTCAATGTCTTTAAAAATTTTACTACTCTCCCCCTTAGTAAAATACTTTGCAAAATAAATCAATATTTATGAAAATATCAGCGATCTCTCCCCTTGTCATCTCAAATTGGGGAGGGAGGGGGGGGGGGGGGGGGGGTTAAATCAAAATATCAAAATTTTTGGTTATATGATATGGTAAATTTCACATAAAAAATTTATTATTGTATCTATAATCCTTTAATATAAAAACCTTTTGCCCAAGTAGAAAGAAAAATTTCTTAATACTCTTAAGAACATTTGTTTTATAAAAAATATGTCCACCTATATGCAACTTTTAAACCATGTAAAAATTTATGCATATTTATTAAAAAATAATAATGCAATTTTGGAAATATGCTATCTATTCTAAGCAAACATCATTGTGCTAGCCATTCCTAAACCTTGGATGATTTTTCAAAGTTATTCTTCTGCCAAAGGTTTTGTGAATATGTCAGCCAATTGATCTTTTGTGTCATTCAAGAGAAATGTCACCCCTTTGAATGTGATCTCTAGTAAATGATGAAGAATATCAATGTATTTAGTATGTGAGTATTGCATAGGATTTTTACTGAGGCAAATAACACTTATGTATTGTTGGCCCAATGAGCTACCCAAGAGGGGGGGTCAATTGGGTAGTTCTAAAAATTTAAATAATTAAAACTTTCAACACTTAATTTATCAAATAATCAATTTATCTTAAATCAATTATTATTTTCGTTACGCAACGGATAAGTGTTTAATTTTAGGTGCACATCCAAACAAAATATAAAGAAAACAAATAATGCAACATACCAAGATATATCCTGGTTCAATAAGCTAACCTTACTTAATCCAATTCCCCGAGCTCCACAGATATTTGTAACTTCTAAACCCTTGATTTCTTTAATGGTAGGAACTAAACGCTGACAACGATTATTTTCCTAGGTTCAGAATCAACCTTTACAATTTTCTTTTTCCTAGGCTATGAAATAACTTTATATTTTTACCAGGCTAAAGACTAATCTAATTTTATTACAGGAAGAATCACAACCTAATTTTTTTAACAGACTTAAGATTAAACCTCACCAAACTCACAAGTATCATTTTCCCAAGTAAGGATTGAACCTTTACAATTCACTCAAAATTAATTCAATTTCAAGAAGAATCAAAATTTAGTTCTTTTCAAGGAAAAGAATAACCTAACATTTTTATACCTTAGGAAAAGATTAAACCTCAACCTTTTTCACCGAAAATGATTGAAACCTAACTACCCTAACTAGATACCGACCCAATCGTGTCTAATCCGCTCAAACTCACAAATAAAAAAAAAAATATGAGTTTCTTCCCACGAGGAGCTTCTACCATCTTAAAACAGTTATACTTAATTAATGTCACAAAATTTTCTACATGATAGAATTATAGTAAAGTAAATTAATATCTGATTATAAATAAGTGTGGGTAGCACCAAATATAGCACGTAATCAGATAATAACACAAAATTATTTTAAAAAAGATTTTTATACTCTTAAATTTGAAAATGATTTTTTCAATGATCTTAAATCCAAGTAATCAATAATAATAAGAAATCTTTATTAAAAACAGTAAATTGGAAAGATCGCACAAGGAAAACACCGAAGTATGAAAACAAGATTGCAAAGCAGCACAGATCGGTAACGCCAATTCAACAACGCTTTAGCTCTAGAACTTTGATCACAAAATCTCTCTAAAATAATTTTAGCAGTATGATAACTCTTAGAACAAGATTGCAAAGCAGCACAAATCGGTAACGCCAATTCAACAATGCTTTAGCTCTAGAACTTTGATCACACAATCTCTATAGAATAATCTTAGCAGTATGATAACTCTTAGAAAATCTTAGGAACAAATAGCCTTGATATATTTCATCCAATTTTCGCAGGTCAATATATATAGAATAAAATCAAGTATTCCAACGACTACTTTTCAAAACATATGCCTCTAAAAAGCACCTATAGACCCCATATATCATATTCATTCAATTTTGGTGTATTTCATTTAAAAAAATAACTTTTAAATCACTCAATTAGGTCCATAAAATATTTCTTAAACATCAATCACAAAAATAGGATGTATTTAGTTGCTAAATTTGATAAAATCTTTAATTATATATACCAAATCAATAGGGATATCAAAATATATGTACCATATATTTAGTAATTTCAAATCCCTTGAAATACTCCACTGGAATCGTAAAAAACGACTAGTAACAACTAGTTTTTGATCGAAATCCCAAAATCCTTGAAATCACAACTGAAACAGTCGGTTAACCGAACCCTGCCCTGTCGATTGATCGATAGATTCAGTGTGCAAGGTAGGCCAAAACTATACAGGCAGTTGGTTGATCGACCTCCCACGGTCGGTTGACCGATTGATTTAGTATGTTTTCCAAGTCAAACTATGCCTCAGTCGATTGACCGATTATCCCACAATCGGTTGACTGATTATTTCAGAGATTTTTTACTGCCATTCCTCTACGCCCATCAGTTGACCAATTCCTTCATGGCCGGTTGACTGATCAATGCAGGATCTTCCATATTTTATCCGAAACCTCACTGTTTCATTCAATTGACTAATCCTCCTCAGATCATTTGACCGATTGATCCTAATTAGTCACTTTCTCACTTATTTAAGCTTAATACTCAACGTTTAATCCCGTTAATCAATTTTTTTTCTCGGTTAACTAAATTTACTCTAAAATTCAATTTTAAACATCAATCTTACTTAGGTCAATTTTTATTTTTCAATTTCACATAGAAGCATATATTTGAACACTAATTAGGATCCTAAATTTCATCAAATTAAACACACAAAAGTATAATTCATTTAATAGTGTCATGTGTGATTCTAATTTGGATTGTATTAATAGTATGAGAGTCTTGAGTTTTTTTTACCTAATTTCTTCAGGATCTTCAATACTCTTCATTTCTTCACCGTCCATCTTTGCACCCTTGATATTTTCTTCATGATATAGTCTTTTAATGGAACTCTTTTTATGATACACTTAACAAACACATTAGTTCCATAAAAAACATCAACCTTTAATTATCCATCAAAATTTCGGGATCAACAATCTTTCTCTTTTTTATGATGACAATTAACTTTGATATTTTCTTCAAAACAAAAATGTGACCACGCTTTCCCTAAATCCGGGGACGGGTATTTAAATCATTTAAGCACAATCATGAAGAAGATAAATTCAAACATAGATATGCAATAAAGAACAATTTAAGTAATTCAACATAGATCTATCTTTAAAGCACAATTCAAGTAATTCAACAGAGATCTATCTTTATTCAGTGCAATGCTTATGCAAAAATTTTATAACTCTTTCTAAAACATAATATCATCATGATCTCCCCCTTTGTCAAAGCGAACAAATTCATAACTCTTTCTAAAGCATAGTATCATCATGATCTCCCCCTTTGTCAAACAAATTTTTCATTTAAACATTAATAAAATTCTCTCCCTTTGTCATCTCAAAAAGTGGGGATGGAGAACAAAAACTTTTAACCCCTTTTAAATAATTTTTCTTTAAAAAAACTTATCAACATTTTTAAGCATAGAAAATTTTTCTATATAGAGGATAAGAATAACTTTTTAAGCATAAAACTCATTTTCAATTATTAGATATTAAGCACAATTGATTATTTCTAGACAAACCACAATAAATTCCTTACTACTCAGTCAAGTACCATAAATCCTAGATTAAGCTATTACAGATCAAAGTACTAGGGTGAGACAAGTTTAATTTACATAACACTACTGAGTATGATAAAGCATAAAATCTAATGAGGACCCTGTCCAATAAATGGGTAATACAATCCCAACGGACTAGTCGCTGGCTGCTGTGGATACTGACCACCAGGCTGAATGCTCGAACTCGAGGGCATTTGCTGATTAAACGGCATCGATGGTCTTGCTCTTGACGACCCTGCTACAGTAGATCCTCTAAAGGATTGTTGCGCTCCGAATGTAGTATGTCCGCAATAATGCTTGTGGGCGTTGAACTGCTACTGGCCAACAAACTGTGAGCTCTGTATGAATTGGAACATATGTTCCATATTGCCTATGATCCTCTGAAATCTAGCATCCATAGTCTCTGTGATCCTCCCGTATCCGCTGTCCATGGACACTCTTATCTCAGCCATACCGTTTTCAATTCCAGACATTCTGTAATCTATCATCTTCGTGTATTCTCGGAGATCATCAACTTAATCTCGAAGCATGTTCATCTTTTAATCTAAGCTCAACTCTTCCTCTTCATCTTCTTATTCTTCAACCACCCTTCTTGGTCACTCTTCACCCCTCTTTTTCACCCATCTATTTCTCTTGAATTCATACCCCATTAGAATACAATTACTCACATTTATCCATGCCAGGGTTACCATGAAGAATTCTATTTCTTCAGGATCAGATTCCACTCCAAAGCGGTCAAATATTCTTTGAAGTGCATAGCCATAGGATAGCACTCTAGAGGGTTTCTTTAGATGGTACCTCATGTGTTCCATCATGATGTGAGCTAAATCAAGTTTTCTCCCCTCACAATATCATTCAATAAGTACAAATCAAACTCATTCACATTCGCATGACTTCCTCTTACAATTGTATATGTAATAATCGAATGAATGAGGCGGTGCTCAAGTGATAGCGATCATGCTCTATCTCCATCGAACCTAAACTTATTGGCAATCTCAATTCTATTAAAATTCGTAGCAAGCCAATGAGTGGTATTATAGGGAAACACATTTCTTCTATCCAAATTCAAAAGATGCCTAAGCTCTGCCGTATCAAATCTAATTTCCTTCCCTTTAACAAATAACATCATTTGATCATCCCCAAGTGTAAGATTACTATAGAATATTCTCACCTAAAGAGGTATCCACTCATTACTTTGGGAGACAAAATTAGTCCACCCCAAAACTCTAATATACTTTTCAAGATTGAGATTTTTCTTCTTTAATCCATTAAAGTCTATGGGTTTACAACACACAACTTTTCGATTCGCAAATTCATTTTTGAATCTTATTTCTTTCTCCTTGCTCTCAAAGTGGACATTGTCATATTTGGGTTTTTCCGAGCAAGGTCTCTTGATTCTAGGCATTTTCACACTACTTTTAAGTACAATAAACTAAGAAAACACAAGAAAATTAACTAGATGAAGTGAACCAACCGAAACCCTAGAAGAGATGGAATAACTAACCTTATAATGAAACTTTTTGGTTTCCAAACACTAGATCTGAGCCCTAGATATTCAAATCCAAGTCAAATCGTGATGATCTCTTGAAGATTTAGATGAAAAGTGCTTGGAAGAGGAAGGGTTTTCGGAGAAAGGGGTGTTTAAAATTGAAATGGGGTAAAATGAGGGGGCTAGAGATTTTAAATCCCGTAACAGTTTGTTGACCGACTTTTATTGGTCAGTTAAATGACCACTGTAGAGTTTGCATATAGCAGGCTTTGCATCTGTCGGTTGACCGACAAGTCTCCTTTTGTCCATTTTATCCCTATTTGATCAACTAGCTCATAATTTAATTCTTATTATGACCTACACATATTATTTAAAATATTTTCACACCCACACACTCTTTCTCTCTCACACACACATCACAAATATCTATTTTACAAAATGCGAAGCATCGATCTCCTTAACAAAATTAACATATTTGAATTTTATAAAATTTGACATACCTGGATCGTACTTGGGAGCAATTGGTGTGTGTACATTTGGTGGATTGTTGATTTCAAGCTTGGTGTCCCTCGAATCCACTATTTTTCCTTTTGCTTGATTTATCACTTTAATTTCCTCATTTCCTTGATTGACATTTTTTTGGATTGATTCATTGACAATTTTCTTGCCTTTGTTTAGTGCTTCTAGTTGTTTTTCATCATTATGCTTTGTCACCACTTTATACACGGTCTTTCTCTGGTATTGATTTCTCGCCATTTGTTGAGGATATGTATCGATTGATTTCATGTATTGAACTTGTTGCCTTTGATCCTTCCACTTTGTATATATTGATTATTCCTTATTGGTGCATTGAATCTGGTCTCATTTCTCAGCATGTAATATTCATTGATTCTTCCTTCCACTAATAATGAATATTCATTTCTCAGCATGTAATATTCATTAGTACCTGCATAAAAAATTTGTCCTTTTGATATCCAGTTAGTTCTGGATCCGACAAGGTAACCATGCAATAAATAACAACCTTTCTCAAAATGACCATGCTTCCCACAATAAAAACATTTAACATTGTTAGTACTTAACATTTCTTCGGATAATCATTGTTTCGTAGAGGAGTACGATATCGATGGTGATATTGAGGAGTTATTTTAGCAACTATTGGTATTTCAACAAATTTAGTTCTTCCAATATCCTTGAATTTATTCATTGTTTCATCAAGTTCCTTTTGAGTCTTTTCAAATAATTGCTCCATTGAACTAACGTTTACATGTAGACAAAAATTCTTCTATTGCATAAATTCAAGATCATTCTTAAGAATTTGACACTCGCTTTCAACATAATGGATTTTTACACGAGCTCTATCAAGCTCACACCTTTCATTTTCCAACTCAAGGCTCAAGGCCTAATTTAAAGTTTCAAGATTTTTCTTTTAAAAATCATTTTGCTGAAAATCATAAATATCAGTTTTCAAAACTTCGTTACCTTTTTCAAGAGACTCAATTTTTTCATATAACTTACCAATTTCAGATAAAGTATTTGCAAATTCAATAGTTTCAAAATATTTGTCCAAATTCTTCTTCTTAAAAGACTTAGTAGTTTTAAACTTTTTATTTTCAAGAATTGCAATATTTTGTCTATGTTTAAAATTCTCTTTTCCAAAACACATAATTAAGGGCAATCAGCATCTCAATAACTTTATCTGCAGCCAAATTATCACGAATTCTACCATTCTTACTAACTGAACGCTGATTATTAGAAGAAGTGGGAGACTCTACAATAGTACATATGATATCATAATCAGTGCACTCCATGTGATCGTGTTTACCAAGACTTTAAAACATATAGAGCTAAATCCATGTGATCGTGTTTACCAAGACTTTAAAACATATCGAGCTAAAACCCAACTCTAATGCCAATTATTGGCCCAATGAGCTACCCAAGAGGAGAGGTGAATTGGGTAGTTTTAAAAATTTAAACAATTAAAACTTTCAACACTTAATTTATCAAATAATCAATTTATCCTAAATAAATTATTATATTCGTTACGCAGCGGATAAGTGTCTAATTCTAGGTGCACACCCAAACAAAATATAAAGAAAATAAATAATGCAACACACCAAGATATATCCTAGTTCAGCAAACTAGCCTTACCTAATCCAGTCCCTTGAGCTCCACGGAGATTTGTAACCTCTAAACCCCTAATTCTTTTAACGATAGGAACCAAACGCTTACAACAATTCTTTTTCCTGGTTCAGAATCAACCTTTATAATTCTTTTCTTCCCAGGTTAAAGAAGAATATTATCTTTTTACCAAACTAAAGACTAACCTAATTTTATTACAGGAAGAATCACAACTTAATTTTTTTAACAGGTTAAAGATTAAATCTCACCACACTCACAAGTATCATTTTTTCAGGTAAGGATTGAACCTTTCTAATTCAATTTCAAGAAGAATCAAAACTTAGTTCTTTCCAAGGAAAAGAATAACCTAATATTTTTATACCTTAGGAAAAGATTCAACCTCAACATTTTTCACCGAAAAAGATTAAAACCTAGCTACCCTAACTAGACATCGACCCAATCGTGTCTAATCCGCTCAAACTCACAAATACAAAAAATTATGAGTTTCTTCCCACTTGGAGCTTCTATCACCTCAAAACAGTTATACTTAATTAATATCTTGAAATTTATTATGTGATAGAATGAAAGTGAAAAAAATTAATATTTGATTATAAATAAGTTTGGGTAGCACAAAATATAGCATGTAATCAAATAATATGATAAAATCATTTTAAAAAATATTTTTATGCTCTTAAATTTGAAAACGATTTTTTCAACGATCTTAAATTCAAGCAATCAACAATAATAAGAAATTTAAATTAAAAACAGTAACTTGGAAATATCTCACTAGGAAAACATCGAAATATAAAAACAAGATTGCAAAGCAGCACAGATTGGTGACGCCAATTCAACAACGTTTTAGCTCAAGAATTTGATTGTAAAATCTCTCTCGAATAATCTCAGCAGTATGATAACTCTTTAAAAAGTTTAGGAACTGATAGTTCTTGATATATTTCATCCAATTTTCGTAGGTCTATATATATAGAATAAGAGCAAGCCTTCCAAAATAATTTTTAAATCTCTCAATTAAGTCCATAAAATATTTCTTAAACATCAATCACAAATATAGGAAGTATTTAGTTGCTAAAATTGATAAAATCTTTAATTATATGTACCAAATCAATAGGGATATCAAAATATATGTACCATATATTTAGTAGTTTTAAATCCCCCGAAATATTCTATTGGAATCATAAAAAACGGCTAGTAACAGCTAGTTTTTTTTATCGAAATCCCAAAATTCTCGAAATCTCAACCGAAACAGTTGATTGACCGAACCCTGCCCTATCGGCTGACTAATTGATTCAATGTGCAAGCCAGGTCAAAACCATACAGGCGTCGGTTGACCGAACGTCCCACAGTCGGTTGACTAATTGATTCAAGATGTTTTCCAAGCCAAACCACACCTTGGTCGGTTGACCGATTGTCCCATAATCGGTTAATCGATTGTTTCAGAGACTTTTCATTGCCATTCCCCTACGCCCATCGGTTGACCAATTCCTTCATGGTCGGTTGACCGATCGATGTAGAATCTTCCATATTTTCTCCGAAACCTCACTGTTTCAATCAGTTGACCAATCCTCCTCGGATCAGTTGACTGATTGATGCTGGTTGGTCACTTTCTCACTTATATCAACTCCAATACTCAATGTTTAATCCCGTTAACCGATTACTTTTCTCAGTTAACTAAATTGACTCTAAAATTCAATTTTAAACATCATTCTTACTTAGGTCAATTTTCATTTTTCAATTTCACAAAGGAGCATATATTTGAACACTAATTAGGATCCTAAATTTCATCAAATTAAACACACAAAAATATAATTCATTTAACAATGTCGTGTGTAATCCTAATTCGAGTTGCATTAAGAGTATAATAGTATTTTGTTGCTTTTACCTAATTTATTCAGGATCTTCAACACTCTTATTTTCTTTGTTGTCCTTCTTTGCACCCTTGATATTTTCTTCATGATACAGTCTTTTAATGGAACTCTTTTTATGAAACACTCAACAAGCACATTAGTTTTACCAAAAACATCAACCTTTAATTATCCATCAAAACCTCGGGATCAACATGTATCATAGTAAATTAGAACTCCTTTCATGCAGACACCAAAATCATGCGACTGTTACTTTATATATAGAGCCTGTGCGCAACAACTACCAGCTACCATATACTTAGCCTTAGTTTTGGATAAGACAATGAAGTTTTATTTCTTACTTGACCAAGAAACAAGTGCATGTTCTATAAAATGAATATGAATGACCAAAAAAATTAAACCAACGGAGAGAAATCGAATCAAATGGTTCGGGTTGAAACCGACTAAATGGTTTTAGTTTTAAATTTAGAAACCGAAGCGATTTTGGTTTTGGTTTTATGATAGTAACTGCGTAACCGAACCGTGAGCAGTACTGTGTAACACACACACACACGCGCGCACACACACACACACGCGCACACACACACACACACACACACACACACACACACACACACACACACATATATATATATATATTATTTTTAATGTATTTAGTATTTATAGTTTCATCCCTATTTTTATTTATTTACACTTTTAACCCTTTTAGTTTACACTTTAGTTAGTTTTTAGTTTATGCTGAAAACTGTTTTTATGTAGTTAGTTTTGCTATTGGTTTTTAGTTATTTTAAAGAGTGTATGATTTAGAGAATATTTAGAATTAATAATGAATTGTGGTTCGCGGTTGCGGTTGCGGTTGCAGTTGCAGTTTTGGCTTTTTTTTTTTTTTTTTTTTATAAAATTTAAAAATCTTAAACGGTTTCGCGATTTTGCAGTTTTGGTTTTGATTTTGGCTAAAATTAAATGACCCGATTTTAAAATTGTTTAAAAAATAAACCTGCGGTTTTGGTCTTACATATCTCAAATGGTTTTGGTTTTGCATGAAACCATGCCGAACCTAGACCGTTAACATCCCTAAAAATGACACGACCCACTAGTATTCTTACACTCAACTTTGCAATCAGCAAATCAACGTCGGAGTAACTAATTAATGTAAAAATACTCCCTCTAGGACACCATAATCCTAGATCACATTTTTTTTTTTAAATATTGAAAAATATGTTTAATGGTAGTTAAATGTGACTTTTTTTGGATAAGATTGAAATCTTGCACATAGATACACATTAAACATAATATCAGGTCTACTAGTAGTAAGGTATAAAAGACTATCGATCATACCTCGATACATTTTTTCATTCATGCTCATATTTTTGTCATCTTTGTCAAGTTTAGTGGCTGCTGCCATGAGAATTTTATACTCTTTAATATTTTTCAAACCACATTTCTTTAGTAACTCTTTTACGTTCTTGGATTGATTAACAAAAAATTCACCTTTCGTTTGCTTAATTTGAAGCCCAAGGAAAAATGTCAATTCTCCCATCATGCTCATCACAATAATTCGTAATTTTATCATTCTTGAACTCTCTACCTCTATCACTACTGATATTAATATTGCAAGACTATTTTTCATTTTGAACATGTTTGCGAAAATTTATGGATACAGATGTAACGTTATTTTTCTTAGTCATAAAGATTACCCATGTATATCTAGAAAAATCATCTACTATGATAAATGCATACAACTTTCCTCCCAAACTAGCAATGGGATTGGGACCAAATAAATCTAAATACAACAATTCAAGAGCTTTCAATGTAGATGTACGTATTTTCGTCTTAAAAGATGACCTGTCTTGCTTCCCTAATTGACATGCATCACCAATTTTATCCTTAACAAATTTAATATCATGAAGACCACAAATAAGATTTTTCTTAGATTCCATGCTCAAGACGTCTATGCCACAATCAACGATTTTCAAACAGTGCATTTAAACATGATAAATTTTGAAATGTAAAATCATCAAATGAACAAGTATAAATATTTTGAAAATATGATGCAACAAGTAATATGTTATCATAATTACCATTCTTAATAATGCACTTATTATATCAAAGATGAGATTATAACCTCTATCGCACAATTGACTTATACTAAGCAAATTGTATTTAAGACCATCAACTAATATAACATCTTCAATAACAGTAGAAGAATAATCAATATTACCTACACCGATAATCTTACCCCAAACATCGTCTTCAAAAGTCACATAACGTCCATCGTTAGATGTCAAAGACGCAATTTAATTTTATCCCCTGTCATGTGCCAAAAACAACCACTATCTAGGAATTATTTATCCTTGCTTACAGATGCTTTGAGATTAATCTGCAATGAGCACTTCAAATAGTTCCTAAGTGGTCCCCAATCTAAGTGGGTCCAATATTGTTAACCGGAACAATCATTATTCCTTTAGAAACCCATATTTGCTTATCTTTAGTTTTTGGTCGAAAATAGTTTCTTGTAGTATGCTCCTACAATGTTACAATTAAAACATTTGACAACTTTCTTAGTTTTAGAAAATAATTTTTGAAATCTATTTTGTTTAACATTTTTATGAAATCTAATACCAGTTTTGTCAAAAACACTTCTAGAACTTTCCAAAAGTATTTTTAAGTTATTCTCACCATTTGTAAATTTGATAACAATAGAATTTAAATCTTTAACTTTGGATCTCAATTCCTAGTTTTCCTTTTTCAAAACAATGAGATATGTTTTGAAACTTGATTTTTAAGATAAGTGTTTTCGGCCTCATATTTTTCAATTTGTTTGATTAATGAAATAACCATACTTTGTAAGGCACTAATTTTAGAACACTGAGTTTTGTAATCACGTAATAGCTCCTGATAAACGTAAAATAATTCATTAAAGTTTAAAGGACAAGGACTAGAATATTTAGGTACCTAATCCCCAATAGTCATTAGGGCAAGCATTGTTGATTCTTCATTACTGCTTAATGTTTCGGAATTACTCGAATCCGAATCATCTCACATTACTTTTACGAATTTCTTCTTACCCTTCTTTTATTTACTTTTGTTGTTGTATTATTTATCCTTTTTTTTTGGATCAAGACAATCTAATTGAAAATGCCCTATTTTGTGACAATTGAAATATTCAATGTTGTTGATATTGAAGGTCTTTCTTCCACAAAAAAGTACGTCAAGTCATATTTCTGAAATTTCTTCTAATAAGAGTTATGTCTCGCTCTTGATCGTTGTCGAGGCTTATGTCATGACTGTTATCATCATCATCAACTTTCGGAACTTTAAGTACAAGGGACCTTCATTTGCTAGTACTTGCTTTTTCTTTTTTTTTTCCATGTCCTTGAATAGATGACTCGTGAGTTATTAAGGTGGCATTTGGTTAGTGTTTCCACTTTTCTGAACCCAACTGGAATGGGTTAGGTTGAGAATTTTGGGAACAAAATTGCATTTGGTAATGACAATTATTATTTTGTGCTGAGAACAGAATCGTGTTTGGTAACGATTTTATTTTAAAACTAATTTTTTTTTAAAATTTTTTTTTTTGCGGTTGGCGGCGGTTGACGGCGGTGGTGTTAGACGGTGGCCAGACGACCAGACGCCGGCGACAGCGGCGGTGGCCGGATGGTGGCCGACGACGCACGGTGTCCGAAGATGGTCGCCGGAAGTGGTCGGCAACTGTAGACGGCGGCGGTCAGTGACCAGCGACGGTGGACGGTGACCAGCGGCGGGTGGTCATCGGACAGTGGCCGGAGTTGAGAACTTTGGATCGAGTTTCTTAGGCACAAAAAAAAAAAATGAGTTTTTTTTATTTCTCATTTTCTTAACATTTTGAGAATTAATTCCTATTTTTTGGGTTGGGTTGGGTTGAGTTTTGTATTTACCAAACGCGTTCCCAAAAATCAAACTCAGAATTTTTGGGTTGGATTGGGTTGGGAACACTAACCAAACGGGGCCTAAGTTGCCGCTGAGCTCATCTATAGTGTACTTGTTGATATCTTTGACTTCCTCAATGGCCTTCACCTGGGGTTCCCAATCTATAGTCAAGGACCTCAAAATTTTCCAAACTTTCTCAGGAAATCAAAATGTCTTTCTAAGCTCGTTGAGGCTGTTGCTCATGTTGGTGAATCTAGTGTACATGTCCTGGATATTTGGTCTCACCTATTTTGAAAAGCTCAAACTAGCGAACCAAGGCATTGATTTTGGACTCTTTCACATGATTTGTCCCTTCATGTGTAATTTGCAAAGTATCCCACATTTCTTTTATCGACTCGCAAACTGATATTCTGTTATATTCATTCACATACAATTCACAGAACCAAAAGTTGATTTCTTAGGCATGTATAGATAATTTTTTAAAAACACACTCATCATACTTATCTTCCATCTTAGGGACACTTGATTGCTAAAACATAATACCCTTAATTATGTGCAAAATATCGTAATATAATGTGCTTAAGTACGGGCGTTGATTCACAGGGATCGATCTTGTAATTATCAATTTTTAAATCATTTTTCTTTTATTAATGGAAATGAGTTTAGATTTTTGTTTGGATTTTTAATAAAAGAAAATAAAAAACTAAATCTATAAACAAAATAACGGATTAAGAATTATGAGTTTAGTATTTTGAGTATTATATTATTTTGGCATTTTCTATTCAGATTAAATTTGTGTAAACGAGTGTTCCCAACTACGAGCCGAAACTACTCAGAATGATTGGATTGTTATTCTCTGACATGATTTATCTTCGGTATTTAATTCCTAAACTACCCTGATCCACAATGAATTAAAATCTAGGCTTAAACCATCCAAACCAACAATTAATCATAAAAAATACTATTGTGTGACCATTAGATCTAGACTACAGGTACAAGGTCTAATGTTTTAGTAGTAATCAGATCAAAACCAAAATCTATTCAAGAATATTTTGACAATAAATCCAATCACAATAATAACAAAATAGGAACGAGATTCATGTTACACAATTGTTACACAAAATCCAACAATGAAATAGAACAATACAATATTATAAATTCCAAAAATACCTCACCCCAATCCTAACTCGATTGATGGAAGTTACCCGCTTGTCGCCTTGTAGAACGACATTTTTTCGGATACAATCCTCAAAACCACTATCGCCAATTTTGCCTTCAAGATCCTTGGCTTCTACCCTCGAGAGTGAAGAAGAAAATGGAATAAGAATTAGGGAATAGAGAGAAGCAAACAAAATTAGCCTAAATTATGTACAAGAGCTCTAGCGGAAGCCTTCCAAAAAATGAAGAATACATCCCAATTAATAGAAAAAGCAATGAATGAGAATATCTTATATTCTTCCTTAGTGTCCAATTAACTAATTGACCACTATTGGCCAATTAATCAATTCGCCACTAGTGCTTATATTGTCTACTAGTGAACAATTAGTTGTCCACTGGTGGCCATTACTTGGCCACTACCTAGCCAAAAGTATGTAACTGTTGTTGGTTACTTGTGTCGCGTTATGCACGGCTCGTTAGTTACTTTTAGATCATCGTGGTGTGTTCGTTTCTTGTCCAATTTGCTCCAAAATAATGTGTTTTTGCATTAATTCCAAAAACCTACAAAAATAAATAAAATAAATAAATCAATTACATTAATTTAATTTATTCAAAAGAATAATAAAATTTAGTTTAATGGTATTAGATCACATAAAATGTGGCGTGATCACACCCCAAAGCTAAATTTTACTAGTTCTTGAGCAAAACCAAATATACTAATTAAATGAAAGGCCATTTTCTTTGGGAGCACGATTGCATTTAGCGTATACAATAAACTTTTAAAGCCCTAGTTACCCTTAGCGGACGAATTTAGTCTCGTGAGAGTTTACAGTGATAATACCCACAAACATCCTAGGTTCTTATTGTTGATTGTATTCCTCACAAAAGATTTGTCAATACTTCCCAATGATGACACAAGAGTTATTTATTTAGCCATTGATTTCCTAGAATATGACCCCCCATCAATATCCATTTTTTGCAGCCACAACGTACACTTGACTTTCATTTATAATGAATTTAGCATAAAACAGCTAATCACTTGAATTTCAATAATACAATAATGTTTCTATTGGCCCAATGAGCTACCCAAGAGGGGGTGAATTGAACAGATATAAAAATTTAAACAAATAAATCTTTTAACACTTAATTATCAAATAATCAATTTTGTCAAAATCAATTATCATCTTCGTTATGCAGCATATAAGTGTTTATAATTAGGTGTACACCTAAATACAATATAATGAAAATAAAGAATATATCACACCAAAATATATCCTGTTTCAGTAGGTTAACTTTGCCTAATCTAGTCCCTCGAGCTCCACAGAGATTCGAAACCTCTAAACCCCTCGATTCCTTTACTCGGTAGGAACAAAACCCTTACAACAATTATTTTATTAAGCTCATAAGCAACCTTTATAATTTCTCTTTTCCTAGGCTAAGGAAGAACCTTATCTTTTTATCAGGCTTAAGACTAAGCTAATTTTATTACAAGAATAATCAAAACCTCACCATACTCACAAATATCATTTTACCAGGTAAGGATAGAACATTTACAATTCACTCAAAACAATTCAATTGTAGGGAGAATCAAGATCTAGTTCTTTTCAAGGGAAAAAAATAACCTAACCTTTTTACTTATGACAAATATCAAACCCTATTTTTTTTCATAGGAAAAAGATCAAAATCTAACTACCCTAACTAGACATTGGTCGAACTGTGTCTAATCCACTCAAACTCACAAATACATAAAAATATGAGTTTCTTTCCACAAAGAGCATCTACCATATCAATACAGATATACTCTATTAATGTCCCAAAATTTACTACGTAATAGATACAATGCGAGGTAAATTAATATCTAATTAATAATCGATGCGAGTAGCACAAATTAAAGCATATAATCAGATAATTACACAAAATCGTTTTAAAAAGATTTTCAAGCTGTTAAATTTGAAAGCGATTTTATAACGATCTTAACACCAAGTAAATAATAATAATATCAAATCAAAATAAAGAACAATAGCTTGGAAAGATCTCATCAAGAAAATACTGATAATGAAAATAGAATCGCTAGATAGCATAAGTCGGTAACGCCAAATCAATCAGCGCTTTAGATCAAGAATTTAGCACAAAATCTCTTTCGAAAATCTCAGCAGAATAATAACTCTTAGAAAAGTGTAGAAATTGATGTTCTTGATATTAGCTATCTCAATCCCGCAGGTCTAAATATATTAATTGATAACAAACCCTCAAACGACTACTTTTCAAAAGATATGCCTCTAAAAGGTACTCTTAGACCACACATAATAATATCTTTCAATTCTGGGATAATCCACTTAAAAATAACTCTTAAATCTATCAAATAAGTCAATGAAATATTTCTCAATTTAAAAACATAAAGATAGGAAATATTTAAGTCCTTTTGCAAATGTTCTCGTATCTCCTACTAATGGATTGAGACTCACTATTCTCAAAGAGAAAATATCATAACAAACTGTTCAAATATTATATTTATGCTTTAATTTCTATTTTTGGTATCTTTATGTAGGGCTTTATTAGCCCATTTATTTTAATAATATTCTTCTTAATTTAGTCTGCTCCTGCGGCTATATAATTAGGGGAATAAGACTCATTATGTATGAACAAAAAGATTATGAATATTTGTTTTTCTTTTCCCTGTATCATTTTTGGTATTAAGAGCCAATTTTTTTCCATCCCAACCGTAGCCACCACCAACCACCACCGAAATCGTAGTCGCCACCGCCACTACCCCACCACTTCGAACTAGATCAGAACCTTAACCAGCAGCTGTCGTACCACTGCAAAACCCTAGCAACTTCCGCCGTTGTCAGCTCGCGAAACCCTAGCCACTGCTACTCCTACCTCAGGTACTCCTACCGCGCTTCCCTTGTAAGTCTGGTCGTCCCACTTGAAAATTTGGATTTCAGGGTTAACAATCACATGACTGGTGAGCTTTCTACCTTTACTTCCCTTATCTCATCTATCAATCAATTTGTGTGCATCGCAGATGGTACCTTTATCTCTATTCATTGCTAAGGAGATGCATGTTTATCTCATGATATCACAATTCAGTGTGTTTACTATGTCCCTAAATTTTCTTATAACCTTTTATTTGTTAGTTGCCTTGCTAAGAACCATAACAATGTCGTTGTTTTCTTACCTGATCGTTGCTTCTTGCAAGACTTGACTTCGAGGAAGACTGTTGGCAAGGGATATGAGCACAATAGTCTCTATTACTCTGGGAATCCTCTATCTCTACCTATATCACCTTCTAGTATGCACGCCTCTACATTACCTATTTTTTATTCTCTTATCGATTCATTAAAAATCTAGATTTGTGGCATGCCCGTCTAGGACATGTGAATTTTCAGTATCTATGTTGGTTGTTTCCTTATTTTCAGGAAGCTTGCATGGACTTTAAATTTTAATGTGTGGTTTGTGAACTGTCTAAGCACACACGCACCTCTTACAATCCTTGCATGCATTGTGCATCCCAAGCATTTGATCTTACCCACTCTGATATTTGGGGACCCTCTCTTGTTATAACTATTTTCAAACATCGTTACTATGTCACTTTCATAGATGATTATTGTCGGTGTACTTGGGTTTATCTGATGAAACACAAATTAGAGGTCTACACTCACTTTACCCATTTTCTTTCAAATGATAAAAACCCAGTACAAAACAGTTGTATGCAATATCCGGTCTGATAACGGAAAAGAATACTTATTTGATAACTTTTGAGCCGAGCTTGATAAGTAAAGTATCCTTCAACAACTTACTTGTCCCTACACTCTTAAACAAAATGGTGTGGTAAAATGTAAGAACCGTTTCCTCATGTCTTTAGTTTGTTGACTCTTACAGGGTATGAATGTTCTGAAATCTTATTGGCAAATGGCGATTCTTACTGTTGCCTATCTCATTAATCACACCCTGAGTCGTGTCCTTGAAGGAAAAACCCCTCTTCATATATTGCAACCTACTCATGCCCCGTTTCCCATCTTGCCCCGTGTCTTTGGTTGTAAGTGTTTTGTCCAGAATTGGAGTCCCACTAGAACAAAGTTAGATGATAAATCTATTCGGTGTATTTTTCTCGACTATTAAACCATGTCTAAAGGATATAGGTGCTACAATCCGATCACTCATCATATGTATCATTCTCTCGATGTTACGTTCCTCGCACATGTCTCCTATTTTTCAGGTATTCCACATTCTCCACCTATCAAGGCCACCATTACCACAGATGATGCCTCCCTTCCACGTCCTATTCCTATCTTTGATATATCTTCACTACCCACACCGCCCGTCCCACCTAACACCTCACCCGTACGGTTACGAGTATATTCCCATCGTCCAAGTGTTTCACAACCTCTGCTAATTTCTTCTCCGGAATTAGGTATCTCTCCATTGCCCGTTATTTTTGACCCTGTTCCCTCGTCATAACCCTACTTGGGATCATCGTCCACCCTCTCACTACCTCTTATCTCGTTCTACTAATCATCCAATTTTCAAGTATTTATCTTTTTAGGATCTCTCAGATCAATACAAATCCTTCATTGGACAAATTGATTCAGTTGTCATTCATCGCTTAGTATATGAGACTCTCCAAAATCCAAAGAGGGTAGCCGCCATAAAAGCGAAAATGGATGCCCTACAGCAGAATCAAACTTGAGAATTGGTTGACTTGTCGCCAGGTGAATGGCCAGTTGGTTTTAAGTAGGCCTTTAATGTCAAATTTCTTATAGATGGATCCATTGATCGATATAAAGCTCGTCTTGTCGCTAAGGGCTATACATAAATTCTGGGTAAAGACTTTGGAGCCACATTTTCCCCTGTTACTAAGTTGACCATTGTCCATCTTCTTGTTTCTTTGGTTGTCTTCTATAACTGGCCTTTGCACCAGTTAGATGTCAAGAACGCATTTCTCAATGGTGATCTCACTGAGACTATTTATATGAAGACTCAATAGGAATTTCGGACTTAGGGGAGTATTCGGACAAAGTTTGTCGACTCTAAAAATCCCTCTATGAACTAAAGCAGTCTCCTCGTACATGGTTCAGCCGATTCAGTAAACCATCCTCACTATGGGGTTTACCCAATGTCACTCAGATCATACTTGCTTTATCCGTTGCCAACATCAGGGATAGTGCATCATTATCTCAGTCTATGTGGTTGACATTGTTATCACAAGAGACGATGCACCTAGTATTCAGTAGGTAAAGAAAGATCTCGACAGATTTTTGACATCAAGGATTTGGGTCATTTCTGTTACTTTTTTGGTGTTGAGGTTGCTCAGTCTCGAATAAGTATCTCTTTATCCTAGCGAAAATACGCCCTTGATCTTCTTCAGGACACTGTGATGCTTGGATGTAGACCCGCCTCTACTCTCATGGATTTTAACCTTAAATTAACAGCAGGCTCGGGAGAATTATTATCAGATCTATCAGTATATCAACGACTTGTGGGTCGCCTTATCTATTTGACTAATATAAGGCGAGATCTTATGTATGTTGTCAGTGTTCTGAGCTGATTTATGCACTTACCACGTACATCACACTTGGATATTGTCTACCATATCATTCGGTACATTAAAACATACCCCGGTCTTGGTCTCTTTTATATGACAAGGGTACATGAGAGACTCTCATGCTTTACAGATGCTGACTATACAGGATCGAAGGACGATAGATATTCAACCTCTAGCTTGTGCACCTTTAATGGAAGACACCTAATCTTGTGGAAGAGTAAGAAGCAATCCATTATCTCTTGATCTTCTATTGAAGCTGAGTATCGCACCATGGCTCAAGGAACGTGTAAACTCTTTTGGCTTCATTCCCTTTTGACCGAGTTGGGACTTCTTGTGAAAAACTCATCTAAGTTGTTATGTGGCAACAAATTTGCCATAATGTTATCCTCAGACTTAGTCCTTCGTGAAAGGACGAAGTACATCGAGGTGGATATCCACTTCATTCGTGAGAAAGTCTGATTGGGAATCATCACACCAGTCTTTGTCCCATCTTCCAAACAGACTGTTGATATGTTCACCAAATTCACAAGACTATATCTTCTTCAGTCAGCTATTAGCAAGTTAGGGCTCATCAACATTTTCGTCCCAGCTTGAGGGGGAGTGTTGAAATATTATATTTATGCGTTAATTTTTATCTTTGGTATCTTTATATAGAGATTTATTAGCCCATTTATTTCAATAATATTCTTCCTAATTTAGCGTGCTCATACGGCTATAAAATTAGGGGAATAAGACTCATTATGTATGAACAAAAAGATTATCAATATACATTTTATTCTTTTCCCTATGTCATTTTTAACTAATATCGACTAGGAACAATTTAGAATATTTAGTTACTAAATATCTTTAGTCTCCTCAATTTAATCACGTTAAATATATGGACATTTCAACTCAACATTCTAGGTCTACAACGATAATAATATATTAGAGTAATAATATCGAGAATATATTTTATTAATACTTGAGATTGAAACATTTTACAAATGCAAGGCTCAAATGTAAACTTACAAGATTGACTAGAGGGTTAACATCCAATAAAAAGTTCTTATCCTGTGCCCCTTGCTCGGGAGCCCGGAGTCCACTTTTCTCCTCCACTTCAGGTTTCTATTCGCTAGGCACATGAGGTAGATGCATTCCAGGATACATCTAGCGTCCTTAGCCAAGACCAAGTGGAGAGTTTCTATGAGAAGTTTGGCATTCTAACTTCCCTAGGGTTAACCTTGCCTAATGAGAAACGAGTTCAAAAATAGACTTCCGTGAGGATGCCCTAATTGAGAGTTCCGTTTTTCCATCCACATCTTTATTAGTTTTTATAAAAGTGAGAAAATGTTTTTTTTTGCTCCTTGCTCCTTACACTCAATAATATAGTATTTTCTTATTTATGTTATCTGGGTATCTTCTATCTTTCATTATTTTGTTTATTGTCTTCTTGCCATTTTTTAAAATAAGGGTTCATTACTGCTTTTAATGTTGTTTTCTTGTTGGGATTCTAATGATCATGCTGTCTTAGGTTCGTTATTGTTCAAATTTGGATGACTCTGTATCCTTAGTTTCTTTATATGAAATGCATGAGTTAACATCCTCACACTGTTGATTATTTCTCATAATTACAATAAAACGGAATTGAATAATAATCGTAAATATACATGAATATTAGGACACAATAATAAAGAACAGTAATCGAATAGTACCTATTTGGGCAATCGCAGGAGATTGAATCTGTCACAGTGGATTATTAATTAGGTCTTTCTCCCTATGATCTAGATTATTTTGGTGGTGGCTCTCAATGGGAAAAAAAATCCTTAATCTAGATTAGGGAGGGGAACTAGTTATATAAACTAGGATTTCACGTTGGGCCCTCCCATAACAGGCTTTAACGAAACTCTAAACCTACACTTGTCACTTAACTGAGCTTCTATATAAAAGATGCCACAGTCCAAATAAAAATATGATCACTGTTTATTTGGGCTGCTTAAATAGTAGACTATCCATTAACCCGTTTTTGTAAAACAATTAATTCAATTAATGTTAGCCTATAAAAAATATTTCAACATTCTCCCACTTGAGCTATATTAATTGAATAAATTTAATTTTGAAAATAAGACTCTCGGGTTAATAATAGAAAAAATTTATTTTTGGTATGGCCACACCTTTTGTTTAAAGAAATGATAGTCTATAAGTAGCATCTTGATAAATTTATCCGGTCTAATATGATCTTAATATTGGATTATGATAGTCTATATGTTAATCTGAACAAATATAAGACTTTCATGTTCACAAATACTTATAATCATATCGACATGGATAGTAAGCCAAGTAGTGTAGTAAGAAATCAATGCCAACATGTGATTATTATCAATATGCATTGTTCTAATTGGTCCTCATTATAATTTCTCAATAAAATGAAATTGTAATTGTAGTTTCTCAACAAAATGAAATTGCTGCAATTTTTCAACAAAATGAAATTACTAATTGCAGTTTCTCAACCAAATGAATCTGTTGCAATTTTTTTAATAATATGAAATTGTTTGACTTTAACAAGTCATCTGTCACTAACAATACATCACGAGATCTCAAAATAGTGATTAGTGACAGCCAAAAGTATACAACTGTAATTCTTAAGGTACAATATCTTAAGATACCATATTATATAATCAATTCAAATAATATGATATGCGACAATATAATACGCAATAATGATGATCATCAAATGAATTTTGATTTTGTAAAACGCATAACAATAGTGGTCATAACGTAATCATCGAAATAAAGAAAAATATAAAAACTCCTACTAAACCAGAGAATCAAAAGACTCAATGACATCCATATTCACAATATTTTTCTTGAACTCTATGGGTCTTAAAATTTGGTTTAGTATAATCGATTCAAATAATATAATACGGAACAATATAATGTGCAATAATGATGATTATCAAATATAATTCAATTCTGCAAAACTCATAACAATAATGTTCATAACGTATCATAGAATCAAAGAAAAATATAAGAAAACTCCCACTAAACCGGAGAATCAAAATACTCAAATAAGTATAAGCGACACAATATAAGAATTAATTGCATCATCATAAACTCTCATTTGGGCATAATTTACAATAAATAATTATTCTTTAAACATGAAGATCAATAAAATAATAAAAAATTTATAATAATAGTAATGATTGCTTACACGATACAATCATTGAAATAAAGAAGATTACAAAGATTCTTATTAAATCAATGAATCAATTTAGAATTTTATTGTGGCGTTATTGTCGTTCACAAAAAAAAAAAAAAAAATACTTTCACAAAAAATTGTTACTAGATTAATATGGGTAATGGGGCAAAATGCTCAATTAAATATAGATAATATAATATAAGAATCAATTGTATTATCATAAACTCTCACTTGGGTAAAGTCTACAATAAACAATTATTCTTTAATCACGAGAATTAACAGAATAAGAAAAATTTACAGATTTAAAAATTCATCTCCTTTGAGTAGATTAACTTTCAAATGCATATATTTCCTTCAAAATATAATGAAATAAATAATCTTTCAAAATTCATTCCCTTTGGGCAAACAAATTTATCAAATAATTTATTTTACATAATATCCTCATGCAATTAAATTAATTTGCACAATAACCCCCTTTGAGTAGGTGAATGCACAAATTAATCTGAAATTTTTCCATCAACAAAATAGGAATTCGAAAACTTGCAAACTATATTGGTTAAATCACTTTGGTAAAATAATCTCAACAATTCACAAGCAAACGTTCCAAATTGGGAAAAATTAAGTTATATTATCCAACAATTAAATTAATCTGCATAATAACCAGCTTTGGGCAAGTGAATACACAAATTAATCTAAAAATTTTCCCATCAATAAAATAGGAACTCAAAAACTTACAAATTATGGTGGTTAAATCACTTTGATAAAATAACCTCAACAAATCACAAGCAACCATTCCAAAATGAAAAAATTAAACAATATTGCCCAACAATTAACAGTGCATATTAACGACATATATGCATATGATTAAAATAAGATGAAGTACGTTACAAATATATGTTCAATGATCAACGAGCAATTATAGTTGCAAGAATATGAACAATAATTTTACTGCAATTTAAAACTAATTATTAAATTAGTCTCTATATAGAATAAAGAAAATTAAGGGCTTGAAAATTATAAAATTATAATTAATCACAATTAGTATTTTTATGGGCTCTTTAATATAAACCTCAAGGCCAAAAGTTGTAACTAAAAAAAAATCAAGTTAACTGATATATTACATAGGTAGTAGCACATAAATACGCCGCTACTTTCACTCGCAAGTATACGAGGTCAAGTTTTAGTATAGATTGGGAGAGTTAGGGTTATCGTATCCATAGGGATTGGTTTTAACTATAATTGAATACTGCGTTTATCATGACCTAATTTTATCTAGACGAAGATAAATTGAATAAAATTAATTATACTAATACTAAGTTAATTAATCTAATTAAATTAACTATACTAATATTACTATGAGATGTTTAGGGAAAATATTGCCTAGGGATTAAGTTTTGTTTACAAAAACGTGTTCGGTCTCGTTTTAGTTTACATTAACGGCGTTTGACTTATCCGACAATCTCAGTTCGTAAACTCCCTCGTCACCTCTCCCGAGTGTAAGACGAGGGATATAACGCGACTTCGTGTTAACGAAGAAGTCTCCCTCAACGTCTTAAAGACCCTAGGCCACGTGAGTCTCGCCCCAACATCATTGATTGCACACAATCCAACTCTCTCCCGGGTTATTGGATCGTCGCGTTGTATTTACCCTATCGACAATCTCCGTTCTAAAACTCTCTTGCCACTTATTCCGAATGTAAGATGAGGGAATATGCGACTTTGAATCAACGACGAAGTCTCTCTCAACATCTTAACGACCTTAGGTCACCTGAGTCTTGCCCCAACGTCATTGATTGTCTACAATCCAAACCCCGACCGGGTTATAGAATCGTGGCATTTGTTTATTCTAGTCCAAATCCATAATTTGTCAAACCCCGTATTCTCGAAATGTAAATCTAAGCATAATAAACAAATAATACGGCAAACACAATCCAAATAACAAAGAACAACCGCTAACCAAACACAAACTCAACAAAACAACACTTTTATAAATATATTTTAATCCTTAGACAAAAATCCGTTTAGCTCATGGCCATAGCCGGTTATATAATGAAAACAAAGCTAAACATTCTCAACTAACTACCGAAGTTAAGAAATAAAAGAAGAAACGAAAGAAACTTAGCCTAGTCCGTAGATTTGTCGCTAAAAATGCTTTGGGATCGCTTTTCCTTTATCGCAACGTGATCTTCTCCTTCGGAATTGGTTGATCACTCCCAAAATCTCACAAAATATCCCTCCTTATGTTCTAAGGGGTCTCTTGGCCTAATGGAGATGAGAGGAGGAGAAAATTAGGCTAAAAATATCCTAAAATATCTAAAATAATATCTAAACTGGCGTAGAGATTTTCGCCTAGGCGAAAGAAACTTCGCTTAGGCGAAATTACTACAGGTGGGTTGGTTAACTTTCTGCCGGATTTCCGCCTAAGCGGTAGAATGTTTCGCCTAGGCCGAAAAATTGCAGGTTTGTATTTTGTTTTAACTGTAACTTCTTCATCCGAACTCCAATTGAGGTGATTCAAAAACTTATGGAAATCTAAGAAAAAGATTTACAACTTCTATGTTTTGAGTTTTTCCAAAATTGGATTGCATCATAGTCCAAAATAGCCTTGAAGTTACAGCACCTGTACTGGCTTTGCACATTTTCGTCATTTTTCCACCGTTCTTGATCCGATTTGATTGTTTTTGATCCGTTTACATACCTTTTCACCTCAAACACCTGATTTAGATAAAAACACATAAAAATATATTAAAACGTACTAAACATACTCGAAAACTAACAACGTTCGGATTTAAAATAGATAGGTAATTTACACCTATCAATAGGCCCAAACACAAAATTAATATTTATATAATGAGCCTAAACCTGAATCCCTATCAAGATATTCTAGTCACAGTGACAGTGTTTTTGATTCAAGGCCTTCTCATATGTTCATGAATAATTTATCCATATTAGTAATTTCATTAGGCTTGTTAATTAATAAATAATTAATAACCCAACAGACCCATCAGAATATATGTATAACCCATTAAACACTTTAAGACCCAGGCAATGCGAGAAGAAATCCATGCGAAATTGTACAAAAATAACTCAATACTTTTCTTCCATTCTAAAATGCAAATATATTGCTCCAAACGTAACCCAAATTCGAAAAATGAAAGATCTCATTTTCGTTCCTGGAAGATGTAGTAATAATCAAATTAGTTATTAACATCATACTTAACCCACTAAGAATCATGAATACTTATCTATGACCACTTCTCAATAGTTATCTATCTAATTCAACTTCCATCAGGTTACCAAAATAAAATAAAGATATAATTCTCTTAATTATGTCACTCATCATATAAATATTTTCCAAAGACAATAAATAGAAAGATAAAGAGTCAAACCACTTTAGGATTCCTAACCATAAAATACATGAATAATGTGGGATTCAACACGCCCAACATCAAACAAGAATCCTAATGTAGAAACGCAGTAGGCCTAACTTAGTCTCAAAGAAAACCTCAGCCTAGGATTAGGTAATATAAGTGATTGGGATTCAACAACACGTACTACTTCTAATGCATAAAATGAAAAAGTTGTCCAAAGTGATCTTTTTCCATAGTGAGATATGCAAGGGATTGAATCCAAATACAAGCCCAAGGTCTAAATATTTACTTTAGACTTGATGTTTCTCAAGACTATATTACTTAAAATGCAACTCTTTTGTAAAATAACAAGTCTCGAGATTTAACTGCAAAACTAAATCTTGATGGGGTAATTATTTAATAGAAAATAATTTATGATTCAAAGAGGATTATACAATATTCATAATTGTTGGGCAATGACTGATCATCCTCTTTGTTGATGGAGATTTTAATTAAAGAAAGTCGAGAATTGGCAGGTGATATATACTTTTAGTAATATCTTTTGTACTTAATGCATGAAGAATAACAAAAATTTATTTAATAAGAAAAATAAATAATGCCATGCAGCACGATCAATTAGCAAACAAGTCCAAAAGATACAAATAAATACCCTTTCATGTTTCGAGGGTTACATAACCAATCAAACAGATCATTACTATGATTTTCCTTAATCGTTTTGAGTACGGAGATCATAAGTAAGATCAAACTTGAGAAAACTATTCATGACAAAAAATTATATAGAACAACAAATTATGCTTAAGGAAAATAAAGAAAATATCACAAAAATAAGAGCACTATAATTGCATAACTCAAAATTCAAATTCTTTTGGAAAATGTAAATCTCATAACTCAAAGACTCAAGACTAACTCTATCCTCAGAGACAAACATAAAAAGTATGCATCATTATCACATCCGTGAGTAGAAAATAAACTGATATCATGAGAATATGCTACATGGGTTAGTCCATCTCTATTTGGATCATTCTTGATGGCTTTAACACTTTGTTGGAGTTTTGAGCTTCATCTGAATAAAAAGATTGGAATCTATTGGCTTTTATGTTCAGGCTATTCTCAAATGGGCCTTGAGGTATTGGGCCTATTACTAGTACATCTATGATTTTTCTTAGCTAGCATCTAAGGCCCAAAACCTGATTTGTTTGAGTCGTGATGAGTCGACTCACTAGGGTTTGACTCACTGTCATCTTCCTCTAAACTTTAGGGGTTAGTTGTATAATTAAACATTCTTACTAGTTTCAATTTATTACACTTCAGAAAATAATCTGAATAAAAAGATTGGAATCTATTGGCTTTTAGGTTCAGGCTATTCTCAAATGGGCCTTAAGGTATTGGGCATATTACTAGTACATCTATGATTTTTCTTAGCTAGCATCTAAGGCCCAAAACCTGATTTGTTTGAGTCATGATGAGTCGACTCACTAGGGTTTGACTCACTATCATCTTCCTTTAAACTTTAAGGGTTAATTGTATAATTAAACATTCTTACTAGTTTCAATTCATTACACTTCAGAAAATAACATATGAAGTCAATAAGACATCTTATATGTTTAAATTGAAACTACTTGGATAAAGTGAGATTCTAGTTAAATTTCTGGGTATAAAGCGTAAAAAATTTCATTGTTTTACGGCCAAATTTCAAGGACGAAATCATAATCCTATATTCGCCTCTCTTGTGTCGCACTGCGATGAGAGACGAAACCAAAACCGAAGATCATTCAACAGAGAATCGTCGTTTTTGACCGTCAACGACAAAGAAGACAAAGAGAATAAGAGAATCAGAGAAATTATCTCTTTTACCTCCGCCATTATAATTAACAAGGTGATGCAGTACAACATAAGTGAGATTTCATGGCTCAAAGAGAACACTCGAAGGCCCAAAGGGCCTAAAAAGCCCAAGTTTAACCAGAAAGTCAATTGTGACCGTTTTTGACAAATAATACCTGGTTTTTGGGTAGAAATGGTCTTCTGAGAAAAATCGCTCGACTAGCTAGACTATGTCCAGCGTCAGATGTGATTTTAGCCAAATTCCATCGTTTCGAAGGTCAAAACGGCCCTCAACTGTTTACGCGATAATTTATGTGAATTTAAACAAATTAGGAGAGTACACATCAATAAATCTTAATATAAGGAGAGTGAGTATTGAAATCCTATCTCAAATCATCCAATATAATTTCTATAAATTTTTCAATCGAAAATCATCCCTAAAAATAATTTTAAGCGAATTAAATCACATAATAAGTAATAATTAACTAAAAATTATTTTTAATCCTAAAAAATCAAATAAATTTTATAAAAAATTAGAGGGCATGAAAACAAGTGCACAGGAAAAAACGAGACTCAAAACGGGTCTCGAAATACCTCTCACGCGCCCCCACTCTCCCGTTGTGCGAGTGGGGAAGTGCCTGCCTGGCTGGAGGTTGACAACCTCCAGCTTGGTCTGAACGAGTCAACTCGATCCAATTTTGACTCGGTTGTGGAAAAACCTTAAAATCGGGTCGTTTTCTCCAATTTTTTTATGAGTTTCTGTAGATTTATATTTTTACAACACATCTATAACAATTAATTGAAGAAACGTTGAGGGAAATATCACCAAAAATCAAGAACAAGTCGCAATTTTGAGTTTTCTCACTCCATGGCCAAAAACCTAAAACTCGATTTTAACCCTTATTTCTACCGAATTTTATATGGGTTGATACTTAATATTAATATAAAACCTTTATATGATGTTTAATTGTATCAAAATCGTGTCTATATTCGTGGATTTTAAAAACGAATCTCGATTTCACTAGGGTTTCGAAGTCGAAACGTAAACCACAAAATACTTCCTAATTACACAACCAAATAACATGTGTAATACATAAAATTAAATCTTGAATCAAGGGGAGTAAAATCCCTAAGTTTTTAGTCTCAATAGAAGCAAAAATATACATAAAATCACGGCCCCAAGTTTCGATTTCGGTAGTGTTCTAGGGTTCGTAACTGAAATTTCAAACACGAAATTCTCTCTGATTATACAACCAAATTGAATGAATTTTACATCAAATTAAAGCTTAAAACAAGAGGAACAAAATACATAATGTTTCATATCTAATTGAAACGAAAAATCACTTCAAATCGTGGCCGCAATTTTCGATTTCGACAATGAATAGAAATAAAAAAAAAAACGAAAAATTAATTGTAGATCCTAAATCATGTATGTAGGCTCTGATACCACATGTTGATTATTTCTCATAATCACAATAAAATGGAATTGAATAATAATAGTAAATATACATGAATATTAAGACACAACAATAAAGAACAGTAATCGAATACGTACCTGTTTGGGCCATCACAGGAGATTGAATCTGTCGTAGCGAATTACTAACTAGGTCTTCCTCCCTATGATCTAGATTATTGTGGTGGTGGCTCTCAATGGGAAAAAATCCTTAATCTAGATTAGGGAAGAGACCTAGTTATATATACTAGGATTTCACGTTGGGCCCTCCTATAATAGGTTTCAACGAAATCCTAAACCTACACTTGTCACTTAACTGAGCTTCTACATAAAAGACTCTAAAGCCCAAATCAAATATGATCACTATTTATTTGGGCTGCTTAAATAATAGACTATCCATTAACCTATTTTTGTAAAACAATTAATTCAATTAATGTTAGTCTATAAAAAAATATTCCAACAGACACTCCTTCCTTCACTAGATCGTGATATATAGGACGATTAAACAATCTCAAAGTTATAACTTAAACTCAAGTGCTTAACCTCAACACCCCATGAGAGCCTTCACAAGCGCTGATAGAGTTCCAATTAGATAGACGAACCTTTACGATAAACTTAAACCTACATTTAAATATGTAGGTGTCTTTACACACAAATAAATGCTAGTATATATATATATATTACTCAAAAATAAATAAAAGGGTTTTTTAATATGGGCCCCAAAGCCCACCAACATATTAGTGTTATCCCCTAATAACCCTATACATTGAAAATAAACCCCAAAAGGAGCCGTGACCTTCACTGTGGAAAAATAGGCTCGTGAAGGGGGGCTTATTTTGGAAGGGGGATTTCATGAGAAATTCAGTCCAAAAATAGAGCATACCATTCGAAGAAGCCTAGACATTATTGCACGTCAATTATCCCGGTGTATTGTTTTTCTCTTACCCATAAGCATTTCGTCGATTCCAAGAGTCGTCGATTCCAGGAGCCGTGACAGTTGATTTCGAGAGTTCATTGTCATCGCCGTTTCATCCAAGAGTCATCACTGTTGATTCCAATTGTCACCGCCGTTCATTCCCCAGCCGCCGTCGTCGTCCATTCCAAAGCCGTTGGTGTCTGTCCTTATTTGGTAAGTTTCAGCTCACGCAATCAATTCTTCGTTTATGGTTTACTTGTTTTGCAACCATTGTGCATTAACAAACGTGGATTGAGTCTCTGATATATTTATTGATGTGCTAAAATCAAACATTGATGTGGGTTGTTCATTCTTAAGGTTGATTTGGGCGTTTGTTTCTTCTCTGTTGATGTGGGGTTTTTTTTCATTCTCTATTCATTTGGGTTTGTTTCTTCTCTGTTCTTAATCTGTTGAGTTGGGCATTTGTTTATTCTTTATTGAACTAGGTTTGTTCATTCTTGCTATTTTTGTGGTTGCAATCTCTTTGCAGTTTTATGCTTCATCTTTACCAATCAGTTTGCCGTTTAGGATTTAGGGATTAGCGAACACTATGTATAAAAAATTGTCGATTGAGTTCTTGATATATTTTTTGATGTGCAAAAATCAAACATTGATATGTGTTTGTTGAAAATTTATAACTGTACAGTAAAGTTTCAACCAATTATAGCTGTACAGTAAAATTTCAACTTCCCATGTTGATTTTTAATCTTTTTTCTCTTTTTCTTGTTGATGTTTGATTTATTGAGAATGTTACTGTGTAGGAATAATCAACAATTGAAGTCTTGTTTGGATTAACATCTTGTTACTTTTCATTATTGATGTGGGTTGATGATCAAATCGTTACTGAGATGCAAAAATAATTGGTTGAGTATTTATTGTACCGTTATAATTTTTCAACAAACGCCCAAATATGCAATCTTCTTCCTCTTTTCTTGTTGATATTTTCTGGATTAACTTCTTGTTACTTTTCATAATTAATGTGGGGTTGTTTCTCAAGTTGTTACTGTGATGTAAAAATCGATGCTTAGTTAATGCATAGCAAAAATCGATATTTGATTTATAGAGATTATTACTGTGTGGCAAAAAATTAATAGTTGACGGCTTATTTTGGATTAACATCTTATTATTTTTCAGTATTTATGTTGGATTGTTCATTAAATCATTATTGTGATGTGGAAATCCAAGTTTAGTAGTTGTGTAGCAAAATTCGATGTTTTGGGTTGTTGAAGATATTTATTGTCTAGTAAAAAAACCATACCTAAATTGTTGCTTTGAATTATCTCTTGATTTGGGCATTTTCTCTTATCTGGGGGCGTTTGTTCGAATTTGTTTACTGTTGCAATTTTTTAGTAGAATTTTACTTCATCTTTCACAATTTATTCGCCATTTATGGTTCATGGATTTGCGACCAGAGTAGCAAAAATAGTTTGTTGACATATTTATTGATTTGAAAAAATCGAACATTGATGTCGATTTTGTTCATTATAGAAGGAATATTTTGGGTATTTCTTGAAAGATCGAACATGTTGTAGATTTCCGTTAGTGATATGGGGTTGTTGATCAAGTCGGTATTGTGATGCAAAAATCGATATTTAGTTAATGTGTAGCAAAAATTGATATTTGATTTATAGAGATTATTATTGTGTATCAATAATTGTTACTTCTAATTACTTTTCATAATTGTTACTCAGGTAATGGCAGGTAGATCCTACAACGATCTAGTATTACATAAGCAATCAAGAGGTAAACAGTACAGATGTAATCTACGTAGTTTGTGTGAATTAATGGGAAAAACACGAAGGAAGTTTTGTGTCATGACCCGTCCCGGACACATGTTTTCCCGGGGCCGGCGTAACGACAACACGTCAACTGAGTGCCAAACCAACACACAGAACGACAAAATACATACAACTATATAGCACCAAAATATAAGTATCCATATACAAATTATCTACTATGCGGACATACCCATCCCCAAATATAGGAACAACCAGAATAAAAACCGTGAACCTCTCACAGATTCACCCCAGACAGCTCATCTTAAAAAAACTACACCCGACTCCATCGTAGAACTTTATCTAGCGCTAGTAGGGGACCGATTCCTAGCTGTTCCACTTGCGAGTGTACTGTCTTCTTAATAAAAACTATTTTTAACATAATAATAATACATTCTAAATAATACAACATTTAAATGGATCAAGCGTAAATATATAAACACCACACAGCTGGTAAAATCTCCAGTATATAAGCAGTGAAAGTAAAATAACATAAATAAGTTCCATTCAAACTCATCTAGTATCAAATAAGACCAATCCCCATAATAAATAATAAATCACCCAATATAAGTAAAACACCATATCTCAAACACACATCTCAATCCCATACCCACCGACTAAGCCATAGTGATCGTTTTAATCTCACGATCGGGAGTTGCAACGGTACCGTAACCATCCGTAGGATATGTCTTCCTAGCAGACCTAACTGCGCATATCACTGTCTACTAGACGTCTCCAGAGGCCATAATATCAATCACCATAATAAATATCCATCTGCCGGACCACCCTCCGGACAGATTATAATATGAATCACCACCTGCCGGACTATACCTCCAGACAGGTCATAAACTATGGTATAATCAACTCAATAATATCATCATCAAATCACAATTAATATCCATCTGTCGAACCACCCTCCGGACAGACCAACCAATAATATCGTTAAATCAATAATGTCATCGTAAAACTACAAACAAAATCACCATTCTGCCGAAACAGATAATTACCACTCTACCGAAGCAGATAATCACCACCGTCAAATCAATAACATCGTCAAATTACCAACATCAACCTCATTTCCAATGCCGATTTAATTCAAAAATTATGTTTTTCCCATCTTTTATTAAAACCACCAAATCCAATAGATTATTTATAAAGTCTTTCTTTTTAAAACCCAAACAATTCAATGGAAATTCATTTTTCTCAACTCACCCAAAATCAGCTTGATCTATATAATTTATAAAATCATACAGTCCAAGTAAATTCATTTTACACACACATTTACATATATAAAAATAGTTTGGTAAGAAGACAGTACACTCACCTGATATTCTGCTCTCAAAAGCTCTACCAAATATCCGCTACTGAACTTTCGACAATTTTGAACCTATTTGTAACAAGGCCTAAATTAATATTATAAAGAAAATAACTTAATCGTACAATGAAAGCCCTATGTTCATAAATTTCTTATTCCCCATGTTTTGATATATGAAGATGCTATTCGACTAGTTTAGCGTCGTTAAAATTTATGATTTACACCTAATTCATATAAACAATCTCATTGTTTATTATTCTCATTTTGATATTCTAAGGTTAGAAACTAAATTTAGAATTCATAAAATAAATTAGAAAATGTTACCCGTTCCGAACTGATCGTTGATTTCCCTAAAATTCCATGTATTTTTTATTCTACTCCCCACCGCCTAAGCGACGTCCCATCGCCTAGCCGAATGAGTGACTGCTTCTCCCTTTCTCTAAACTGCACACTGCAGTTTCACCGCCTGGGCGAAAATCCACCGTTTAGGCAAAAAATTCCATGCTCAACACACTGATCTTCCACCGCTGCGGCGGATACCTTTCTGCCTCGGTGAACATGCGACAGCACCAAGTCTTTTTTCACTGAAATTCCTACCGCTTAGGCGGTAATCGTTTTCCTCCTCCTGCTCTGTTTTGAGATCTCAACCATCTCTTTCCCTTTCTTCTCACCATCGGCTCACACACACACAATACAACACACCCTGTTTCTATGCACACACCACAAATGAGCAAACACACATACCCCGCCAAACAAAATCACACCACCAGCGAGTTCCCTCTCTCTAACCCACCGCCGGCGATACTCCACAGGAAGAACACACCCATACTCAAACGAACAAGGCACCGCCATCACCGTCGGAACACGTACACGCAGCCATACCCTGCTATAACAGAAAATAGGGAACACATACGATCATTACTCCCACCGTCAACAGAATACACTAACTCACCGCCAGCTAACTAACCAACGGCGACACTCACACACACACACACACACACACACACACACACACACACACACACCGGAACAGTTGAGCAGAACACTAACCACACCCACACAGAGACATAACCGCCCACACATACATCTGACGAACACGAGAACCCGCCACCGACGGCCGAACCCAAACCTTCAATGATCCATACTTCCTCCGGCTCTCTCTTTCTCTCCCTCTCTTCAATTTCTCTCCTCCTTCTCGATCCTTCTCCCGTAAGTATAAATATCTATCTATCTATATATATTGAAAAGTGTATGATCAAAGGCCAGCCATGTGGCCTCTCTCTCCTCCCTACATTTTACGAACGCCCTCTCTCTCTTTCTATATAATATATATACATATATATAATTTGCACTACACCCCATTTATTTTTAGTTAGGATAGTAATTAAACCTCTTCTTAAGTTTTAAATGTTTATGTAAATTTCAATTTAACTCCTAAAATTTTAATTCACATAATTAATATCGTAGTCCATCCCGATATTTTCAAAATATTTTAAAACGCGACTTAAATTATTTGTATATTAGAGATCGGGGTCTTACATTTCGTCCTGCCCATATTGAGGTTATGTCGTCCACTCTGCTTTGGCCTTTCTTTAAGGCATTCGTGGACGGGAATGTTGTGATCCATCAATGCACTAAAAGTGACCAAGACATATTGATATTGCTCAAGTATTATAGTCGGTAAAATTTGTACTTATCATCTCGGTCCAATTCCGTTGTAGTGATATTTACTAGTTACCTATAATTTTCTAAACATTGTTTTATTGTATTTTTGCAAATGTGTTTTTTGCAGAAGTAGGAAAGCGTTTGTGTTTGGCAGCAAGTGTATTTCTCTGAGTTCGAGTGATATATCGTTATTCTTTGGGATAAAAAATGGGACCAAACACTTATGCGAAAAAGATTGTGACTCCATTTGTTGAACGATGTTTTGCTGGAGTGGAGCAAATCTCAACAAGAGTTATATTACAGACAATTGACGCAATTATTGATCGGACCTATCACGACGACATTGAGGACGTTGTAAGGTTGATGTGTTTATACGCTTTTGTGACTTGCTTTTTTACAACCACTGGTACAAATATCGGATGGTCAGTTGTGAAAATGGTAGATGACTTGTGTGCAATGTCTGAATACGCATGGGTTGATGCCGTTGCGAAGGAGGTAAATGAGTCTATCCTTAAAAACATCAACAAACCGTATGCGATTCGTGGCTGCATTATCGCTATATTGGTTAGTTGTTTATAGTTGCAGTAACAAATGTTGTATATATTCTTGTTTGTCATGTAATAATTTTTCTAATTTCTATATATTACTCTTAGTATATGTTTTGGGAGCGTTCAACCTTGTTAGAACCAGACTACAATCACCAAGGTGTGTTGGTGGGGGGATGTCATTTGGATCAGCATTCCACGTTTCACCCAGTGGAATTTGTCTTCTCTAAAGAACGTGCTACATGGGGTGAATAAACTGAGAGAAGATCAGGTTAGTGCCTATTGTATCTTTGAAATATTATTTGTATGTCGCAAAAGAGATTGTTTCATCATTTATAAGAATTTTACTACACAATAATAGTTACTGTGTTGTTGTATCATTAGAATGTTATTGCACAGTAGTAATTACGTGTTTGTTGTATCATTTATAAGAATTTTACTGCACAGTAATAGTTACTTGTTTGTTGTATCATTCATAATAATGTTACTGCACAGTAATAGTTTAATACATTCCTTTGGAAATTTTAATGTTCATCAATAATTATCTATTCGATGTTGATACATATGTGGTCGTGCAGTAATACTAACCAAATGCCACCTTAGTAACCCAATTCAAGTTACTACCATTGTAAGAAATAACCAACAGAAACATAAGGGCCTAATGATCCCTTTTAATGTTAAGTGATAAGTGTAATCCACCTACGTATTTTCAAACCGAATTAAATTAGTTTTCGTGCGTTTATATAGTATTTTATTATGTTTTAATTAGTTTTCATACTTTTTGTATAAATCAGGTGTGTGGGGTAAAAAGATAGGAAACTAGAGCGAAAACGATGAGATCAAATCAAAAGCGATCGAAGAACGGTAGAAAAACAAGCTCAGAGGCAAAATTGTGAAACAAGCCCACCGCCGCGGTATCCAGACCACTACCGTGACGATGAAGATGCTGAGAAAAGAACAAATGTTACTAATGGACGACCGCCTGGGCAGAAATCTAGCAGAAAAAACAAAAATAGGCTACTAACAGCCCACCGCCTAGGCGAAAATCCAGCAGAATGTTCTTTCTAATCCACCGCTGTCTTCATCACTGCAACGGTCACCAAACCGACCTACCTCCGCCTAGGAGGAGGATCCCTTCGCCTAGGCGGAGAGCCTCTGCACAACCTAGATATTTTTAGGATATTTATTTAGATATTTTGCTTATAAATACCATCCATTCTCCCCCTCTCTTGAGCCCCCCGGCCATTTGGGCACCTTAAGCTATATTTAGGCTAGGGTTTAAGAGTTTTAGAGGTGGATCTCACATCCCGAAGTGGAGAAGACGGCGAATCGATCGTTGAGCGTTCTTAGCGGTTTATCTTTGGACGAGACTAAGTTCTTCGATTGTTTTTCCTTATTTCTTTAACTTAGGATATTGTGAGCATGTTTAGCTTGTTATTTTATTGTAAATACATCTAAGGCCATAGCTAAACATGGATTGTAGTAGGGATTAATAATATAAATGATATAATTTATAAATACGTTATTTGGATGGTTTCGGTGTTTTGTTTGTGATTGTTCTTCGTAATTTGATTGTATTTATCGTATTGTTTGTTTATCATGATTAGTTAGATAAATAGAGAATACCAAGTTTTGACAACCCCCAGATTCGAATTTGGGTAAACAAACGCCACGATTCTAAAACCCAGTCGGGGTTTGAATCGTGGACAATCGATGATGTTGGGGTAAGACTCACGTGGCCTAAGGTCATTAAGACGTTGAGGAAGACTTCTTCGTTGACTCGAAGTTGCATTATATCTCCCGTCTTACACTCGGGATAGGTGGCGAGAGAGTTTTAGAACGAAAATTGTCGATAGGGTAAATACAACGCACGATCCAATGACCTGGTCAGGAGTTGGATTGTGTGCAATCAATGACACTGGGTGAGAATCACGTGACCTAGGGTCCTTAAGACGTTGAGGATGACTTCTTCATTGACTCGAAGTCATGTATTTTCCCTTCTTACACTCGGGAGAGGTGGCGGTGGAGTTTACGTACCGAGGTTGTCAAATAGGTCAAACACTGTAAACGTGAGTAAATCGAGATCGAACACGTATTTGTAGACACGTTAATGCCTAGGAAATTCTTGACCCTAAAACATATTAGCATATTAGTGTAATTAATTTAGGTTGTATTAGTAGTAGTTTAATTAATTAAATACATTTGTTTTTTGCCTAGATAAAGTTAGATCATGATAAACGTGGTATTCGATAGTAACGACACCAATCCTTGTGGATATGATAACCCGATCTTAACGATCACATTATACTAAAACTTAGACCTCGTATACTTGCGAGTGTAAGTAGCGGCATATTTTACGCCCTACCAGTAAGCCCAAAGAAGGCATGGGTCCCACAAAAGCCAACTCCTACAAAGGGTAATGAAAGCCTAAACCGTTTTGAAATAGTGATTGTTATCATTGATCCAACAATATTTGAATCGGTTCATGATGGGTCAAACCCTTCAGCTAAACAGACCAGCCCAACCCATATCATTAAAACCCTACCCCATATGGTACCCTCTTAACCCCATCCGCAAATTAAACATGTGGAGAAACCTCATTCAACAAATGTAACAACCCTTGTCCATATCAAACCTCCCAAAATTACAAGTCTTGGTAGTAATATTCAAACACCTTGCCAAGTAATGCTCAAATAGTTACTTGTTTGTTGTATCATTCATAAGAATGTTACTGTACATTAATTGTTTAATACATTCCTTTGGAAATTTAATGTTCATCAATAATTGTCTATTCAATGTTGATGCATATGTCGCCGTGCGGTAACATTCGCTCTGTGTTACTTTATTGTTTATTGTATATCTAATTTGCTATTAATTTTTGGGGAAAAATGTTTATCTTTTAGCGTTTCTTGATTGTTCTTATATATTAAGTTGCATCTTCTAATGTTTTCAGATAATCTCCGATGATCTGGTGCCATCAGCTATGGAAGAGCTTTATGTATTTGGGGCCCAAGCAGTTAATGTACCTCATCTTGGCCAACAACCCCTGGACGATATCATTGAAATCAAAAAACAATTGGAAGATGCGTTGAATCAAAATAGTGAGTTGGTTGCTGAGAACATGCATCTTCGATCTGAGCTGAAATCTCGCAATGAGTTGATATCATTATTGATGACACAATTGGATGATTTGGTGGAACGGACTACCATCAGTGATGCGGAACAGTTACGCGACGAAAAATTATTTGCCGAATTAGTTTTATCTCCAAAAATTAAAGGTCCTGAACATGCCGCACTACAAACATTTATGATAAGAGAGATCAAACGGAAAAAAAGGAAACCCACACTAAAGTCAGATTACGTCTACGAGGGGGTTAAAAATAAAGCAAAAAATGGTATAATCGGGTAGTGGTTGATGTGGATGAGATCCCGTTAATACATCGAATGAATAGAAAGAAGCCTGAAAAACTCCCAAACAAAACCAGATGTGAGGTAGCCAAATTACTAAACGACAGTGATTGGGATAAACTAAAATCCATGCAAGAAACACATGACGATGCGTATGTATTCCTTATATTTACTTCGAATCATTTTGTACTTTTTTCTTTAGTTCATTATGTAGTATTCGATTTATATGTTTTTTCCTGCAGTGATGTAGCATGGATTGGATAAGACAGCTTTCTTGGTGTCCGTTTCAGTGACATAATCGATCTCTTAAACGGAGGACAATTGTCTAGTAGGGTAAGAAAATATACTATATATCGTGTATTGTAATGAATATATAAACTCGATTTTTTTTTTCCTCATTTTTTGTAGGTGATAGACCCGTTTGCTGAGATAATACACCATCGTCAAATTGAAATGTTTTATGGTAACTCAAATGTTGATGCTCTACACAGAGTGTTTGTTATGCCTAGTCTTTTTTGGGTAACTTCCTCTGCCATGTTGTTTGATTTTTTAATATTTTGGTGTATTTGTCTAACTAGTCTTTGAGTGCATATTAAATCTTGTGTTGATTTTGATGATAGACTTACGTTAAAGAGAATAAAAAGGCAATCATTCAGGAAAAAATGGATAATAAATTCTATAAAGGTCTTGTTGGGAAATATGAGATGATAATGTTCTCGATAAACACACTTGGGAAGAAAACTAAATCGTCGCACTGGACATTACTTGCCTTCGATATGAAAAATGGGATATTGAATCACTACAACTCGCTGTACATTCTTAATTCACATGATCCGTATTTAGAGAACGCTAAGCTTATAGTAAGATTTTAGATATTTTGCACATTAATTGATTATGAGTCGTTACTAATAAGTTTTCATGCCTAATGCACGCTCTTATTTAGTTGCTTTACAGTTATAAAATGTCTAGTTGTTGTGTCGCTATATTATTGCTTGATAACAACATTTTTATCCGTATCCACATTTTACTAAATATGCTATTATTACTTAGTTACTATGTTTGCAAATTTTATAACTGTTTTACTGTTTTGTTTGTTACTGTACATCAATAATTACTCCAACTCCTCCCAAACGCTCGTTGTTGTGCTGATTGTAAATTTTACTCCCCGTCCTCGGCCTTTGTCCCCGCCCCCAAGTCCAGTATCATATGTTGTTTTCGTTGTTGTGGTTCATCAAAAATCATTATCATGCGTCCTACTATGTTATATTGTTCGGTGTTACTATTTGTTTGGTATTAACTGGTGATTTCATTATTTGCAAAATATAGGCGGACTATATTGCCAACTATTTCACTCGGAATGCCTCTGATTCAAGTGTTTCGACTCAAGAAAGATCAATAACTTTGGAGCCTATTTTTGACACGCTTCAACAAAAGAGGGACCGATAAGTGATGATTTTGATTTGTGTTAGTTTTGCAAGTATATGCGCCGTGATAATATAAAGTTGTATATTTTTTTTGACAGACCTGATTGTGAAGTAATTGTTAATTATATAATGAGATAATTCGTCCTTGGAAAACGAGCAAACGTCAAACGTGAAGGCCACGCCGGAGCAGCAACTGTTGAAAGGGCGGATCTTATCAAAGATATAATAAATGACAGACACGGAAGTTGGGCTTTTGATACATTTTTTGCGTATAGCAGTTGAGTACGATGAATCCATTAATGAAGTGTTTTGTTTTGTTTTTTTGTTTAGCTCTTAAGAAAAACAATATTCGCAATATCATTTATTCCAACTTTGTTATATTATTTTGATTCAATGTTTTACTAGTTTCTAAGTTTATTTGACGTGTATAATTTAATGATGGATGTGGTTCATGAGTAATCCCCCGTGTGTCTGTGTATTCCTTGTTAACACATTTCCAATCAATCGTGATTACTGCGTAGTAATAGTTATGCGTGCAGTAATAGTTATGCGTGCAGTGACATTCATGGTGGATTATTGTGTAGCAATAGTTATGTGTGCAGTAATATTCATCATTAATTACACTATCTCATTGTGTTTGTGTTTGCAAGATATGCCCATAACATTTGTTGCTTGATCTGGAATAGAGATCTAAGAACCACAAAACTATGTTTTCTAACAAACCTGATGGTATTATGTTAAATAAAGTACAAAATATTGGTTGGGTGAGAGAAATAGTTGGTCCGTAAATTTATAAATAGATAATGTTGATGCTAGAATTATAGAAGCTGACTTGAATCAATTCCTCTGTGCAACATATATCAAAATTTATGTGCAAAAACATTTCACTAAAAATTGCGTGTTTTTAAAAAAAATAATCGATACGTCGTTTCCCGATATTTTTTGTGAGTTTTCACAAGAAACATAACCAAAATCATTAAATTAGTATAACAAACTAGACAATAAAAAATCAATTAATGAAACAATTCTAGTCATTAAAAGATCCACCAAAAATGTTAATTTTTAAAAAACAATAGAAACTGTTACTGTAAGAAATAAAATGATATTCTAATAAATGGTGTCGTCTCATATGGGTTCTTTGCATGTTTTCCTGTTGTGTCCTATCCCATCGCAACGATTACATTTCAATTTTCCCTTGTTGAATTCTCCTTTTGATAGGATCCTCGTTTTCTTTGGTTGTCCTCTAGGTCGTTTGGTAACTGGTGATAGTATTATAATATCTTCTTGTTTCGTCTCTTTTTCCCTGCAGTTGGCATAGTAAAAATTCCATCCTCGTAACTTAGACGGTAAAATGACATGTGGAAGTAATCCTCTACATATGAGTTCAAATCTTCACCGGTCTTTGTAATAGCAATGCAAGTGTGTGAACACGGTATCCCGTTGTCCCTCCAATCGAAACAAGAACATGTTAGGTTTTTTAAGTCCATAAGTATAGAAGGGTCCAATTGAACTTCAAAGACTCCATTCACAGATTCGCACACCACCCATGCCCTGCATTCTTTCAATCTTTTTAGCATTTGTCTCTCGATTGTCTCACAAAGAATATTCTTCACCCCCGACGCCATGTTATGTCGTTTTGTCCGTTGTTCCATTAGGTTAACACGGATTCGATCAACAACTTCATGAATTGACAAGTGTTTGGGCTTCCGCAATCCATCCATTGAATGAATGTCTTTGCAGCGTTGGATGTCAATTCACCGTATTTTTGACCTTTGAAGAACGCGTTTGTTCAATTCTCTCGCAGCAAATCATCCACCCAATTAGAAATATACTTGGACCTCTCGGTTTTTAGTTCTGCCAATAATGCATAAAAGTCGAACTCTATTTTTGTTTTGTAATACTCGTGTAACAACCACAACAACCGTTGTTTTACCATTGGTGACCGAGCTCCAATTTTTTTCTTCAAATTTAAATTTAAGTGGTTCGAACAAAATGAATGGAATGCATCTGAGAATACCTTTTACATAGCTTTTATTAACCCAGCATATCGATCAGATATGAATGTCATGACTTGTTCCAATAGGATAACGTTAACTAGTTGTTTTAGAAACTATTCCCAATGAAGTTCTGTTTCAGAGTCAACGATTCCAAAAACCAATGGATTTATACCTGTCAGAAAATGATAAAACTTTAGTAATTTAGAATGTATTATTTACTGTACATCGAATAATATGATTAAAAAACAGTAATAATTACAGTTGTTGCTGTACAACAAAAATTACATTAGATACAATACAAAAAAATAATTGATTAGCACGTCAAAAAATAACTAGAATTTTTACCTAGCTTACCGTTATTACCATCTTTGCCAGTCGAGCCAAGTAGCGTGTCTTTATATTTTGCTTTAAAAAGCGTTCCGCCAAGAAATAGTGGAGGTCTTACATATTTAAAACCAGATATGCTAGCCTCAAATGAAAAAAAAAAAAAAAAAAAAGTCGGTTAAAACAACCAATACTCATATCATATTCAATTTCGAAACAGGTTCTCGGGTTTGTCTCCATGCACGCTTCTTTGTACCATCTCAACTCATCATAACCACTACGAGAATCCCCAAAAATATCTCCTCTCACATTTTCAACCCCTACCATGCATGGTGATAACTTATGTCCAACCCATAGCTATTTTTAAATTATTTGACGACGTCAATAGGACGCTTTAGTGGTTGAACCTTTAACGTGTTTTTTTATATAACTCGACACAACTTGGGAATTAATCATACCATTTTTTCTGGTACGGAATGCAGCGCCACACGTGTGAATTTTGTTTATTTTCTCGATGTAAAAATATCCATTCTTACTATCGATGCTCGCACGTACGAACCATTCGCATCCCCGCTCAACCTTATATGAACAGTATGCAACAATGCGAGATGGTTCATTTTTGTGGTAATCAAATTAAAACCCAATTTCAATGGAATATTTTATCAAGCACTCTCTAAAATCATTAACTCTACTTTTAAAAACTTGTGCTACCTCACGAATTAAATACCTCCAATCAGTAGACATTGTTGTCGACTTGTTTGGGCAGTATGGTACCAACACACTTTCATCTTCGTCAATGGTTGAAGTGCTATCAATATCGCACACGTGGTCAAATAGATCATCAATGGTTGAAGTGCTATTAATATAAAAAATGTATGTGGTCCCCATGTGTTTAGCCACAAGCATGGTCATCCAATTTTCCATTTCTTGGTCAAAATAAGAAAATATTCAACCAATTATAACTGTATAGTAAAACAAATTAACCAATTATAAATTGTATATCATTTATTCAATTGATTAAACCTGTATAATAAATATTCAACCAATTATAACTGTACAGTAAAAATATTCAACCAATTATAAATGTAGATTAATGTTCAATCAATTATAATTGTACATCAATATTCACTCCATAAAAATTGCACAGTGACTTTTAAACAAATTCCACTTCCATCAAATCAAAACTTTTAAAATAAGGGTTTTAACCCATTTTTTTTTCCAGTTAACTATATGTGTGTGTGTGTGTATAAAAGTCATACCCTTTTTTTTTGCAGGTGTTTAACGCTAGAAAACATGCCTATACAGTATGCCCTACCATACCAATCATCACCTAACGTCACATAAAAGTATGTACTTGATCAATGACATACCACAATAATGCCCCCCAATGAACGACTCTGCCAATAATGCTATAAGATAATAAAGATGCACAATGAACATAGCTGCATATGACAATTAATAGAGATCTGGTTGATTTAATAAGAAGAATACACCAAATTAGCTTTATAGTCAATTTGAAGCACTACGAATGAGGCAATCTCAAGTTTGAGTGGAGGTGTAGTAGATATATATATTCTATAAGGATAAGAAACAACATCAAGCTTTCATAAATATCAATGTAGACTTCAGAAAAGAAAAGATAAAAAAAAAAAAACTCCATTGAATTAGATTCTTGGGGTCGAGGTATGCTACTAAATTAGCATAAGGCAATAGCAATACAAATGATTGGAATAATCGAGCCTACTCGAAAAACGTACTATCCAAAATTTAAAAAATTTAAACTAATACACATTCTAGTTCAGAAAATCAAAATTGAAACATGAAAAACTAATTATAACCGTACAGTAAAATATTCAACTAATTATAAATGTAGAGTAATATTCAACCAATTATAACTATACATCAAAACAATTAACCAATTATAAGTTGTGCATCAAATATTCAACTGATTATAACTGTACATCAATATTCGATTCATGAAACTGTGCATTAAAAATCACCCATTGAACATTACTTGATGCTTTGGCAATAAAAATCAACCATGAAACTGTGCATTAAAATTCACAGTTTAGTAATATGTACGCTACTGATTTAACTTCAAATGAATATCCCATTGAACATTACTTGATGCTTTGGCAAAATTTTCTCAAATTTCAGAACAAAATTCAAAATTGCAACACAGTTCTGCCACTTCGATCTTCATGGGGGGTAACAGGGTATTTTGCCGTAAATCTAAAAGGGCTAAATAGGTGCATCTTTCAAACAGAGTATATAGGCATTGAAAGTAAAATGGAATAAAAGAAGAAGAAAGACAGAGAAATTGAAGTAATGCATATTATTAAACTCATTGGCTAGAAGAATAACAGGAAATAACTTCAATAAAAAATTACAACATTGATTTAAAGGTCCGCATCTAAGACAGAAAGATAATGTGTCAAGCATATAACTTCAAAGATACTTAACAAAACAGTAACAAAAAGTAGAAACTGGTAAAATAGGTGTGAGAAACTTGACCTGGGAACTAAGATCTAGTGCTCAACGCCGATGCTGTCGCCACCAATGCAGTCGCTGTCGATATTGTCGCCGATAATGCTGACCGTCATCGTCGTCGACTATGCTGGCATGTGTGTTCGATTTTGAGTGTTGCAATGGCCTTGATTTCTTCTTGCAATTTAGGGCATGAGAAATGTGAACGAAAAGTTTAGATGGCGTTTGGTTAGTGTTCCTACTTTTCTGAACCTAACTGGGATGAGTTGGGTTGGGTTGAGAATTTTGGGAACAGACTTGCGTTTGGTAACGACAATTTTTGTTTTGTGTTGAGAACAAAATCGTGTTTGGTAACGATTTTATTCTAAAATTAATTTTTTTTTTGAGATTTTGTTTTTGTGTTTGGTGGCGGCGGACGGTGACCGGACGGCTGCGGCGGCCGTGGTACCAGACGGTGGCCGGACGGCGGGATGCCGACGACGGCGGAGGTGGCCGTACGGCGACTGACGGTGGCCGGCGATGGTCGCCAGAAGTTTTCGGTGACTGTCGCCGGTCGGCGGATGGTGACTGCGGTGGCCGGCGGCGGTGGGTTGTCGTCAGACGATGGCCGGAGTTGAGAGGGTTGGGTTGAGTTTTTTGGGCACAAAAAAAAAAAAGTTTTTTTTGTTTCTCATTTCCTTAACATTTTGAGAATCAATTCCTATTTTTTGGGTTGGGTTGGATTGAGTTTTGTATTTACCAAACGCGTTCCCAAAAATCAAACTCAGAATTTTTGGGTTGGGTTGGGTTTGGTTGTGAACACTAACCAAACGGGGCTTAATCTCTTCCATTTTTGTAGCTTGGTGAATGAATTTGCTTGATTTTTCCTTGATTAGCTTGATTGTAATTTTCAAAAATACATAAGAGATCTCTGCAATCCAAGCCGCGCGTGTGTCTTGTGTGTGTAAAATTTGAGGTTCTCTCAAAATCAAAATAAATGAATAGATTTTTTTAGTATTTGAGCTTGATTAAAAATATCAATTGTGAAAATGAGTTTCTAATTAAAAATTTCTAAATAAAATTACATGTTAATTGATGTATCAACAAAATTTGAAATTAAATTATTTTTTATTATTTTTTTAATAATTAATTGATCCATTTACTTCCTTTTTTTTAACGCACGGTGTGGAATTGCATGTAGCACGAAAAGGGAAACACCGGCCCAGATTTTACCACGTTATTTTCAATTTTACCCATCCTACTACCCCAATATCCCAAGCCACCCTGTCTATATTAACCGTAAATTATTAATCTCTCAGGGGCAATTTAAATAACTGTGTTTCCTTCGCACCAACAGCCTGATGAATTGACACGTGTCAATCTCTCGTCCTCTTGGCTTATATCTATACCTCTGAGATTTTTCCCGCTTTTCAAAAACGTAGAAAGCTAAAAATATTTGCTGTGAAACTCGTATGACGAATAAGAGCCCCTGGTTATCCACTTAGAGAGAGAAAGTATCAATCGAGAGCAAGGAGATGCTGTTACATTATCCGGTTTAGTTCTCAGCTCAATTTGTTGTTGCTTCTGCGAAATCCTTCCTCGGTTGCAATGGCAATCGGCGCTGTTATCTCGAACCGGCATTTCGGTTCATTCAACGGTTCAGGTATCCGTTTCACACTCCGGCGATATTCAACGGAGTTGCTTCGTTTGTTACTGCATTTGTTCTTTGATTTTTTGTTTCTTTGTGGAATTACCACATGCATGAGTGAAATTGTGCTAAACTGAGCTTATCGTGATTCTCGGTCTGTGATTTGTTTCAATCCTGCTACTGAATGTTATTTGCTGATTTTTGATTGGAACCTAAAGATACTTGTTTTGCCAATTTTTTCTTATATTGGAGTGAGCTGAAATTTGATTGCATGTGCAATTTTTTTTGTGGAGATTGAGTTTACGGTATTTAATTTTGTCGAGTCAGTTTCTATTCACTGGTAGTTGTCTCTATCTTCAGTTGTTTCAATTTACCCCATGCAAGAGTGAAATTCCTCTGAATTGTCGGTCTGTGATATTTCAATCCTACTGCCGCATGTAATTTATTTATTTTTTGATCTGTAATTAAGGATAATTTCTGCAGTCTTTTTTTCTTGCATCTGATTGTGCTGAAATTTGATTGCATGTGCGGATTTTTTTGGGAGATTAAGTTTCCGGTATTAATTTTCTTGAGACGGTTTGGATTTACTAGAATTGTTTGGGTTGATTGTGACTCTCTGTTTGTGATTTATCATGGGATTTTACTGATTTTTTATCCCGAAATTGAGGATAACTGTTTTGCGGTTTTGTCTGCTGTATTCAATTTTTTGTATTTCACACCTGTTGATTTGCTTGGCTTTATTTGTATTTCTGTTTTTTGATTTGACATTGTTATGTTAAAACGCAAAACATGGTTTGAATACATACACAATATTCAAATTGTATTGTATTCATTTTGCTTAGTTATCGGTATTATGGCTTCTTTCTTGAGTCGAGAAGGCCTCAAACTTTGCTAAAGTATGTGCTTATTTTCCTATTATATGGACCTGAACTAAGTCCCTTGGCACTTCCTCACCAAAGTAATCTTAGAGAACCAAAATAATACGATGTCAGGACTAAACATTGTAGATTCGTGCATGTGAATGCAATACTTACTGTATGATCTCGGCTTTCATGGTGCTTAGTTATGTTGTGACACAATTATCATCTTCATTGCGTGAAAAATAACATTGTGGGGGAAGTTGGCAATGAAGGAGAAAATTGTTTCCTTTTCCTGAAAACTTTTGGAATCCATGATGAAGAAATGAAAAATTTCTCATTGCGCTGATCTTATGCATATTGTGTAATTTTGTTTCTATCAAATTGAACATCTTTGAACTGTGCTAGAGATAGATAAATTATACTATTATCGTTGTCGTGTAGTTTATTATACTATTATCATTGTTGTGTAGTTTTTTTACCCAACTTTTTTAGGCTTTTGATTAAGTGTTTTTCTTATGTTGGCAGGGAAAGTATTTCGGACAGAAGAAGGGACAACACATCAGCATGGAGCACTTACGGGCTTTGCTGCTCCACACTCTGTGCATCGAAATGTATTCTACAATAAGCTCTGTATTCAGCGGGAACAGGCATACTCTTATCGTCTTCCCCATTATTTTATTGGTCCTTCTAATACTAGACACCCGAGACCAAGATTGGCATTCCGAGAAGAAGGGCATCATCCCACTTCAATGCCCAAGCAATTAAATGGAATGCTTCAGAGCATCAATTCTAGAAGAAGAAGCAGAGCGATATCTGAATGCTGTCTTTCTTCACCTCCCTCGCCCAATAATCATGTTCAGCTAACAAGCATCAATAAGCTTGGTGTACTTGGTGGACAATGCCAAAAGTCTAGACATTATAGACTAAATAGGATCCGAGCTGACTATAAGTCGGAGGAATATGACATAACAGGAACACATTTGGAGTCGTTTGTGGCGCCAGAGGGACCAAATGAAGCTATTTTAGTGGAAGGGGTACAGCAAACAAAACCGTGGTGGGAGCAGTTTCCGAAGCGCTGGGTTATTGTGCTTCTTTGCTTTTTGGCATTTCTGCTGTGCAACATGGACCGTGTGAGTATCTTCTGTTTCTGGTTATCGTGATGATTGATGAATATGTTGTGCAAATTTTTGTGTTTGTTCTTTTAGCTACTGCTGGCTAATGCCACATCTTGTTTTAAATTAGTTCATTCCATTTCAATTCAACCGCTACAACAAGATAATGGTTATGCACTTATGCTAACTGGTTTGCGTTCCACTTTTTAGGTGAACATGAGCATTGCAATACTTCCGATGTCAAAGGAGTTCAACTGGAACAGTGCTACTGTTGGTCTAATTCAATCTTCTTTCTTCTGGGGCTATTTGCTCACTCAGGTTCTCTTCTATATACAGAAACTACTTTTTATCTACATGAAAATGGTTCTAGTTCTTCTACGAACCTGGATAAATGTTTGGTCAAACCTCTAGCATCAATGTAATATGGCCCAATGGCATGTGATCACTCTCTTTAGGTCTCAACTGCCATTTCTTTTGATGTTCACAAATTTTGCTTTTATTTATGTTTTCTATTTCTATGTAAATCAATGGACATCGGAGCATAGTGTTCTAGGACATCATAATAATTTCCTATCCTTGCTCTTTTTTTTGTTCTGCACTTCTGTTTTGTCTATTGTTGCTGTTATAAACTATAACCTGTTTTGTCTGTTAGGAGGTTCCAACTGAAAACTATATGGTATCGAGTACCCTTTCATGTATAAATTAGTTTGAGAAGTCTCATAAATTTGATGTTGGATCCTAACACCCATCCATTGGCAAAGTCGGTTTTCAAAACTATAAGCCATGCCTTACAAATTGAAATTCTATTCATGGGATGATTTTGACTATAATAAGGTGACATAGAAGAGAGATCATTTTATCATGGCCGTTTAAAGCTTTAACTTGTGTTGGTTTAACTTATTGTTATATTTTTAATCAGGGAAAAAAAATGTTGTACTAGACATCTGTCTATTTCTGTATTACATTTTTTTTTTCACTTTCGTTTCAAATAGATTGTTGGAGGTATATGGGCAGACAAAATCGGTGGGAAGCTAGTTTTGGGTTTTGGAGTTGTCTGGTGGTCAGTTGCAACAATTTTGACACCCATTGCGGCCAGAATCGGACTTCCTTTCTTACTAGTTATGCGTGCATTTATGGGCATTGGCGAGGTTAGCCTCCTTCTTATGTTTCTATTTCTTGGTTTAACATTTCCCATGTGTCAATTAAATGGTTCTATTAGGAGGTTCTAACTTAAAATCATATGGTACCAAGTGGAGTAACTCCTTTCATATATAGATTATTTTGGAATGCCTCACAAATTCAATGTGGGATTCTAACACCCACCCTCTTGTGATGTGATCAAACAAACAGAAGAGAGAAGATAAACATTTAAACAATCAGGGACAAACAAACGAGGCTTTCCAACTGTAGCTCTGATACCATGTTAGTAGGTTTCAGCCTAAAACCATATAGTACTAAATGAAGTAACTCCTTTCATATATAGACTATTTTGGGAAACCTCACAAATTTGATGTGGGATTCTAACAAGTTCTGCTGTACATTTCTCCATACATCCATTGATAGTCTGATTTCAAATGTTACTATGCTCAATTAAGAAGATTTCCACTACATTACAAATTTTGTTAAGCTAATACAAGCGATTTCAAATTAGCATTCGCCATGACTAACATATGATCAATACTTAGCAATGGAGATGGGACTTAAATAAATGAGGCTTTGATTTTTTCACTTTGTTGCCTCAGAATGTTTTCGGAGCTCCTATTCTATGGTCCTCTATCTAATGTTTTCTTCATTTTTTATCCTATTTTTATTGTAACTTCTTTTTTAATCCATACCAATGTATGACCTTTTGGACCTTATCAACCTTTTTAATGTTTTTACCGTTATAATCCATGTTTTATAATCCACATTCTCCTCTTCTTCTCATCTCTCTCTTTCTCTCTTTCTGAACAACTTTTTTTGGTGAAACAATAAAAAATAGGAGAGAAAAGTTTGACATTTATTTAAAATGAAATAAATATCTCTATCTTTAACAAACATATCTGTAGATAACCATTTTAAATTTGAAAATCTTTGACAAATTGAAAAAAAAAACTTTGAAAAAAAGCTTAGCTCCACTGAATCTATTTTAAATGAATGGGCAACCCAGTGCACGAAGGCTCCCGTCATTGCAGAGTCTGGTCAGGGTTAGATGTACACAGGCTTATCCCTGTATACAGAGAGGTGGTTTTGATGATTTCAACCCAGTACCTCCTGGTCCATACCATTGTACCCAAGGCTTACCCTCCTATTTTTAAATGAATAATTTAAAAATTGGGGATTTCATAGGATAGTATGATAATTTTTCCTTCTCCTCCTTCCTCCTTCCCAAATGGCTATTTTTTTATCGGTCATATGCTACATTGCGTTTGTTCACGCGGAATTCACGCCTCCATAATTTTTTATCGGTCGTATGCTACGTTGTGTTTGTTCACGTGGAATTCACGCCTCCAATGAATGCATGTACACGAGCATTTTCAATTTTAAAGCTGCAATCCCATTTTACCAAATGCTACCTTTGCTCCTTGATGTCCTATTCTTGCTTTCAACAATTTTTTGTAGGCAAGACAAATGTATTCCACCGTTTGAGGATATGGACCTTATCATACACTTGAGCATTTTATTCCTTTCCCTCTACTTTTCAGGGAGTTGCTATGCCTGCAATGAACAACATACTATCCAAGTGGATTCCTGTTTCCGAGAGAAGCAGATCGCTTGCATTAGTATATAGTGGCATGTACCTTGGTTCGGTAACAGGCTTGGCTTTTTCTCCCGTGTTGATACACAAGTTTGGGTGGGCATCTGTATTCTATGCTTTTGGTTCCCTTGGAAGCATCTGGTTTGTTTTGTGGCTGAGAAAAGTAAGTATTTGATCCTTTTTTTTTTTTTTTTGATGATTACTCAATAATAAAAATAAGGGATTCTTATTATATAGTCATCTATTTAATGTTTTTTTACATTTTTGTCTTGATTTTAGAGCAACTCAGTTCTAATTAGATGTTGGCTAGATGGATTCAACAAGATATTAACTGAAGGACTAAAAATTTATTCGAAGTACTAAAAAATAAAGAAAAGAAATGGGATAAAATACGATAAGTGATTTGTTGATATTACCAAATGGTGCCTTAAAAGTGAGGAGAGACAAAAGTTGGAAAATATTTTTTAGAAAATAATAACGTATAAATCAGCAATAAGTGATGTAATGGATTCAGACTTTTGAGAATTGTTTTTGTAAAATAAAAATTCTTAATGCTTTTGCTTCTTTCAGGCATATAGTTCTCCAAAAGAAGACCCAGAGCTTAGTCCAGAAGAAAAAGAGCTTATCTTGGGAGGCAGCATTTCGAAGGAACCCGTCACTGTCATTCCATGGAGAAAGATTTTATCAAAAGCACCTGTTTGGGCTCTAATTATCTCCCATTTCTGCCACAATTGGGGAACTTTTATTCTTCTCACATGGATGCCAACATATTATAACCAGGTAAAGGAGCATCTTAAGATCCATATAGGCCTGGATGGCTTTTGATTAGTGTTTCTGTGAATTTTGTTACAAAAATATGAGAACCATCCTGTTTTTCTGTTCCAAGTTTTCTGGGAAAACAACTAAACGAAACATTAGGAAATGCAGGTCTAGATATGGAAACAAAAAAATAACCTGTTTCTGTTTTTGTTCCCAGATAACTGCTATTTGGTGCATCAATCACCGAAACTCAAAAGATGAATAGAATTTGGAAATGACGCCAATTTCACATACACAAAAAAAAGGAGCGGGTTATTTTTTTGGGGGGAGATTATTATATTATCGTTGAAGTAAATCACTTATAATTTTACATCCCTATTTTTTCTCATTGTTTTTTAGTCTTTTAAATAAGTTTTTAGTCTTTCAGTTAATATCGACTAGATTGAATCTATCTAGTTAACATTAACTAGATATTAAATTTGTATTTATATCATAGTTAAAGTCGTCTAAAATGTTGGTAACTCCTAAAAAATTAAGAATAGAGGGCATTATTTATTTAGTTTTTGGTTTTACGGTAAGGTGTGTCCGGGCGAGCTTATGCGCACCTCGACTAATCACCTTCCCGGGCAATCTTGAGGGCGCACTCACCCACATCGGTTTGGTGCATTCATGATTAAATTCAAGATTTAATTCCTGGAGTATTTCTCAGGAGAGTTGAACCCTGGTTGACAAGGAAAGAGAGCATCTCCCTTTGCCAACCGAACTAACACCTCTTGGGTACATGGCATTATTTAATAATAACCCCTTTCTTATCCAATATTTGCTTTTGGTTTTTCAGGTTCTGAAGTTCAATCTCACTGAATCTGGACTTCTTTGTGTATTGCCATGGTTGACCATGGCTGTATTTGCGAATATAGGCGGTTGGATTGCAGATACACTAGTGAGCAAAGGTCTCTCCATAACAGCAGTTCGCAAGGCAAGTCTTCATACTTAATTTTTCAGTTTGCACCATTTTAAGTGAACATGGAATTGGGGCCTTGAATTGGAATTAATAATTGAAATCTTAAAATCAACATGCATTATTCGAATTCCAATTTCATGGCTTCAATTCTCAGCTCCCAAATGCAGTTTCTGAAGTTGCTATTCTCTGCTTGTTTTCTGAATTGAAATTCCTAGGTAGTGTTTGTTTAGCATTTCTGTTTCTATTCCAAGAAAACTTGGAACAACAAGAGAAATCTTTCTCTTTTGTTTCCAGACATTTGTTCTAAAAAATGGGGAATAGAACAAACACATAATTTAAAAAATAAAAAAACAAAGAAAGTAGGAAGAGAAACGCAATGAGCCCGAGCGGTTGTCTAAATTATCTTATTTTGATGAATTGATTTGTATATTTCTCCATTTACATATTAAAATTACATATTGTTTATTTGAAAAAAGAAGCATACAGTTATTTTGTGTTAGTTAAATCTTTATGGTACAATTACTCCAAGTACATGATATTAAACTTCCATGAATTTAGTCTCTCTTTATTGTAATTAATTTAAATTAATTCAAATTATTTAGGCTTAAATCAAGCGTATATTTAGGAGCAGTTACAAATTATTATTGTATAAATTGAAGCGTTCCTTTTTTCTTTTTTTTTCTGTTGAATAGTAAGGTGTGCCCGGACCAGCTTACGTGCACCGTGACTAATAACCTTCCCGGCAGATCTTAAGGGCCCAACCCCCAAATCAATCTGGGGCATTCATGATTAAATTTAAAATTTAATTTCCGGAGTGCTCCTCAGGAAAGTCAATCCCTGATTGACAAGAAAAGAGGACATTCTTCCTAGTTGAAATATATTGAGTTTTAATTCTCTTACACATAATACTCCAATTACATGAGAAAATAGCTTCTAAACTGGAAATAAAATAGTTAGCTAGATAATTTAAGTATTCTTAAATCTCCTAACCAAACACTAATTATTACAATTGATAAATTGAGTAATTGAGAAATAGTATAATTTGCGAGTTGAAGAACAACCAAATGGGCCCTAATTAAATGGCACCTATGCTGCCACAACCATATTGGACTCTACATAGATGACATAGAAGTAAAAATATAAACATTTTTATTTTTTACTTTTGTTGAATAACTCTTTTGCAGCCCCCTTAATATTGCAGATAATGCAGTCGATTGGGTTTTTGGGGCCAGCCTTCTTTCTTACACAGTTGAGCCGTGTCAAGACGCCTGCTTTAGCCGTGCTTTGCATGGCATGCAGTCAGGTTAGCCACTCTCAATCTTTCAAGTTTTTTATAATAAATTTTTAATATTGAAACATGAAACATTTAGATATTGTTTGGTGGTTGTGATAGAAATAACTAGGAGTGGATGCATAAATTTTAGTGAGTAATGATGTTTTATAAATACTAAAAATAAATATACTATTAAAAATTATATAAATAATCATAAAAGTGAAACTATATTTTTACAATTAACTTTTACTAATATCCGATAAAATAACAAACAAATAAAAATAAATTAGGATTAATTTATCAATTTAAGCAAGTTGACAAATTCTAATTTAATAAATTTATGTCGTATCTACTTTCCTTTTGGGTAGAAATATTTTTTGAATCATAATAGTTTTTTTTTTTTTAAGTAATTTAAAATGCGCACTGGGAGCAATTAATCATATTATATTTGTGCATTAATTAAAAAAAAATATAGCTAAAACAAAAATTTTTAAAAAATGATCATTGGGGCTAAATTTAAGTTCTTACAAAGAGAAAAATGTTTCTAAACTATTTGTATTCTTTATTGAATATATGAATTTATCAATAAGTTTTTTCATTTATTATATTTACACTAAATTAATAAAAGCTCAAATAAGCTCTCTCATGCCTTCAAGGATTTAAGCTTTAGCTTTAGTTTCTTATATAAATATAGATTAGTTGAACTTAATGCTCTAATTTGTGTAAGTTTTATTTAATATTTTTCTTGACAGGGATCGGATGCGTTCTCACAGTCAGGCCTCTATTCTAATCACCAAGACATTGGTCCACGTTACGCTGTGAGTAGTACTATATCTTTTTCTATGTCATTTGTTGAAATATTTTATATTTCTATTAACGCATTATTTCTTATTTAGTATTTATGTCTTATTTCCTATTTAGGTCATGTTGACTAATTTGGTAGCTTTCGTTTCTCTTTTTTCTTTTATTGTCCCATTTATTGGGTGATATTTTTCGTAATTTAGCATATCGTTAGGGCTATATGATAGAGAATGTAGAACTTTATTATATAGAATTATTACATTATCATACGAGAATTATTCTCTTTTTTTCCTATATTTGTTTTGGTATCAGAGCCTAAAAAGAGAAAAATAATGGAGGCGGAGAAGAAAACCCTAGCCCCACGTGCCTTACCACCTTTTGGCCACCGCCTTCTCGCGATGCTAAACCACCGCCATTGTTGCACGATCAGTCCCGCGGTAACCTGCCTTCTCCTTCGGTGTTCCAGTTGTCGTCGTTGGACGCTCGGCATCCTAGTTGTTGCCATGTGTCGCTTGGTGTTCCAATTCTCGTCGTTTGTCATCTAGCGTTTCAGTTGTCGTTGTGTGTTGTCCGGTGTTCTAGTTGTTACCGTTGTTCGCCCGACGTTTCAGTTGTCGTCATTGGTTGCCTGACATTCCAGTTATCGTCATTGATCGACTAACACTTACCTTCGTCCTATCTCTGTTGTTGTTCCCGGCAACATCTGTTCTTTCGTTTTTACTCTTTTCAAGTTAGGATTCCGAAACATCTTCGCCCCAGTTTGAGGGAAAGTGTTGAAATATATAATATTTCTATTAATGTATTATTTCTTATTTAGTATTTAGGTCAGGTCATGTTGAATAATTTGATAGTTTCTGTTTTTTTTTTTATTGTCCCGTTTATTAGGACGTCATTCTTCCTAATTAGTTAAGGCTATATAATAGATATAATAGAGAATGTAGATCGTTAGAGAATTTATTACATAATAATAAACTAATTCTCTCCCTCCAAATTCCTTTTTCATCAACCATTATGGACCCAAAAAAGAAAACAAGAAACAGTTCGCTACTCTTTGCACATACATATGACAATTTGAAGGTGCCGTTTGTTTAGTATTTTCGTTTTCAGAATACACAGAACATAAAACCAGAAAACCCAAAAACCAAATTGTTTTCGTTCTCGACCTACTCTTTTAAGTCTAGGAACAAAACAGAAGTGATTGCTATTTTTCTATTCTTGTTCTAAGTTATCTGACAAGCGAAAGATGTAGGGGGGACCTTGTTGAGGTCAACTTTGGTCCGACTTTGTGAAATGACTTGCAGGATAAGTGGGAATAGAAACACTAATCAAATGGCGTTTTAGGTTTGTATGGTATTTTTTTTCCAAGAAAACTTGGAATAGAAACAGCAATTTGAGAACTGAAAAATATTTGTTTCTGTTCTGCTCCCAAATGTTTTACGGACAAACTTCAGTGAACAGAACTGATTTGTTCCCAAGTTTCTGTTTCAATTCCAACTTTGCTTATAACTCTCTGAGGTCTCCTTTTAAAACCTGAATATAGAGAGGTCTTGGGTCTTTCTCAATTCTACAAATTAGATTATGAGGTGTGACTTTTTCTCACACTTATAACTTGACCACCAACTCCTTTCAAATTCGATGTGGGATAAACCAAACAATCTTCCCCTCACACCTTTTGGTCAGGTAACTCTCGACTAATTTCTCCCTTTGTGGCTATTGGGCCAGAGGAGTTGTGACCTGGGCTTTCATGCCAGTGTAAGGTGGTCTTGGGTCTTTCTTAACCCCAAAAGTTATCTCATGACATGTGACTTTCCCTCAGACTTATTACTTAACCTGATCACGAGCTTCTTCCACATCCGATTTGGGATAAACCCAAAACTGAATGAGGCTTGAAATTTGTTCCTTGAAACTAAATAAAGAAAATTGCTCTAACAAAATTTTCATCGTGCATCTTCCATTAGTAATTCACAATCCGTTTTTGAACCTTTGATGATTTGAGGAATAACTGAAATTATTATTTTTCCTTTTTCTTTTTCCTTTGGTTATGAAAGGGAGTATTGCTGGGACTATCAAACACAGCAGGAGTACTTGCTGGTGTCTTCGGTACAGCTGCAACAGGATACATTCTCCAAAAAGGTAACTTTTCTGTTTATTAGTTGGGTTTTTGGTCTTTAGTCCACGAAATTAAACAGCCTATGTAGTCCAAGTTACAGTTAGTGCAATTTTTTACATGGAAAAATTATAGTAATTTTAATATATTAGAGTAACTTTGGATTTCTAAAAAAATTATTGTGGTGCGTGGACTACATGAGCAAAAATTTTAATTTCATGGACTGTTCATAAAAAACTGATCGACTAACCCTTTTCTTTTCTTTTTCTTTTTTGTTTTTTTTAACGAAAAGAAGTAAAATTAAAAATGTTTTCTTAGGTAGTGTTTGGTTGCATGGAATTTGAGCCTGGAATTGGATTTTGAAATAGACACTTTTAAAAATGCAAATATTTAAATTCCCATTCCATGGCTTCAATTCGTTCTCCCAAACGCTCTCTTTAAGTAATTTGTAAACCATTTTCTTCTTTTACAAAAAAAAAAGTTGAATCCCACATCGCTTGTGTTACCTGATCCTGAGCTATATATAAAGCTTAGGGTAATCCTTATCTTACAAGGCGTCTTTTGAGAGTGAGTTAAGTCCATTGGATTTTCTTAAAAAAAATAAAATAAAATAAAAAATTAATGTCTTTATAAATGATAACACATATTGAAATTAAAAATTAAGGAACCAAAGTACTTTAAAAAAAAAAACAAAAAAAGGTTATCTTGAGAAAAAAATTGCTTTTACTTAAAAACAAAAATAAAAAATTCAAAAGAGTGTTTAATAGTGTAAAGATAATATCTTAGTACTATTCCTATAGAAAACCTAGTGGGTCTAACTTACTTTTAAAAGATGTCTTGTAAGATGAGGACTACTCTAGATTTTATATATAGCTCAAGATCAGGTAACATAAGCGATGTGGGATTCAACATGCCCCGTACGCACATGGTGGACTTTGACAAACCATTGCAAATGGATGTCGGGGGAAGGGTCCAACATCGGTGTGGGATTCAACACGCCCCCTCAAGTGCAGGGTGAACTTTCTGACAAACCACTGCGAACGCATATTGGGGGACCCAATACCGATGTGGGATTCAACATGCCCAACATATGACAAAAGTCTGACTTTGATACCATGTAGAAAACCCAGTGGGCCTAACTCACTCTCAAAAGACGTTTTGTAAGATGAGGATTGCCCTATGATTTATATATAGCTCAGGATTGGGTAACACAAGTGACGTGGGATTCAACATGTCCCCTCACGTGCAGGGTGGACTTTGACAAACCATTACGAATGGATGTCGGGGAAGGGCCTAACATCGATGTGGGATTCAACAATTCCTATTAATCCTCTCTTAATTCTGAAAATGTTAATAGATGATTGGGAGAAAGTGAGGGAAAAAGTCGTAGTCCATCGATCTTCATCTATTTTTAAACTATAAAAATTAAAAAAAAAAAAAAAAAGTAAATATTTTTTACTTAAAAACAATGTTTCTTACTCTTTTTTTTTTTTTTTGGATTTTCGAAAGTATTTTTTAAGTGCAAAACAAACACAAGTTTTAAAATTAAGTGCAAAAAAGTACTTGCAAAAATTGTTCTCAAACACACCGTAGTTCGGTGAAGAAAAAGATCTATCGTCTGGGTATAACAATTATAAAAACCTCAAATACTTTCTGATATACTATTGATTTTTTCGCTTTTGGAACTGAGGAATTGGAGGTTATATTTGGTGGCGTTTGGTTAGTGTTTCTTCTTTTCTATTTTTATTTTCAATAAACTGGGATGAAAATTTTCTTTTCATTACAGAGTATTCCGAGAATAAAAACATATTTGGTAATGACCATTGTCCTGAAATTGTTTCTGTTAATTTATGAGAACAGAAATAAGAAACATCTTTGGTTGCAACATTTGTTCTATATGTAGCCGGCGGGTGGTGGTGGAAATAGTTTTGAGGGAGTGAATAAAAGTCAATATTTTTGTTTTTCAGATTCTTAAAGAATTCAAAAATGCTCTCAATTTTTTAGGAATAGAAACGTGTTTACCAAATGCGTTTCTGTACACTAATTCTAATATTTTGGGATTGGGAACAGAAATCAGGGAACGAAAACAAAACAGTAGCCAAACTAAAAAAAACCAAAAAAAGGCTGTTTATGTATTGAACTATACATTTTTTTTGTTTTTTTTGCAGGCTCTTGGGACGATGTGTTTAAGGTTGCCGTTGTTTTATACATTATCGGAACGTTAGTGTGGAACTTCTTTTCAACTGGAGAGAAAATTCTGGATTAGATAAAGCCAAAATTGAAGCCAACATCACAGAGGAGAACCGACCACAGAAAAAAAAAAAAAAAAAAAAAGAAAAAAAAAAGGCAGAAAGGAGCAATAAATCATAAAGGTTTGTGTATCAAATTACCCATACTTCAAAAAAAAAAAAAAATTCTTCTTCTTAGGTAGTATTTGGCTTCATGGAATTGGAGCTTTGGAATTAGAATTGAAAATGAACGAAATTTCCGTGGTTCCGACGCTCTAATTTTCTTACAACCAAACACTGCCTTATCGTTTTTGTTTTAATTAATATTTGATAGTTACCTTTAAGCTCTTCTTTAATCCATGAATGCTTTTACAAGGGGACATTTACTCTGTCAAATGTAGCTGTTCTTACTGTTTTTGACCTGAGCATGTAATCTATTTTTTGTTTTATTCAATGTTGGTCAAGTTTGAAAATTTTGGTGGTGTTTCAAATCTTGGAAACAGTCTCTGCGTACAGGAGTAAGGCTGTGTATATCAGATTCTCTCCAGACCCCGCAATGACGAGTGTTTTCGTGCACTCAGTTGTTTTTTTTTATTTCAATATTTTGGTAGTAATAATGACACTGAATTAATAAAAACTTCCAAACTAAATAAATATTTTAATTTTAGTCTTTCTATTAGAGTTGATGGAACACTAAGTTTTAATTTTGGTCTTGTTGCCAATTGTTGCTCACCCGCTAACGTCCATCAGATTTTGACCGCCGGCCACCAATAACCAAAACTTCAGTCACTAGAATTTTCTCAATTATGTTCGACTGATTTTGTTTGTAACATTTTTAATAAAGAATTCGGTCACTAGAATTTTTTCGATTATGTTCAACTAATTTTGTTAGTAACATTTTTAATATATTTTTATTTTTTTCAATTATGTTCAACTAATTTTGTTAGTAACATTTTTAATATATTTTTATTTATAATTTTTAGTTACATTCAACTAATTATTCAAATATCAATCGTAAAAATACTTTAAAAAATAGTTACATGTAATTTGACTAAAAAATATTTTGGCAATCGGTGACCAGATTTTGGCTACTAGAGGGCCTGAGGTCAGATGGTGGACGGAGGTAGGTGGCCGAGGAGAGTGGGGTCGGTGGTCGATTAAGAAATTCATACTCAACTTAAAATTAAAATAAGATAAATTATTAATTAGACTCTCTAATTGGGATAATTCACCAATTATCCCAAAATCAAAAGGGAAAATTGCAACCCTTTTTTTTTCTTTTTCCTAAATGTACACTTTAATTTTAAAAATAACTCAAAATTATTGTAAAATTATATTTTAGCTCTTTTCAATATGATTTTTCTTTTTTAATCATAAAAATACAATAACCCCCTCCATTTCCCTTAATTGCCCTGCTATCCCCAAGCCCAGCCAACGGAGCATGGGGGTGGGGTGGGGTTTTGACGGTGTGGGGGTGAAAGCAAAGAGAGAGAGAAAGATGGTTAATAGAAGGTAAATGAATTTTAGCTCATATTTCTCATTGATAATGATCACTATATATACGATGTACAGTCTAACATATATATGGAAGTTATTTAATACAATTACTAGTGATTATGATTGATTTAATAGAATACTCAAATGGAAATATGAAAAATAGGAAAGTCAACTAGGCGACTTAGAGAATATTCTAACATGCCCTCGCAAGATAGAGCTTTGTGAGGAGGGTCAAATCTTGTCCTTGAGTAGAAGAAATTGAGCCCGAGCTAGTGGCTTGGGGAGGACATCGGCTAGCTGGTCATTGGAGGAGACATGAGTGACATGTAATGACTTACTCTGAACCTGCTCCCGTATGTAATGATAGTCAAGTACCATGTGTTTCATGCATGAGTGAAATATTGGATTAGAGCAAAGACTCGTGGCACCAACATTGTCACAGTAAATAACTGGTTGGAGAGGTAGGGTCACACTGAGTTTCGAGAGTACGGAACAGATCCATCGTATCTCAGCTGTTGTAGATGCAATAGAGCGATATTCCGCTTCAGTGGATAAGCGGGCCACCGTCCTTTACTTCTTGGAACACCAGGAGATCGGATTGAGACTAAGGTAGATGATATGTGCTCCAGTGGAGGTAAAGTCGTCCCTGTTTCCTCCCCAGTCTGCGTCGGAGAATGTGTGAAGTGCGAGGGAGGAGCACTTGTGAATGATGATCCCATGGTCTTGTGTGCCACAGAGGTAGCGAAGGAGGCGCTTCACTGTAATCCAGTAGTCCTTGGTTGGGCAATGTATGAACTGAGAGAGTTTGTTCACTGTATAGACAACATCTGGTCGTGTCAACGAGAGGTATTGAAGACTCTCGACAACACTCCTATACTCCGTTGGATCAGATAGTTGTGTAGTGATTGGTTTGACGGCCTCCATTTTGGTGCGGATGAGAAGATCGATAATGTATCATTTCTGTGAGAGTAGTAGACCATTGTCGTGTTGAATAACTCCAACTCTACAAAAGTATGTAAGTGGTCCAAGGTCCTTAAGAGAGAATTGAGCGGACAATTGTGCAATGAACTTGGTCACCGTATTGTTGTCGTTGCCGGTTATGATGATGTCATCAACATAGATTAGGAGGAACATTTGGTGGTCATGGAGTGTGAAGGTGAACAGAGAGGAGTCGGCATGGGAGTTGGTAAACCTGCTTGCTATCAGGAAGTTTCGAAGTTTATGGTACCACACCCGAGGGGCCTATTTGAGGCCATAGATAGCTTTGTGGAGTTTACAAATGTGGATCGGGATCAACAAATCCAGGTGGCTGAGTCATGTATACCGCTTTAAAGAGTGATCCTTGAAGAAATACATTGTTGACATCCACTTGTCGAAGTGCCCATCCTCGACTTATCGTAATACTAAGCACTAGTCGTACTGTTGTGGGCTTGACTACGGGGTTGAACATCTCATAATAGTCAACCCAGGCCGTTAATAAAAGCCCTTGGCCACAAGTCGAGCTTTGTAGCAATCAACGGTCCCTTGAGTTGTGAATTTGATGCGGAATATCCACTTGCAGCCGACAACATTGTTGCTTGAGTTCGGGAGGACAAGTTCCTAGGTTCCATTCTGAACAAGCGCATCAAATTTTTTCGACATGGCTTTGCGTGACTTTGCATCCTTGAGGGCTTGAGAGACACATGTCGGCTCAACATCGCTGCTCACAGTTTTTTAAGCTGTGAGGTTGAGTTTCCAGATGGGTTTGTGGATGTTGTTCATAGAGTGCGTCACGATGGTTCTCTCGGCTGGTTTGCTCGATTCTGGAGGCGAAATAGTGTCCCCTGAGTTGGATTCAGTGTTGCAGCGTGGATCTATGGGTGTTGCAGCTCCCGGGGTAGCAGATGGTGTTAGGGATCGAACCGACTCCTAACAACACAACAATAATTTGAAAACAAGGAACACCAAAGATTTATTAGCAAAAAAAGAAACGACATAAGAATTTAACGTGGTTCGACGTAAGTCTAATCCACGCCATAAGAAGAAATTACTATATTGAAAAAATCAGAGATGTACAAGGGAGAATACATAAGTGAGACTATTGTTTTCACTTCACTTGACACACACTTGTATATATCATTACTATCACTCAATCCTTTATTTATATGAGAAGAGTTCAACAACCAATCATTTTATTAATGGGGCTAGCCAACAACCACATTAATGAGGGAGAAAATTCTTCTACTACATTAATGATACTTGTCAACCACTCTTATTAATGATACTAGTCAACCACATTCATTAATGATACTAGCTAACCCCTCATTAATGATGATAGTCCATAGTAATACCATTATTTTAGTCTCCAACTCTTAACAGATGGGGCATTGGAGCGCTGCTGGGATAGAGCGCTGGTATACTGGTTAGTGGGCCATGTAGCGCCTCGGTCGGCTGATGGGGCTTCTGGCCCTATGGATTGATGGGGCTAGTTAGTGGGCCTGCCGGCGCTGGTGGTCCAATGGGTGCTCTCATCATGCAATTCAGAGTCATGTTCTTGTGTCGCTATAAGAGATATAGTCGCACGGGAGGACGGTGGTCGGGCCGTTGTAGTCGGTATGGGTGAGGGGATTGGAGTGAGGGGTGGGCACCAAGTGGTGAAGGTGGTATCGGTGGGATGTGGGAGATGTGTTTGATGTGAGGCGAATGGGTAAATTGATTCGTCAAATATCACATGACGAGAGATGCAAAGACACATGGTGATCGGATCTAGACAGAGATAAACGCTCTGAGAGGTCGAGTAGCCTAGAAAGACACACAGAATAGAGCGAGGAAAGACTTTGTATTGGGAGTATGGACGTAGCCAGGGATAGCATAGACATCCAAAACTTCGAAGTTTGGAGTAATTGAGTTTGGACCCAAAAAGAGTGGAGAACGGGGGAGTCTAAGTTGAGGGTGGGGGTCGATAGGCGATTGATGAGATATGTGGCTGTGGCAAAGGCATAGGACCAATACGAGATGGGCATGGCAGCATGAGATAGTAGGGAAATGCCAGTTTTGACAATGTGTCGATGGGACGTTCAAAGTAGCCATTGTGTTCAAGAGTATGCGGAGGAGAAGTTAAATGCGAGATGCCATGGGTGGCAAGAAATGACCTTAAGGTGGTGTATTCGCCATCGTTGTCGGAGTAGAGTGTGGTAATTGTGCATTTGAAATAGTTTTTGATTAGCGTCTTGAATCGGATAAAGACATCATGAACATCAAACTTGCGTTTTAATGGGTAAAGCCATATGCATTTTGAGTAATGATCCACAAAGATAATGTTGTATTTGAAGTCATTAACGAAGTGAACTAGGGAGATCCAAACATTCGAGAAAATAATATCAAGTGGTGCAGTTGAAGTAAGAGTAGATAGAGAGAAAGACAGTTTATGACTTTTATTGATATTGCAAGCATTACAATGGTGGTCTGATCTGAACAAATGAGACAACTCGTGAGGAAAAGACGCAACAATTTTATTGAAAATAAAGGTTGAAGGATGACTAAGGCGATGATGCCAAACTGATGGTGGGGCTTTGATGCTGGAGAAGGCAATGATGGTGTTGTTTGTGGTGGGAAAGGAAGGCCATTCATTTATATCGTTTTTAGCTCAGCCCGTTAAAAGCGTCTGTCCCGTGCAAATTTCCTTCACAAGAAAATAATCACGAAATAATTTAATTGAGGTTTTGTTAGAACCACAAAATTTAGAGATCGAGATTAGATTCTTATTCATAGCAGGAACACATAAAACATTATTCAAATTGAATGTACGAGAACAAGTGGAGAGTGATGTAATACCAGAATGTGTGATGGGAAGGCCCATACCATCACTAATCATGATGTCATCAGATCCGGAATATGGAGTGTGCATGGAGAGGTTCTCCAAGTCGGATGTCACATGATGGGATGCTCCGCTATCTAGGAGCCAGTCTGGAGTCTTCGCTGTGGGGGTTGTGGCAATATTAGCCCGGGGTTGTCAAGGAGGATTGGTGCGTCGTTGGGGTGTCGAAGAAGAATGGCCAGGTGGAGGTGGTGGAAGTTTGGGTTGCAGTTGCTAGAACACCAGGCATTGTGGGACAGTGTGGCCCTGAGTATGAAACCATTGGTAACGACCAAGATATTGTCGCGGGTGGTTGCGGGTACCCCGTTGAGATGTGGGTGGTACCGAGGGCGACCATGGGGGTCGGTTGTTGCGGTTTTGTGGATGCCAATTGGTGGGGCGGGAGGTGGTGACGTGTCCGGTCACTGGTAAAAGGGTTGGAGTGGGGGTGGTCACAATGAGGGAGAGCTCACAATTGATTAATTTCTTGTGCAATTTATCAAACGAGACGGGGTTGTCTCTGGCATTGATGGCGTCGATCATTGGGGCCGTCGAGGATCTTTTCAATGAGGTCCTCGTGATCAAGGGGTTTACCAAGGGCCGCTAATTCATCGGTTTTGGATTTGATGGACTGTATGTAAGTGGTGATGGAGTCCGACCCCTTGATGATCCTTTTCAGTTGATCTTGAGCTGTTTAATATGACCACGTGATGGATGAGCAAATGTATCGTGTAGGACAAGCCAAGCTTCTCGGGAGGTATGGGATTGGGTGATAAGTGGGATGGGAGGTGGGCTGAGGGTGCTAGCCAAGGCACTATGAATGAGGCGATATTAACAAGATCACGTGTTGTATTTGAGGTTGGGTGTGGTATTTTCTTGGAGATATAGGGTTGAGAATGGGTAGGTGTCGTCTACAAATTTGAGTAAATCATAGCCAAAGAGTGTGGATTCAATTTGGAATTTCTAGGAGATGTAATTAGTTGGTGTCGGTTTTACTGTGTTGTGCATGTTGATGGCTACAAGGGTTTGTGTGGGTTCGTGGTTATTAGGTATGGCTATGGCGATATTGTTGATAGACATAATTGGCGTGGTTGAGGAGGGTCTAGGGTGGTCAGCGTCTGGCGAAGGAGTAGCGTCAGAGCAAGATTGTGAGAGTGAGAGGGGCGGCCAAGCTTCAAGATCTAAAACGGAAAAGAGGTTAAAAGTTTAAGGACCAAATTGATGCAACCCTTAACTTAGAGGGCTAGATAAATAGAAGCTTGCAAGTTGGAGGGCCAAAATGTATTTTATCCTCAAAACGGATAAAGGCCAAGTCTGAACTCTCAAACGACTTATAGCCCTCTGGGCACCGACAGGTAAACGTTTGTAACTTGGATTGATAGTTCTCAAACGTCGAACCAAGCGGTTCTGAAATTTGAGGGCGAGGACGAAGAAAAATCGATCCCTCAGATTCTAAATGGGTAAACTCGCATCTGCGATAGAAATCCCCAGAGATCGGCGTCGCAATGGGCGATTTTCACCAGTATCCGATGAATCTGGCGGTCGTTACCGTCGTCGTCCCAGTTACGGAGGCTGTGAACAATGTCGACAAGCTGGAAATCAGGTCCTTAGATTGAGAGGGAGCGTTGAGAAGGGAGGGGAACTGCAGCGTGGAAATGAAGGAGGTTGGGAAATGAGAGATCTGATCTTGCCTTGACCCTTGGTTTGAAGAATTTGGAAGGGGGTGGGACTTGATTTAATAGAATACTCATATGAAAATATGTAAAATAAGAAAGTTAACTTGGTAACTTGGAAAATTCTCTAACAATGGCGGTGTCACCGCAGCCACAGGGAGAGATATCACCAGTGGCATTAGCCGTTGGAAAAGAAAGCAAGTTATTGAAGGGGGAAAAAAACGTGTAGAAACAAAAAAAAATATTAAAAGATATATATGTTAGAAATTCTGAAATAGTACGTACATTTAGAAACTCCCTTAAATGAGTCCCTGGAAAATTTGTTGGACTTGAAATGACAAAAGTGCCCATGTCTTTATCAGTCACATAGCTGCTATGCACATGCCAATTTTCGTCCCGATTTTAGTCCGTTATTGGACTAAACTGACACCAAGTCGAAACCTCAAGATGAAATGTCTCTTCTAAAACCATAGGAACCAATTGAACATACACCCCAATTCTAAAACCTTAGGAATCAATTCTTTTTTATTTAAAGAAAGATATATCGAGTATTATGAAAATAGGAAATAGTATTCGAAAAGCGAAACAGACAAACTTTAACTTTTCTCTAAAATATGTTTTACTTAACCCCAGGTCAAACTGAAATAGAACGATAGTGTGTGTTAATCAAAGATGTATCATGCATGTGTGATTAAAAGAAAAAGGTTAATCAGAACAAAAAATCATTTGCACAGAATCCCAAAAAGAAAGGGTTAATTGTCTTTCATCCCCTTCTACTTTGATCTTATTTCATGTTGTTTCCTATATTTTAAAAATCTACATTTTACCCGGTGGTAAAATCAGGTACTCCTAAATTTTTTAATGAAATAGATTACTAAAACTTTTAAAAACTTACGGAGGGATACAAAATTATTCTGATTTTTTTGGGTGTTACAGGTCATTTTTATTTTTTTGGGGGGTCAATTGACCTCATATTGCTTTACATTTACTTTCTCGGATTTTAAATTTTACATGAAATGGATAAAATTATTTTTTATTTCAATTTGGTTATTTTGTCTTTTATTAAAAGAAGAAGAAGAAGAATTGAAGTAGAGAAAGAGAGGTGGAGAGAAAAAATCTTGATTTTTTTTTTCCTTTACTACCTATAAATATTAAATATAAATTAATAAAATAAAGTGAAAATAATATATTTTATATTTTTTAAAATAAGACGCGAGTTTTCAATTTTATTCCCGAGTAAAAGAGGACGATGTATATATTTTTAAAATAGAGGAGTTAAACTGAAATAAGATCAATCTAAGAGTGGATAAACAGTAATTTACTGTTTTGGGCAACAGTCGGTTAAACCTGCTATAGCAGGTCATATCAATTACTCCAATTTTGGTTTTATTATTAAATGTCATTAGCAAAGAGAGGTATTCTCTTTCTTTTCAACAAAAAATTGACTTTCTCAGAAAATATTCCAGAAATTAAATCTTAAATTTAATCCTAAATGCATCAGGCCGATGTGGGGGAATGCGCCGTTAAAATTGTTCGGTGAAGTGATTAGTCGAGGTGCGCGTAAACTGGTCCAAACACACTTTACTAAAAAAAAAATGACCAACCACAATTACCAATAATCGTGTCATGGACCGGGCCTTTTAGGCCGCTAGACGGTCGTGCGGCGCTATCTAAGATGCGAGCCTATTAGCAAGCTTAGAATTTCTGTAATTGAGAGTAGCGGAAGCAACAACGATTTGTAAGTAAAAAAATTTACCACAAGCACATGCTATTAAGAAAGTGAGCACAATAATAACAATTGCTTTAAACAACAAGAAAGTAGGTGTCATTGGTTCAAATTTGGACTAGAATTTTTCGCACCTGTGATAGCCCAGTTATCCACCAACTAGTTAACCGCTCGTTTGTTTCTTGACAACACACAGTCACACCAACCCAACACACATACACGCACCAGAAATGGTATGAAAACACAACGATTACAGCCGAAGCCACCCCTATTTTATTACGTAGCGAAAACAAGGAAACACATACAGTGTTCTGGCTATAGGTGGCAAGAACATTCAAAACTTACTATTCTCCCTTAAAAATTTGAAATGCATCCTATTTATAGGCAACAAATGCAGTTGACAGCCCCAATTGCTAGGCAACATGTACAAAACTGCTACATAGATACTAGACATGTGTCTAGATCAGTTACTTGGTGAGTTCTCTGGTCAAAACTTAAAAATTGCCCCACATGTTCAGCACATGTCCCACAAACTGCCATACTTAAATAATTTTCACACATCGGCTAAGTCTCAGCTACACAGTTTAATCCACTTGTTCTATTGCATCTTGTTGCATCGCTACGCCTAACGACTTGCCACCGCCATATGTATTTTCCTAACCAGAATGTACCGTTGCGCCCAATGATGTACCATGTTGCCCACATGATACTGATCACAACATGGCATTGCCCTACGTTCTGTCCTCCTTGCCTTGGTGTTGCATCAATGTCTTCTGTTGGTTTCATGCCACGCCTATGAAACTCAATCCTATCTTCACGCTTAGGATTGTCTTGCACCATATTGACGCACCCCGATTTTCAAAAAAATGAAATAAATAAATATAAAGAATAAAAAGAGAAGTGATTTTTAAAAGCGTCTATTTTCTCATAAAAATACTTAAGTCACTTTTAGAAAAATGAGCCGCCACCTAGCATTGAATTTAAATGGTGTGTTAGGTCATAAGTTTGTTTGTTTGTTTGTTTTTTTTCAAACAATTTGAAAAATGGTTTAAGTAAAATTTTGACTTTAAGAAGTACGGTCCGACCAAAGATTTGTTTTAAAGAGTTTGGGGGTTAATTACGCTCGGAGAAGGTGTTAGGCACTTCAAGATGTCAATCTACAAAAACGATACCTTATCCAATTAAGTTCAATTAAAATTTAAATCCAAATGTTTTATTTTATTTTGAAATATCCTCTTAAAAAAAATCTTTTTGTATTTTATTTTTTCTATGTATCTATATCTATATCTATATATATATATATATATATATATATATATATATATATATATATATATATATATATATATTATTTTATTTTTTAATTTATATCAAGGAATTTACATATTGAGGGAAACAATTCCCCTTTAAGCTGCTCAAGTAGAAGACAGGGGGTTTTCCACCTTATTTTGTCAATACATTATATTTAACACAAATTAAACACACACACACACACACATACATACATACATATATATATATATCATCCCTCAATATGTAAATTAATTGAAATAGACCTAACTTAAGCAAATATATATATATCTATTTATAAATCAGGACATATTTACATTTTGAGACATTTTGAGCCGTCCGATCGAATATCTGACGGCTGAGATTACATTTTGAGAGATTTTATATTTGAGACATTTTAGGCCATTGGATCGATATCCAACGAACAAAATTAAATGATACCAGTAGACATTTTTTGCCATCCGATCAGATTAGATCAAAGGTTGATATTTTTTGATCATTTTTGACCGTGAGATCGTTTCGATCCAACGGTTGTGGTTGACTATTTTTTTTAAAAACCTCTCAAGTGACAACACTATAGTTTCTCTATCTACAAATAAATCCCCCAAATCTCTCACAATCCCGCCAAAATCGCAACAGCCCTCTCAATTCTCAAGTCACAACACTATACAACACTATAGTTTGCTATCTCAATCTTTCATATAGCCATCTCCATTCCCAAAGCGTGAGCTCCACCTTACCTCTTCAGATCATCCCCAATACATCGTCGCCGTCGGTCTCGCCAACTCCAGCTCATCCGCTACTGCCGTTGCCGTCGTCGCCTCGCCATCTCCGTCGCCTCTGTCGCTGTCATCGTCTTCTTGAACGAACGCTGCCTTCAGGTACGGTTTTCTCCGATTTTCTCCGATTAATCTCAGATCTGTAATCAAGAATTGACCAACGATTTTTTTCTTTCATTTCATCTCCAGCCCATCCACTACTGCCGTCGCCGTCGTCGTCGCCTCGACATCTCCATCGCACCTGCAATTTTCGTCGCCTTCATCGTCTCCTAGAACAAACGCTGCCTTCAGGTAGTATTTTCTTAGTTCATCTCAGATCCAGAATCAAGATTGACCTCCGATTTTCTTATTTCATTTCGTGGCAGAGGAATCGATCCAGATTTTATCAGTTCGCCATCCCGTTCCATCGCCATCGGAGATTCAATCGCCATCGGAGATTCTTCATCTCAAGAAATCAACCACCGAATCACTGATTCTCCCCCTTCATCAGGTACCGCCGTCGCTATCGTGCCTCGGACCTGATGTTTTGGTTTGTGTGTTATGGTTTTTGTATATATCAATCACCTGATTTTTGTAGATATTTATCAATCACCTGATTCTTCATCTCAAGAAATCAATCACTGAATCACTGAATATATCTTTGGTTTGTGTGTTATGGTTTTTGATGCATGCATATTCGATTGTGAGAGATTTCGTGGCAGAGGAATCGATCAGACCTGATGTTTCTCGAGCTAATTTTGAGTGTCTTTTGAATTGGTGTCCATAGATTCCATCTTGAATTTTACCTTTTTATTTTTATTTTTTTTTATATATATTCTCATTTGGTTTAGTTTAGGTCATAACCCGTGCAAAGACAAACAGCTCATCCTGGTGTTGGTTCTTGAAAAGAGCAAGCAGCTCAAATTGATCTTCACAGTACACAAAGAACATGGAAGAGGGCTTTGCATCAATCAAAACAACTTCTTTTTTACTGTGTGAGGGAAGTAGGTGTTTAGGGTTTCCGTTCAATCTGGCATTTCTGTTTAGGGTTTAAATATTCATTCACAGATTGCTTGAGGCTATTTCTGTTTATTGGATTTATTGTTTCTATATTTATAACATTATAAGGTTTCTAGCGGTATTGAGATCAAAATGGTCCTGAATTTTTTTTTTCTGATACATTTTTTTGGAGGCTTAGGTTGAGGAGGATATCTCATTCTTTTGAAAAATCATAATTTTTTGGCTTCATTATAAAAATGTTGTGGGCTTATACCTCAGTTTGTAAGGTATACTACTGATGAACAAAAATTAGTTGTGGAGTTGTTCTACTTTTTTTATTTTTTTTATTTTATTTTTTATTGATTATGTAAAATTAGCTGTGGGGTCGTTCTACTTTTCTTTTCTTTTCTTTTTTTTTTTTTTTTTTGATGTAATGCTGACTTTTGATGTTTTTTTAAGAGTGCAATGTAAAGCAGGTGCCTTTCCCACTTGCAAGACGCTGCCGCCACCACATCCACCGACATCTCTTGACGACTCAATGTGAAACACAATAGTTCATTATTCTAAAATCTTCATTTTTGAATTAATTGGCTATTGTTTTTTATGCTCATTTTTTTTTTTTGTCGGATTTTAGGTGATTGTGATGTGCTATCTACGTATCATTGTCTGTGGAGTTGAGAGATGGAATCAACGGTTACGGAGCAGGCGTTGTTGTATACAACAATGTTGTAGAGGCCGAGAAGAAGGCGGCGACTACATCCGAGGGGAAAACAGGTTAAGAAAATTTAGTCGGTTTTCTTTAACTTATACAATTGTTGAGTTCAATTTTGTTTAATTATGAGTGATTTGTTTAATTTGGCCAAATCCAGCCATTCCTCGGACCAGCGCATAGCAGAAGCTTTGTAGCACCAAGCTGCCCATTTTTTTTTTTTTTTTTTTTTTTTTTTTTTTATTGAAATTGCATTAATTGGCTATTTTTTTTTTTTAAATATAGCCATACTCATCCCAGGCATCCCAACAATTGGTTTCTGAATGTGAAACACAATTGTACATTATTCTAGAATCTCTATTTTTTAATTGATTGGATATTTCTTTAAATATATTTTTGGTCTGATTTTCTGTGATTGTGATTCATGATCGTCGAATCATTGTCTGTTGGGATATGGAATCGTTGATTGCTCTTTATTTGTGATCAATGGCCTGAGATATGAAGGTTGTCATCACTGAGCAAATAAGAACTCTTACCTTTGATTCTATATACTGGTTCTAGATCTGGGAGGGCATGGATGTGGTTGAGACATACAATTTAATATCTAATCGACAACTTCTCCACGTTTTTTTTTTTTTTGGTGTTCTATTTTGTTAGATTTTACCATTTTCCGGGTTTATTTTGCATTTCAGTATACCATATTTGGTTTTTCTCATAAATTTTATGTTTCTTTTTGTTCTTTATCGCCGTAACAGTTGTCCCATTTACTTTTGACTAACGATCTTGATTTTTCATCAGGTTCATAGCTCTAATCAAATTGATGAAGCGTGTGAGTTGATCGACAATTAGTCGGTGATTCTAGGAGATGAGTAGTTTGTATCTATTTCTATTCCAAGCTTCACATTAATGGTTCTAATCAATCCGTTACCATTTTCTCGCTTAATATCTAATTAGCATTAATTGCCTTTTAATTCTCAAACCAAAATACAGTTATGAGAAATTTATTTTTGTTTCCATTATTTAAGAGGCATTTCTGTTTTTTTTTTTTTTTTTAAATATGTTTCCCGTTTTGAATTTACTCTGTGTGAATCCTGGTTATTTTTATTTATTTTTTCTTAATGACTATTTCGTTCTTATTATTTTTGTTCAGCCTTTCTGTTTCCTTATTTGTTTTTGAAAAACAAATTTATTGGGTTCAGGACTCTAATAAAATTGACGAAGCATGGAAGTTGATTGGACTGTAGCGAGTAGAAGGTTAGTACACATTATCGACAATGTAGTTCGTGATTCTATCCCCTTTGCTATTTTTCAAAAAATCTACAATTGACCACCTTCCGAAAAAAGAAAAAAAAACTAACATTTCTTCTTAATGCTAAAAAGTGGTAAAATTAAACTTTCTAGATGGACAAAATTATTATTTAATTTATTTTTTGTTTATTTTATCTTTAATAAAAATAATAAGATTTTTTTTTTTACTTTTTTTTTTATTTTTTGTTTTATTTTCTAAAGAATGGAGCGAGAATGAGGGTTAGAGTCCGCAAATGTTAATTTTTACTTCTCATTTTCTAAATATTAAAATTAAATTATAGAATTAGAATGTAATTAGTTTATTTTATGTTTTTTGAAATGAAAATATGATTGTCTAAAGAATATTAGGAGGTTATTTGTAGGTTTAAAGCAGAAAGTAGACCAAAGGAAAGTTAATATTCGAAAAGTGTGAGTATTGTTTGGGTAACAATTTTAACTGTAATTTGCTTTGGATTTGATTTAAATATCAATTAAAGTTGATGATATTTTTTTAGTTTTTCATTAATAGTTGAGAAATTATTGTAATATCTTCTAAATTGAGAAATTAGGATTTGTGCCACATAGAGAGAATTTTATAATATCTTCTAAATTTTTAGATTTAGTGGAAGCGTGTTTTTCATATTAATACATGGGTTAATAAATAAATTGTTATTTATTGGTTTTGATTTTTGTGGTTTTCGGCAATGGACTTATATTTTTCAATGATATTTTTGTTGTTGATTTCTTTGATTTTTTTGCTTAATTATCTAAATATTAAGGGGGTCTTTTTGTTCCCATTTTTCTGTATTTTCCTCCTAGATTTTTTTTACGTTTCCAGTTCTGTTTGTTTTTCGGTCTATTTTTTTCGTTGTTTTTTAATCACAAGTTTAAATTGAGTGTGCACGCTAAATTATGTTCTCCAACATTTTGTGTATTTTGTTCTTCCTAGATATGTAGACAAATAACCTAATGTTACCCAATAAGAATTTCAGAAAAAAATATCTCAAATTTCTGTTTTTTTATGTCTGTTTCCAGATCTCTGCAACATATATTTTTATTTCAAGTTCTGTTTGTTCACATTTTTTTGTGTTATGTTTATTTTTATTAATATCAATTCTTTTGCACAGAACTATGTTTTGACTTTTGAATTATTATTTCGTTGCATATGCCAAGTGGAGCATTTAATTGAAGTAATGATTATATTTGGATAGGCATTACACATCTTGGGTTTGATTTTGTTTCGGTTTAACTCATTCTTTATTTTTGTTATTGGATATCGATCGTGTTGTACAAATAGATGAGATTGTATCATTTTTTTTAGGTTCATTTTTTTTTTCGTATCTGGCATCTCCCTTCCTTCATTCGCTCCCTCCCAGGCTCCTGATTTGAACCCTAATACCATGCAGATCCTGATACCAAACAGCTGCCGCGAACCCTAACAGCGACGAACAACAGATCCAACCTCTCTTATGCGTATGGCTCAACTGGATTACTATTGCTCCGTTGTCTGTGTCGTCGCCATTCCCATCGCCATCGCCATTGCCTCATCGATTCAGAAATCCCTTTTCATCGGCGACATTCTATCTCCATCGAAATCCGGTAAGACTCCCATTTTCTGTTTATTTAGTTCATAGTTCATTAGTTGAACTTACTCAGTCGCAAGGCTCCATTTCCGTCTCACAAACCACCTCTATTGCCATATGTAGCCGGAGCGCCATCACCATTGCCATCTGCAATCGGATCACTATCACTCCGTCGTCTTCAACATCACCATTCCAACCCTCATCACCATAGCCACTGCCTCATCGATTTAGAAATCCATCTTTGTCAGCGACATTCTCTTTCCATCGAAATCCAATAAGACTTCCATTTTCTGTTTATTTAGTTCATAGTCCATTTTTTAAATTTTCTATTAGTCGTGTTTGTTTATGTTGTGTTCATTACAAAACAAGAGTTGATTGTTTGGTAATGTTATAAAATTAAAATCCGTGCCTTCAATCACGGGTTATGCATTAGACATTTTCAAATATAGATATTTTACAAGTATAGAATGTTTCTTTTTTGTGTTTTAAACTCGAATATTTGTGTTATTTTAATTGTGGTATTATTTTAATAGCTGAATATTTGTGTTATTTTATATTGATTGTGTTGTATATCCCATACTACATTATTTGTTGGTGGTTGTTAATTATTGTTGATATTGTAATAAAAACGATGTAAAATGTTGTACCAACAAAAGAAATTATTTCAGTTTTTTTTTTTTTTTAGGTTTCAATTTTTTTTTCTCATCCGTGCCTTCAGGCACGGGTCATACCCTAGTATATATATATTTTGTCAACATATTATATTTAACACAAGTTAAAGAAAACACACACAGACACACACATATACTTAAGTTAGGTCAATTTCAATTAATTTACATATTGAAGGGATGATCTCCTTCCTAGAACCATCCAAGTAGGTGGAGTATATGGAGTCCTCCTCGATTTGTCAACTTATTAAATTTACCATAAGTTTATAAATGTTAAAACATCAATTTGTCAAGCCAAAATTTTGGCATAATAACAACTTATTTTTTCATTTTTTTTAATGCATAAATAAAATTTACATAAGATGAAAGTCAGAGACATGAAAATAATACAAGAAGATAAAAAATAAATTAAGGAAAAATAAATACAAAAAATAAAAATGTGATAAGTCGTAGAATAATAAAATAAATGCAGAAAAATAAACTAATTTTAAAGTGTTCCTCGGAACGTCCTCTTAGTTTTTTTTTTAATATTAGGTCTTCCTTTAAAGTTGTTTCAATGAAAAATAAAAGTGTGGTAAGTGAGTTGAGAAAACTTACCTTAACTAGGAGAGTTTTCCCTTCTTCCTTTTTTTTTCTTCTCCTCCAAAGATCGGTCTATCTCTAAAAATTTCTCTTTCAATAAGACTTCTCCCAAATTGCTCTCCTATAATAAGAATTCTTCTCCAATTTTTTTTTTATTTTTTATTTTTTCACAAATGAATATGGCCCTCCTATTTATAAAGTCCGAGAAGGGCAAAATGGAAATTATACAAATTTCAAAAACGCGGTTCACTGTTCACGATCACTGTTCACGCATGCAGATACTGTTCACACATAGGGGGTACTGATCATGCTTCTGTTCGGTTCGTCTTGATTTGTTTGTTTTTCGATTTGCTCCAAACAAAAACAATATTGCAACAATCGAAGAATATTTTTTTGAAAATCAAAGTAACAATGAAATTAGGGAAACAAAATCCAAAGAAATCAAACCAAAAAATATTTTAAAATAAAATAAAATAAGAAACAATAACAAGACATGGCAAATTTTCGAAAATTGGACAACAAACTGCAATAAAATCATCTTGAAAACCGATTAACATCTAAAACTTTTGCAAAACAATGTTGTTTCAAGAAAAAGAACCATCACAACAAGTTTCAGATTAAAAATTAAAGGTGACAATTTTTTGAAAAAAAAAATTACAATAATCAACAAAACAAAATTGTTAGCAAAATCATCTTGAAAACCGACGACTATATGAAAAACTTCATATTAAAAGTTCAAGAAAAGAAAATTTCGAAAAATTAAATGGCAACAATTAACGAAACAACAAAATTCTATAAATCTACAACAAATTTATGCAAAGTGAAACAAACTCCTCCAAATTACGACAAAAACACAAAAAATTGTTTAGATCTGAAAAAATATTCTCCGAATTTGAAAAAATAAATCAGATCAAAAAAATATTTTTTAGATTTGGATTTTGGAGAGAGAGATGGAGGAGCAACACGTCGGAGCAACGAAGGATGATTAGTGGCGACAGAGCATGACAGTTGTTGGTCCTCGCGGTCTCCCATAGGGAAGGCCAGGCAATGGTGAAGCACTGGTGGTTGAATCGCAATTGAGGGACTGTGATGGAGGCGATGATGCTGGCAATTGTGTGTGTGTGTGTGAGAGAGAGAGAGAGAGAGAGAGAAGAGATGATAAGCAACTAGGATTTAGAGAGGGAATGGGTCCAATGGATGATCAGCTAATGTTAAGAGAGAGGGGAGGGGAATTTTTTTTTTTTTTTAAATAAAGGTATTTTGGAATAAGAAAAATAAAAAAAAAAATGTTTTTCTTAAAAATTATATATAATTTTTTTTTTCTTAAAAATTATATATAAAAAAAATTCCCCCCCCCCCCCTTTTTTTTTTCCAATTGATGAAAATAGACCCCAGGCAATTCAACCTTCTTTCTCCATGCAAAAGAATCACCACTCTACATATACAAAAAAAACCGACCCCCAAAATAACAAGAAACAAAAGCATGTATTAACAATTTAACATGTATCACAAGATAAATAAGGTCATCCACATGAGGAAACAAACAACAATATCACCACCTCTCCTTCTCTCTCGATCACCGATCAGTGGAGGCACTACCCCTGATAAGAGAACCTCGCCGATGGCTGCCCACAAGCACATCTTTGAATCGCGATATTGGATTCAACATCCTTCCTATCCACTGCCAAACAGAAAAGAAAAAAGAAAATAATAAAAATAAAAAAGGAGTAATGCAAAGAAAATTGAAACATCATCAACAACATTATTACATCAACACAAATAATCATGTGAAAAAAGAGTGCAAACATATCATATAGTTTAACTAGTTATGTCTTGTGCCTAAAGGCACTTTTAATTAAATAAAATACATTTTTACCATATTTTTTATGCCTGCACCGGAGGAGGGGACCAGTGGGGGAAGGGGATGGATGAGATTTTCTTCATGAAGTGAGAGGGGCAGCTATAGATGCGGCTAGGGTTCTGTTTGGATGTGTTGCATCTAACTGGAGAGATGGAGATAGGGTGAATGGATGTCTATTTGGATGTGCTAAGGTGGAACGGGGTAATGTTTGGGCGGGGGTATAACGTTACAGACGTGGTCGTTATTTGAGTGTAATCCAAAGGGGGTTTCGGTTTGAGAGTAGTGGGTAGGTAGCTATGTTTGCGAGCAATGGTTAGGTGGTCATATTTTGGGTGGAATTTTTTTTTTTTTTTTTTTTCAATTGTAGATTCTTCCCAAATTAATCCAAGACGTCGAAATATTTTTTCGTCCTGATTTATATATAGATGGGATTTACAGTAACTTGTTTTAAATTTTCAGAAAAAGGAGGAAAAAGAAAAGCATTGAGGCCACAAGAATGGGGATAGAATGTTTTTCTATTGATACAGAAATCATCACATCAATTTTTATATATGTACATTAAAAAAAGGTCGATTTGGTAATTCCAGAATGACAAGCAGCAAAATTGATCTACTCTTGTCATTTGAGAAATTCACATATTAACCAAAAATACCCTTCTCATTCAAAAGTGAAAATAGCTTTTTGTAGTAAATTGAGTAGGATTAATGTTCCCATATAAAAAACCCTATCTCGGAACAAAATGAGATCGACTAAATAAGGCCCTCGGGTGGTAGTATTTTGTATAAATGTGTTTTACATATAAAGATGATTATCCATATAAACTCTCTCTTAATCCAAGAAAATTTCAGAGGCTTAAAAAGGGAGAGTTCTTAATTCATCAATCTCTTAAAATATAAAGATCGAAGAAAGAAAAACCCTTTTTTCCTTCCAAAATACTACTTTTACTTTTTGTAGAAACCCGATGGTTCAAAGTCACTCTCAAGAGGCGCCTTGAGAGAGAAGGATTGCTCTAGAATTTATATGTAGCTCATGATCAGGTAACACAAGTCATGTGGGATTCAACATATTCCCCTTACGCCCAGAATAGACTTTGCCAAACTACTGCGAACAGATACTGGGGGCCCAATATCAATGTGGAGTTGCAACACTTGCTTTATCTTTACAGTACTTTTTATAGCGCAAACAAAACGTTTTACTTTTAAGAACTTTTTTGCGTTTAAGGGGAAAAAAAGAACTTCAAAATAGCATTATCCTAAACCTTTATATGACTCTAATCCTATCACCTTTGAAACAACCTCAAGGACAACCACACCACCAGCCATCAGCTATCTCTCAACTCTATGTTCCACCATCTTCCCCCGAAAGGTTTACTTTCAGGCATTCACAACAGCTTCATTAAAGCAGCTTAGGCTCCTTTTGGTTACTGTTTCTGTTCCCGCTCCTAAAATTTTGGAGTTAATGTACATAAACGCGTTTGGTAAACACATTTATGTTCCCAAAATGTTGGGAGTAATTTGAGACTATTTGGTGAATCTTAAGAATTTGAGAAACAAAAAATTGTTGATTCTTATTCACTCCCACAAAACTATTCTCACCACTACCCCGCCGGCCACCACCACCCACCGGCTGCCACCATGCCGGACAACACCACCCCACCTGCCACCATACAGTTAAAAAAAAAAAAAAAAGAACAAATGTTACAACCCAAACATGTTTCTTGTTTATGTTCTCATAAACTAAAAGAAACAATTTCAGGACAATGGTCGTTCCAAACATGTTTCTATGTTCGGAATACTCTAGAACGGAAACAAAATCACCATTCCATCCTAGTTTATTGGAAGTAGAAATAGAAAAACAGAAACACTATAAATGCCACTTAACTGTCCTACACGAATTGAACTTTGGTAGTGTTTGGTAACAAGGAATTCAAGCTTTGGAATTGGAATTGAAAATGAAAATGACCGAATGTAATTTTTTAGATTTTTACATGCGAGATTCCAATTCCATGAAACCAAACACTACCTTGATGCAAAACAACACATCCTAGTATCCCATTTGATACATTGTAAAACACCACTACACCCACAGTACTAGTAGCTGATTTTCCCCCCCAAATAGAGGGATCCATTGCTTGACATAAGTAGCTGGATCTCTTTTCACTATCATTTTCTCACTCTAAAAATATATCAACTACGATAAGGAGGAACGAAGAGCGGCAACAATTCATTATATCAGAGAGAGAGAGGGAGAGAGAGAGAGAGAGAGAGAGCAATACCTCATCATTGATGCCAAACTGCCATTTTTGTTGCATAATCTGCCACCGTTCTTGCTGCCAATGCTGCCCAAGAATCACAAGCCCCATCACAGCTGCAGCAATAAAGATGGACCAAAGCGAGTTCGCCTCTTTGGCATGAGCATACACAGAAGCAGCCCCTCTCTTCCACCAAGCTTCACAAGGAAGGGTAGAACCATCATATTGATCTTCGCTTTTAGCCACATCCGAACACAAGTTTTGCTCAATCGGTTCCTCGCTAACCGGTTTTCCATCACCCGTGGTTACTTCACTAAACGTTTCTGTATTATAAATACTATGTTCTTCGAATTCTGATCCACTAATAGATATCCTCTTACCTGTCTCATCAAAACACTGAATTCCGGGAAATTCATGAGCCACATTCAATTTTTCGAAATTGTATTTTTCTTCTTCTTCTTCTTCTTCTTTTGTAATTGGCATACCCTCTAACTCTTCCTTTGCTTCCATTCGAAGAATTGAATCTTCATTCATATCAGTGTTTTCTGGCTCCAATGGCAAATTCTCATGCTGACTTGGAGGGAAGACAAAATGGCCAGACATGAACATTGCACGAGAAGTTTCCGCTTCATCATTTCTGACAAAATTGCCCTTGTCATCTTTGGTAAATTGATTCAATTCGACCTGGTCTGGACCAGGCGCAGAAGCGTATGCCGATGCCGTGAGTGATACGACTTCCCACTCACTTCCCCGTGGTTTCCCATCCTCGGTTTCTTCCATCAATAGACTTGAATCCCCTCCCAGACTATAGGGTAACCTATTATAAACAAACAAAAAACAAATTAGCAATAGTTGGATAAGAAGTGTTTGAAACTCAAGTGCAAAATGCTTTATATTACAGTAGAAAATCAAGGATGAATATTTAAGAACCGACAAAAGACCTTCACAAACATGATCCCAAACAACTTAGCCACCGTTTCACAACGCCTTTTATAAGTACTTTTTGGCTTATATAGCAAAAAAATACTTGATGTTAAAAGTAGTGTTTGTTTTGCACTCAAACAAAAGGTACTTTAAGAAGAAAAAGAAGTAAAAATATGATTGAAGTACCTTTTTTTAAATGGCAAAAAACAGTTAATTCTTGTTTCTTCAATTTTTATATTTTAAGAGAAGGATGGATTGGGACCTCTCCATCAAAACTCGTCAACTATCTATGATTTTTTTTCTAATTAAAATATATTTTTATATGGATAACACTAAGATTCATATTTACGTGTCAAATGCGCTTTTGATTTTTACATTTGCTTTTAAGTAAAACTACTCTTTTGTTCAACTAACTTTTTTATCATGCAAAATATTTAAAAAATGTTATCAAACGGTGCCTTAGCCCCAGCCACCACCCCACCCCCCACCCCAACAAAAAAAAAAAAAAGACCCAAAACAATGAATGGCACCATGTCTTGTTAAGAATTAATATCAATCGCAAAATATGAGGCTTAGAGTTTGACTGCTAAGATACAAAGCTGCTCAATATGAACCAAAATGATTGTGTTTCAGAAACCCCTACATCTTTTAGTAGATCAATACTAAAGACTAAAGCGGTATAGTGAGACAATACAGAAAGAAAAAAAAAATTAGGTGTTTTTCCCCTCATAATCAACTAAAACCATAGAAACTAAAAATTGGATCTGTGGTTTGCTATTTATGAATTGTTTTATTTCAACTAGGAATTGTCTTGGAACAATGAAGTTCAAAATCTTTGCTGCGTTGAAAACAAATTAAGAATGGGCAAAAAACAGATATATCAATTTTGGAATCGCAAGCCAAAACAGGCTTCACAAGCCCAAACATAAGATCAAATTGACATTTTGAACATCTTGGAAACAGACTCTCCGTATGCGGGAGGGTAAGGCTGCATACATCAGACCCTCCTCAGACCCCACAAATGCGGGAGTCTTCGAGCACCGGGCTGCCTTTTCACATATTTTGAACATAAATACCTCATGCAGCTCCTTTTCTTTTGGTTGCAAATAAATTAAGAGGCGAGCTCAAACAATAAATACAATACCACAACTCTGTGTGTACGCCTGTGTGTGTGGTTTCTAATGATTTCCAAGCTAATTAGCTACACCAACACCTCTCTTGAGTCTTAACCCAATAAAAAATACAGGCCATCCAATACTTCGAGCACAAATATTAATCGATCGAGCTTCAACTCACGCAATAAAACCCTAATTCTCATCCAATCAAACATATGTGAATATATATACCTTAGGACATGGCACATGTAGATGCGCAGCTACATGCATATAGATATAGAAATACATAAGTATCTACATGTATAACGCTTCCAAAGGCTCCATCAATCCAAACAAACACAAATTCAGATCCCAACACCATAACAGATTTTGAAAAAGACGGACAAAAACATGGAGAAATTAGAAGAAATCACGCGAGCGAACATTGATAATTACATCGATGACATCAAATATAAACAGATCACATCACCAAAAACGAATATTAAACTATAAGATTTATTATTGTTGAATACTTACAGAAATCGGTTGTATAGATTTCGAAAACGACGGAAGAGCTCCGGCGAGATTGAATAACGGAATCTGAAAGGAGGTGATTTGAAGGGGAAGCGGAATAATGGAGATTCCGGGTCAAGAGAAAAAGCAACCTGTGATAGCCGGTCATGTGTGCGGTCAGTGCAATGTAACAGTCGGGTTTACTTGCTATAGCCGGTTAAGACAATGTTTGGTAGGAAATAATTTTATTTTACAATGATTGAACTTTATGTGGACAAACCGAAAAAGACCACCAAAACACACATTTCAGTAGTGTTTTTTAAAAAAAAAGTAATTTTCAATAAACATGTCCTTATAGTTGGTAAAATTAAAGATTGGTACGGAAGATAAAAATTAAAAAAAATGAGCAACAAATTTTGGTCATCAAAAGATGAACAAGGCCTCTGCATAAATGACAATCCGTCTAATTTTTTTAACAAAAATTTCAATTAGACCAAATTGAAACCAAATTGTAAGTTAAGTGACCAAATGTGTTAACAACAATATCTCAGGGGCTACTTAAATATTCACCCCGAACTTAAAAGATCAAAAAAATACAATTTTTTCTTTTAAAAAGTTCAATAATTTTGTCAAAAATTTAAAGTTACCACATGAAAGTCATTGTAATTTTTTACATGAAAAATCACAATAACTTTCCTGTAGCGTATCGACTTTGGACTTCTTAAAAATATTATTGTAATGCGTAGAGTGTATAAATAAAAAAATTAAATTTGTAGATTGTTCATAAAAAATAATAAATAAAAAATAATAAAAATGTAATATTAAATGTAGGTGAAATGAACAAGGTGGATCCAAAATTGGCAAATTTTTTTGTTTAGTAAGAACATCTTATTGGCCTAGTGAAATATCCAAGAGGGGAGATAAATTAAGTAGTTAAAAAATTATCAGAGAAAAAATACTTTAATAACCCAAATAATTAATTTTAATCATAAATTAATTATTATCTTTATATCACAGCGAAAATATAAAATCAACTAGGTAAACACAAAACAACAAAAATAAATAATGTAAAGATAGCAGTATACTAGAAATTTATATTGGTTCACTAAGCTACTCTTAACTAATCTAGTCCTCCGAACCCTACGGAGAGTCGCACTCACTAAACTCAAGATCCCTTTAAAGGTAGGAACCAAACTCTCACAAAGATTTTTTTACCAGCTCAGAATCAATCTTTACAAAACTTTCGTTTCACAGGCTTAGGAATAACCTCTACTTTTTTTATAGATTTAAGAATAACCTAATTCTTTTTAACACAAAGGTTAAAGAATCAAAATCTCACAAACACTCCAAATATCCTTTTAACCAGTAAGGATTGAACCGTTACAAAATCTCACAAAACAATTTAATATAGGAAGAATTACTACCTCAATCTCTTTACAAGAAGAGACTGAAATCAGTTACTCTTAGATTAAATACTCCCAATAGTATTTAATCTATCACTTAACTCACCAATTAAAAATTAACAAGTGATTTTTCCCACTCGGAGTTTCTATCACCCCAGATAAATTAAAACTCAATTAATATCCCAAAACTAGTGATAGAAAAGTAAGATTTTCAAAATCTGATTTTAAATAAAAATTGGTAGCACGTAATTGAGCACGTAATCAGATTGATTCAAGAAATTATTTAAAAAATATTTTTCAATAAAAAATCAAAAAACAATTTCTTAAGATTAAATTCCAAAAAATAATCAAGCAATACTAAATAAAAAATAATTTGGAAAGATCTCACTTGGAATCCACCGAAAGAATAATTATAGCAATGTTACTTCAGATTCGGTAGCAACAATGATTCACAACAAATAATTTTCAAGAATGACTCTTAGAAAAGTTCTCACAATTCTCATATATGATTTCTCTTAGAAAAGCTCAGTATAATACTTTTGATCTCTCTTAATCTCTCTTACTAATATAAAAAATACAGGTCTATATAAATGGGATTAAAATCAGCTCCCTAACGGCTAGTTCCCATTTGTTATGACACTTAATTGCTCTTATAGACCTCTTATATTATTAAAACTTCATTCTGGTTCAAATCACTTAATTATAGCTTTTAAATTTCTTAATTAAGTTCCACAAATATTTCTCAATCACAATTAAGTAGAATAGAAACAATTATATGTATCAAATTGAAAAATATTCAAATTTAATGAACCAAATATATAGGGATATCATAATATGTGTTGTATATCTCAAATAATATTAAATCCCAAAAATCTCTCGTGAATTCAAACAAAAAAAACAGCTAGTAACGACTACTTTCAGAATAAAATCCGGAATTCCATAATATCCTGAAACAGACCCATAAGTCGACCGACCAAGATCAGCTGTCGACTGATCGATTCAGGATGTAGCCAAGCCAAATATTCTATGCCCATCGGTCGACCTATCTATCGACCTAGAGATTTAAATAGTTACTTTTCCCTTCACAAGTCGACCGTTTTGTCGATTTATAGATATAGAGAGTTCATATTTAAGCACAGGTCGACCTACCTGTCGACCAAGGGATACAAAGACTTTTTCTTCTATGCTCCAGTCGACTTAACTGTTGACTTATGGATACTGGAACACTTTTCTCAATTCATTTTAAATCAATTTTCATTGACGTTTTCACCTCTTTAACCAATTTCTTTTCTTAGTTAGCTCCATTAAATACTTAAATTCAATTTTAATCAATTAAAAATATTCCTTTTTTTTCAATTACACATTGGAGTAAATAATTTAGCTAATTAGGATCTTATAAAAAATACACATATTTATAAAAATCCTTTAAAACTCTTTTTATGTAGTGTGTGATCCTAATTGGGATATTAAGAGTTGAAATTTAACTTGTGTTGTTTTTCTTAGATTCTTCAAATTCTTCAACCTCTTAATACTTCATCATCTTTATCATCATATCTTCATCATTTGGAACTAATAAACTGAAACAATTAATCAAACCGTTAGTTCCACAAAAAATATCAACCTTTAATTGTCTATCAAAATCTTAGAATTAGCACATCTTTTAACCAATTGAACGCCAATTTTATATTTAATTTTTAACAAAGGTAACATAATTATGAATAATAGATAAATATGGCATGATGGGTATAAATAATAATTTGATCGACTATATGAAATGGATGTATTGGTAAGTGTTGATGTTGGATCTTGGACGACTTCAACGGTATGGTCTGATCACTGTTGATGGAGATCTTTGTCCTTGCTAGCATGGCGATGGAAAGGTCCAGGATTAGTCTATTTAGCTCGGGATGGGCAGAGGTGGAGCGATCTGGGATGGGAACAGGGCAGCGAGGAAACCTGAGAGTCTTCTGATCTGTGGAGAGTCTTTCGACCGAGAAGGGATGGGTCGAAATTGGGATGAGCTCGAATGCCTTCTGGTCTGAGAAGAGATGGATCTGAGCTGGGATGAGTCCGAGTTGGGATGGGCAACACCTTGACACCTGCACAAAGGACTTGCTGGGATGAACCTAGCGCCCTCCGGCGTGAGAATCAACGCTCAGGGGTAAGATTTATAAAGATGCTACCAAGAAGAGTAAGCAAATTTGGTGTACCTTTGGGCATTGGCTTTCCCTTCTTTATATAGGCAATAGATGGATTAGTTTAGGGGCTTAAGCAAGGATTAATGTCCCATCAGTGTCCTATCTCGGCATGTGGCCAATGAGAGGGAGACAAAAAGGCTTTATTTTGTGGGCCTGGCCTTTTTGGTCCTTTTGCTGAGGCCTATGGTAGAAAATATCTACAATTAGAGAAGTAGCCTAACCCATGATCTGAGAAAAACTCTTTCCTGCTGTACCCGAGATGGAGAGTTCGATCCCTACTCTTCCTGAACAGCTGGAGACGGGAAGAAAGAGTTGTAAGAAGCTTCTTACCCTTCCTTTCCCAGATAGCCGAAGACGGGAAGATGGGATTCATTGAGGAGCTTGTGGAGTCAACCTTCGAGATGGGCAATGTCACTGTGAAGAATACTGAGATGGGGAAGGTTTTTCCATCCTAACGGCAACGTGCCAACTCCTTCTGGATGGTATTGCTGTTGGGGCCTTTGGAATGGCCAGTATGGGCTTAAGTTGTGCCCATGCCCGGCATAATCTTCACACTTTGTTTTTGGTAGGAGTTGATCTTGGTGGAGAATTATTGACATGTGGTGGTCTCTTGTCCGTTGTATTAGAGTGACCATTTTTACACTCATTAGTTTCCCCCCAAAATCTAGTGTTGAGAAGGAACTTAAAGCGTTGGGGATTCTACTTTGAGCCTTTTCGGGAGTTATGGTGCTTCTATGGAGTGTTTAAGCTTTTTCTTGACCTTAAAGGAGTGTTGTGTAGGGAACGGACCCTTTTCTGAGTAGGAGAATGGGTTGTTTAGAGATGGGAACAACCGATTTAATAGGAGTAATGCCCGGCTCGTTATGCTCGAGCAAAGCCCGCGCATGCCACGTGTACGTCACGCACACATCATGTGCACATCATGCGCATGTCCAATCGGTTTGTGCCTCTTCAATGCTCCCTAAAACACTGCTTATCTAGCCGACGGATGGAAGACATGTGTCTGTACGATTTCTGAGTGACATATTTTTCTTGGTGGTATCAAATCGTTATCCCTCACGACGATTGAGATGGACAGACCCCCCTTACATAAAAGAGGCTTCCTAACTCATTTTTCACATTTTGCAATTTCTGGAGTGCCCTTCCCTTACCGGTAGGTAACCCTTTTGTTCTCGTCATGTCTTCTTCTTCTTCTTCTTTACCTGTGTCTGGGTCCTCTTCAAGGTCTCCTCCAGGCACCGGTTCAAGGTCTTCTACCCCTGAACCTGTCTTAAATCTATCCCCGATTCAATAGATTGATCCTATTTTGGCACTACCCCTTGCATAGAGGAGCGTGGAGGTTCTTTGAGAGGCGTCGGGCTTTCTGGTCGCTGCGATAGTGACGAGGGTGCTGGGCCTACTGGTGGCCCCACCATTGAAGTCAGTTCAGGCTAGGAAGATAAGGTTGGGCCTGAGGGGGATGCACGAAAGTCCCGGAGCTTTAGGAGGCCCCTGAAGAAGCCATTCCTCATTGGAGCCCGGTTTGGGGTATTGAATCCACAATGATGGAGGCGGGGCTTAGCTTGGTTAGGGGCATTTTTATTTTTTTTGAGAAGGTGAAGGTCTGTCTTTCGCTTCCTAGGGAAAGGGCTTGTGTTCCCCCCAAGGGTTTTATCACTGTATACAAGGAGCATCTTTGTGGCGGCATGATATTTTTAATTCATCCTTGGATAAGGGCCCTCTGCGCAGAATACCAACTGTGTCCATCAGAGGTGGCTCCGAATTGCATGAAGGCCTTTGTGGCCTCGTACAATATCTGTAAAGTTGAGGGGATAGAGCTGTCCATTGACCTTTTTAAGTCTCTTTTCTTTCCAAAATCCATGCCATCCGGAAAGGGTTGGATTTATGTGGCATCCAGGAAGCAGTTCCTTTTGGGGCTGGAGTCTTCTATCAACAATTGGTAGCCCCAATTCGTTTTCTTGGGGGAACCAGTTGGGAGTTTGGTCCAGATGAGGTGAGAGTTAACCCCATCCTATGGGAGTCAGGTGTTGTAGGTGAGAATAAAATCATTTGTGAATGATTTTACGATTGTATAACCTTTTTGTAATTTGACTGTTTTTCTTTATTTTTGTTACATCATGCAGTCCCAGAGAAAGTGAGCAGTAAGATAGTACGACCAAACATACTAATTCAGCAGTAGAGAAAGGCCATCTGGAACACAGAGTTCAAAAGCATTGATGAGTTGTTAAAATCAACACTGTATTGTCACCACTTTTATCGTGCTCTTAGTTTGCCCGTACTAGAGATTGACCCAAAAACGGAGAACGGTAAGGTTTCTTCCTTTCTCAAAAGCTTTCAAATACTTGAATTTTTTGTGCTTCATTGTCTTTGCTTATTCAATTGTTCTGGTGTTCCCTTGGCAGAGATGGACAAAGCAGCGTTGAAGAAGATTTTGAAGGAGAAAGTCGTAAAGGCAGTTGTCGAGAAGAGGCAAGCCTCACAGCCCCAGGAAGAGGCTTCTTAGGGAGGAGATCCTGAGGGAGGTGAAGGAACGGTTGCAAAGAGTTCTCTGTATGAAGCCATAGGGTGGATAAAAGTTGAGCCGAGAAGGGTAACAAGGAGAGAACAACAGAGGAAAAAAGCAAAAGTCGTAGTGAGAAGAGAGGCATCGTCCCTGTCAGAGCAAGTTCCCATCCCCCCATCCAAAAAGAGTACTGCTAAGGAGAGTCAGAAGAGGGGGAAGAGGAAGGTCGAAGAGGCAGAGGCCGGAGGGCAGAAGAGGCCCAGAACTGAAAAAATCATATGAGAGGTCCCTACAGGGGAAGATGTGGTTCCTGGGGCCTTCTTGGCGAGTAAAGCCCCTACACCTTCTTCGATGTTGGACACATGCCTTCTCCCTGGTCAGAGGATCCTAGACTGTCCTGAGCTGCTATCTGACTATGTCCACCACACCATTTCGCTGCTAGACCAAGAACACGTAAATTTTGAGCCGGATGCAGAGATTGCCATTGTGCTGCAAAAGGATACCATGTCGGTAAGGCTTCTCACGATGATGAAATTTACTTTGATTTCTCTTTGCATTCATTTTTTTGGCTAAACATTTGATATTTTCCATGTAGGTGCTTTTGGGAGCTACCTTTTTCTCTGAGCTTTTTTTGGCAGTACTGAGAAGAGAGAAAGAGCTTAGGGAAGAGCGTGCAAAACACTTGGCCCAGATCAGGAAGTTCCACAAGCAAAATAAGAAATTGATGAGGAGTAAAAGCAACTTTAGAGCTGATGTGAGCAAACTGGCTGACGAGAAGAAGAACCTCGAATCCCGCTTCAGTAAGCTTGAGGCTGACCTCGCTATTGTACGGAAGAGGATGTAATAAATGAAGAAAGTGCACAATGCAGCTATCGCTAAAGCCAAGGTGGATGATATGAGGGAGTGGAAGCTGTCCCCTGCCTTCGACAAGATGAGAACAGGCATGGCCATTAAGATGGTAGAAGATGGCCATAAGTATATGATCCTCAACTTGCGCCGTTTGCGTCCCAGCTTCCCAGCCCACGAGATTGGAATAGATTATTCAGACTCAGAAGAAGATGTTGGTCCCGAGACGGGGGATGCAGAGATCAGACAAGGAGATGCCGAAGCTGAACAAGGAGATGTTGGTGCTAAGATGGGGGATGCAGAGATCGGGCAGGGAGAAATGGATACCGTTTAGGAAAGTGTTAATGCTGAGCAAGTTGAATCCCACACTGGTGAAAGTAAAGTTGGACCATCCTCCGCTGCTCAGTAGGAAATTTCTCTCCAACCCCAAACTTAGTCGCGAAATGATTAAAAAACTAGTATTTTTTTTATGGTAATGTCCCCTTTTTGGTGCCCCAGCCAATTTGCCTTAAGAAGCGTCTTTTTATAATGGACTTTGGGACCCTAAAATTGTAATGGCTGCCTGAATGAACAAGGACCACATTTGACCTCATCTCGGAGCTTTTCCAACATTTGTATGATTTTCTTCATTGTCTTTAAATTCCTATCTATGTGTCTTTGAGTTTTTGTTTGTCCTTGGAGGGTTGTCCCCTTTGGAGCAGGATGGTCTCTCTTTCCAACGGTAGAGTTTTGCCCTTAGCCTGATCTTGGAAATTCTGGGATGGGAAGACATCTGAGTTCGACAAGTTGTCTTAGCATAGAGTTGAGCTTCTGCTTAGTGAACTGCCTGAACCTATCTCGGAGATAGACTTGAGCCCCTACTTGGTTATTTTCAAAGACTTGAACATTTTTGGCTATGGTGTCCCCTTTTTTGCTCTTTGACTTTGTTAATTGGACGTCCTTTTATAATTCTTCCCGATCTCTGCGATACTCTGCCCTGGACGGACAACCCTTGTCACTTGGCTATTTTATTCATTTTTCCATTTTTCTCCCTCAGGCTTTATGTTAGATGTTCCGTTAGCAATAATTACTCATGGCAATACCATTCAAAGTTTGGATGTACAGAGGCCAACATGAGATTTGATCTCAGCCCCTTATCTCTTCTCAGCATGCCTGTTAAAGAGACGGTTGTTTGTGCTACACCCTTCTCGGTCACGGAACCTATGTTCAACATGACCTTAGGTTGGATATTTAAGCTAGTGCATGTACCCCTTCTTGGCTAAGTGCCCGAGAAGAATTCTCTTCTTTGCTTCTCGGAAAAGATGTTGTCCTTATGCTACTCATCATATCTATATCTTTTCTGTCCCCCAGCCTAGCATCCGAGCGTAGCTCGAGTAGTAGGTTTTAGTTTGAGGATGGTATTCGTATAACTTCTGGCCCTCGCAATCCCCAGGGGGTGACCTTGGTTGGCCCCCTGTGACTGGCCACATGTGGGTTCTTTTTAATAGGGCTCATCCCTGAGCCTTTTCGGGTTATCCCAATTTGTCCTTACAAGAGTATCGTACCTTTATGTCGCATGAGCTTAACTCGGCCATCAGGGGTGGGGTGCTTAGTTGTAGGTCCTCGGACCTGATCGATACTCGACCATCAGAGGATGACCGTGCTCAATTCTCGGGCATAAACTATCGACTTGTGGAGAGGATTCGGTTACACCCTCGACGCAATGAGCCGGGGTGGATTCTCTATTTGGAGATCATCTTCAACGCAATACGTCGGGATGTCGTTTCTTCTTGGAAAAAGGCTGTAGGCGGCACATATTTGTTCGAGATGGGACATAGGGCTTCTCATCCCGGCCTTGCATTTCGTATGCAAAATTTAGAGAATGGAGAACATGTTGAACCAAAGATTCTTTTTATTGATAGGTAGTTGTATAACAAATTTCAAATAAATAAATAAATATATATATATTTGCAATTCCTTTGGATCTTCATCAGGGGTAGTAGCGTTTTAGATGCTTGGAGTTCTAGGGATGTCTCAAAAAGGGACACTCTTCTCCATTTCCAACTTATAGGTGTCAGGACGGGCAATATGAGTGATATGGTATGGCTCTTCCCATGTTGGAGCTAACTTGCCTGCGGTTTAATCCTTGTTTGCCATGGTTACTTTTCGGAGGACGAGGTTGCCAACGTTAAATGACCGTGAGCGGGCCCTTCTATCGTAATATTTTGCCACCATTTGTTGATAAGCAGCTTGTCGAACATGAGCATGCTCTTTTTTTCTTCGAGAAGGTCAAGGTTAAGGGCCAAGGAGGCGTCATTCTCTTTCGAACTGAAAACCATTGTTGTCCGTAGAGAGGGCATGTCGATCTTAGTAGGGATCACGACTTCAGATCTGAAAGTCATTTCGAATGGGGTTTTCCTTGTGCCGTGGTGTAATATGCCCAGAGAACGGGACACACGTCTTCAACCCAACTTCTCTTTGATTTATCCAGTCTAGTCTTAAGTCCGTGGAGAATGGTTCGATTGGTGACCTCAACTTGCCCGTTAGCTTGAGGATGCCCTGGAGAGGTAAAGTGGGTCTGAATCCCTAAGTCGGCATAGAATTCCGCGAAGAGATCATTATTGAATTGCTTCCCGTTATCGGAGACAATAGCCTTAGGTATTCCAAAACGGTAAACTATACTTTCCCAAATGAAGTCTCTGATCCGTTCCTTCGTGACCTGCACAAGAGGCTTAACCTCTACCTATTTTGTAAAATAGTCGATTGTAACATCAAGGAATTTTTTCTTCCCGGTCCCTTGGGAGAATGGTACGAGAAGGTCAATGCCCCACTAGGCAAAGGGCCAAAGACTCGTCAAAGGGATGAGAACAGTCAGGAGGAGCTGTGGATGGAAAGCGAACCTTTGACATTTGTTGCATTTTTTCACAAACTCCATAGAATCTTTATGCATGTTCGGCCAGAAATATCCGTGTCTGATAAGTTTGTGAACTATGAACCTTTTTCCTAAATGGTTGCCACACACCCCTCTTATGAACTTTTTTAATTACGTATTTAGCCTCTTCCGGTCTCTGGCAGCGGGAGTATAGTCCCGAGAAAGATCATCGATATAGCATCCTGTTGACGAGAGTGTACCTTCTTGCCTTGTAGCGCATTCGTTTGGCCTCTACCCGGTCAGAGGGGAGTGTTCCATGCTGGAGGCAAGCCCTTATTAGGTCCATCCAAGTTGATCCATCTGAGAGGGCACACATGGTGGACACTTGGTTAGAAATTGCTGTGCTTGGCTCCTCTAAGTACTTTACGGGAACACTTCTGTTCAAGGTGAATTCTACAGCATAGGCTAAGTTGGCGAGAGTGTCGGCATGCTAATTCTCTTATCAGGGGTTCTGCCTCACTTGGACATTTTTAAAATTTTCCATAAGGACTTCCACCATACTAAGGTAAGCGGTCATGCTCGGATCCTTTGCCGCGTACTCACTGTTGAATTGGTTGACAACAAGTTGTAAGTCACAACAGACTTGGAGATTCTTGGCATTGAATTCTCTTGCAAGCCTAAGTCCAGTGAGAAGGACTTCATATTCAGCTTCATTGTTGGTGATTCAGAACCCCAATCGGAGGGCATATGCAATCTCTTCTCGGTCTGGGTGGTAGCGTGAAATTACGTCGTTACTTTGACCGCAAGTGTATGGATAAAGTTTTAATATAATGGAAGAGTAAGAGTTGTCATATCCACATGGATTGGTTTAGATTATCGTTGAGTATCGTAATTGTTATAACCTAACTTTATTTAGGTGATAAAAAAAAAAATTATAATAATTATAAACTAAACTAATTATACTAATATACTAGTATGACGTGTTGGCCCAGTGGAATGCCCAAGAGGGAGGGTGAATTGGCTAATTAAAAAATTATCAGAGAAATAATAACACTTAAAAAATCAAACAATTAATTTTATCCTAAAATTAATTATTATCCTTATAACAGCGGATAAGTGTAATAAGCTTTAGGTGCACACCCAAACAACACAAGATAAAATCAAGAAAATAAGCAATGCAGTACACACTGATATATCCTGGTCCACTAAGTTACTTTTAGCTAATTTAGTCCTCTAAGCCCCACGGAGATTCGCACCCACTAAACTCAAGATTCTTTTACAGGTAGGAACCAAACCTTCACAATGATTCTTTTCGCAGGTTCAGAATCAACCTTTACAATTTTTTTTCATAGGCTTAGGAATAATCTCTACTTTTTACAGGTTTAAGAATAACCTAATTCTATTACAGAGAGAATCACAACCTAATTCTTTTTATACCTTAGGCTCAAGAATCAAAACCTCACAAAAACACTCCAACTGTTCTTTTCCCAGGTAAGGATGGAATCTTTACAAAATTCACTCAAAATCTATTTTATCTAGGAAGAATTACTACTTTAATCTCTTTACAGGAAGAGACTGAAAATCGGCTACCCTTTGATTAAATACCCCCAACAGTATTTAATCTGTTACACTACTCACCAATACAAATTGATAAGCAGATTATCTCACTTGGAGCTTCTACCACCCCAGATAAATTATAACTCCGATTAATATCCCAAGTTTAATGATAGAAAAATGTGAGATTGAAAATATGATTTTAAATGAAATATGGGTAGCAAATAATTAAGCACGTAATCAGATTCAGGAAATTATTTATAAAATAATTCTTAAATAAAAATCAGAAACAATTTCTAAAGATCAATTTACAACAATTAAATAAGTAATGCACAAATAGAAAGTAATTGGAAAGATTTCACCCGGAATCCACATAAAAAATAAATAGAACGATGATACTTCAGATCGGGTAGCAGCAAAGATTACTAGCAATGATTCTCAAGATCGTTTCTTAGAATAACTCTCACAAAATCTCAGAAAGATAACTTTTAGAACAACACAATATGATCTTATCTATTTTAAGCGCACTTATCTTGATTTTATGTTTCACTGCTTAATGATATATGAAAAATGCAAGTCTATATATATGAAAAATAAATAAGTTCTCTAACGGCTAGTTGCCATGTATCATGACACTTAAATGCTCTCTTAGACCCCGTATATCATTATGACTTCATTTTGGTTCAATTCACTTAATAAATAGCTTTTAAATCTTTCAATTACGTCCCCCAAATATTTCTCAATCTCAATTAAATAGAATAGAAACAATTTTATGTACTAAATTGAGGAAAATTAAAATTTAATGAACCAACTTAATAAGATTTAAATAATAGGTGAAGTATATCTTAAATATGATAAGATTCCTTAAATCTCTCACAAATCCCAATAAAAAATGACTACTTTTAGTTATGAATTCAGAATCCTTATTATCCTGAAACAGTGCCCTAAGTTGACTGATCAATCGATTGCTAGATTCAGGATGTAGCCAAGCCAAAGCTGTTGCGTTCATCGGTCGACCTATCTGTCGACTTGGAGATTCAAAGAGTTCAATTTTCCTTCACCAGTCGACTTGCCTGTCGACTTAGAGATACAGAGAGTTAATCTTCTCTTCACCGGTCGACTTACCTGTCGACTTAGAGATACAGAGAGTTTCACCTGTTTGGTCCGGTCAACTTACCAGTCGACTTATGCACGCTGGATCTCTTTTCTGAACTCGTTTTTAACTTATTCTTATTTATGTTTTTGCCCCTTTAACCATTTTATTTTCTAAATAAGCTCCACTAACTTCTTAAATTCTATTTTAGTCAATTATAAATATTTCTTTCCAAATACACATAAGAGCAAATAATTTTATCTTATCAAAACACACATAAACAATAAAAACTTTTTATGCTGTATGTGTTCCTAATTGGGATATTAAGAGTTGAAATTCACCTGAGTTATTTTCCCTAATTTTTTCAAATTCTTAATTCTTCTTCATCTTTGACACTATCATTTAGCATCCATTCATAATTAGTCATCGCATCTTCATCACAGGAACTTAATTAACTGAAACACTTAATAAACCATTAGCTCCACCAAAACATCAACACTTAATTGTTCATCAAAATCTTAGGATCAACATGACGTTTATGGGAAAAATATTGCCTAGGGATTAACTTCGTTTACTTAAATGTGTTCGTTTCAATCTAATTTACATTAACGATATTTTAATCTATTCGACAATCTAGGTATCGAAAACTCACTCACTTTCTCTCCTGAGTGTAAAGTGAATGAATATGTGATTTTGTGTCAACGCCGAAGTTCTCTTCAACCATCTATATGACACTTGGTCACATGAGTCTCGCCCCAACCTCATGGATTGCACACTTTTTAACGCTCTCTTGGGTCATTAGATAGTCGCGTTGTGTTTAAACCCTAGTCCGAATTCGGGGTTACCTCTCCCGAGTGTCAAACCCTGTATTCTCAATATATTATAACAAGAATATAAACGTAGAAGAATGGTAAACACAATCGAATAGACAAGAACAACCGTTAACAAAATATCGATTTATTCAAATAACGTTTTCATGAAGTCAATCATACCCTAAACAATATATGTTTAGCTACACATGGCCATAGCCCTATATACAACTAAAAACAAGTTAAACATATACAAAACAACCAACCAAACTAAGAAATAAAAGAGAGAAACTAGGAGACTAGCCGTTATCCGAAAAATCGACGCTAAAACCGCTCTGAGAACGTTTTCTCCTCCTAGCCTTGATGATCTTCTGTTGGTTGGATGTGTCTTGGAGCTCTCAAGACTCCCAAAAACGTCACCCTTGTTTGGGAAGCAAAGGGATTTATAGATAGAATTCAAAATATCTCAAAATATCCCAAAATATCCCAAAATATCTGTTGTCGGACCGCTGCAGTGGTAGGGAAGTCAACAACCTTCTACCAGATGATCGCTGCAGCGGTGGAGCTCTCTGTATTCTGACCGCTACAGTGGTGGTTTCACCGCTGCAGCGGTAGAAATGCAACAACTCTCTATACTTTGATCATTGCAGCGGTGGTTTCATCGCTGCAGTGGTGGGCTGCAAGTTTCGAACTTTTATCTTTTTGCTCGTTTTTCCACCGTTCTTCCACCGACTTGATTGTTTATGGACTGTTTTCATCCATTTTGGCCGCAAACACCTGATTTATGATAAAACAAATAAAAATGTATTAAAACATATTAAAATGCTATAATAATACTCAAAACTACCAAAACCGGTTTGAAAATATATAGACAAATTCCACCTATCAAATACCCCCAAACTTAGAATTTTGCTAGTTCTCGAGTAAAACACTCACTCTAAAAATAAAAAACACAACGAAATAACTAACACAAAAACTAAACAACGAATAAAAAACACAAACTACCTAAACATAACGATATGCGAGTTTTGAATTTAACTATCGACCAAAACATTTTTCCTCAACAACCCTCAATCATATCGAGTTCAGGAGTAAAATTCACCATGCGTGTTCTAGAATTTCGACATTCAATAATGGTAAACATCATTCTAGATCCTTTCAAAATATGTGTGTGAAACTCAATAATATAACTATCCAACAACCGTATTGGATTATCTACAAACGAAGCTCACGACTTTAAATCGATAAGGATTAGGATTTTCATACGCCTGATTGGGTTCTACTCTCTAGTAATGTAGGATAAAGATCAAAATGACTTGGTTTGGTTGGAACATGGCCAAGGGTATAATGGGAATATAGAACAAGTTAATGTTGTTAACTTAACGATAACCAAGGCATAATGCTTGGCACACAATTACACTCGAACCCCCATAGATAATTTTGAAACAACTTTGAACATCTATTTAAGATCGACGTACTCACTTGTCAAAAGAAACAAAAATTGAACTATATTTACATATGGTTTTTGTTTAACATACCACACCCTCAAAGTTATTCGATTATTACAATTTCGTGGGTGTGGTTAAAACGAAAGAAAAATGATAAGTGAGTACTCAAATACTGAACCAATCAAAAGTTCGCCCTAAACCCAATCACTCACTTCAAGTTGCATACACGAATGCTAACTTAATTCACTCAAATTGTGCTTTCGGTTTAGCGATATAGGTTTAGAAAAAGTTTAATTGACCAAGGTATTTGTTACTTGTTCAAAATTAAAATGGCTAATTGGCTTCGATAGGGTAACAAGGGATAAACATATAGTAAGGTAAGCTTCAAAGGCTCAAGCGACAAAATGAATGCCTAAATCATGTCTCATAAACTACCTCGCCTAGGATTTTACCTCAAATTTTCCCCAATCAGGTTCTAGAATCCTTAAAATTATCATGAATTTGACTAATGGATAATCAGCCTCAAATAAATTGAATAGCTATACATTGAGTCTACGTGCTCGTGCAAATTAGAATTCACAATAACTTTTACCAAAACAACATGTCAAGCACACAGAACACACATAAATGGGCATTACCCTTGACCTCGACAAACAACCAGGGGATAATATCATCATCGAGTAATAGCCCAGATGAATGTAAAACTCAGCATACAACAACAAACACAAACATACTACACAACAACAAACATGCAAACAATTTAACTAAAACTACACAACTAACAAAAAGAACACATACTAACATACTACACATCACCCCCAAACTTAAAATGAACAGTGTCCACAACGACCCAATCGTCGTTCTCAATAATAGAAATAAAGCATGCCGATGAAGGGGGTTTAGAACACGTACCTGGGAGGCGAGACAATTTCACCTCTGAATGAATTCGGCGGTAATGGATATAATTTATTTTGAACTTGGGTTGCCTCTCAAGAAGTGCTTGATTTATTGTCCTCGGCCTGACGCAGAGAAGGGTTCGTCAAAGAGCGACTTTTACCCATAGTATGTGTGATACAACACCAAATATGGGTCTTGATTCAGAACGTCCTCAAGATTGACAAGATGTGGAAATACTTGGCTCAAGCTCTTAACTTGATTCGGCTCGATCTCATGTGCTTGGTAGGTGTGAAAGAACGGTGCTAAAGGTGGCGAAGGACAAGTGAGTCACATCGGATCCTCATGAATGTGATCGTCTTGGATCGGTGGTAGAAACACTTGGTGGATCTCAAATGGTGGATAATCACAAGTGTTATCTTGTGATTTTTCACCGTCTTCGAATTTACCCAAGTTCCTCCCACTTGTTTCTGGTTCTTTGTGGTGGCTTTCAATGCATGTGGCGTTTATGTCTCTCAATACCACAACTTCTGACTCGGCCTTAATAAAGCAGATTAGCTGACCGATTTGCGTCTAAGGAGACCTTACGGTCGTATCAATTTCAACGCAGGTCGTCTCAATATTGTCAAGATGATCCTCATGCTCGTTGAGCCAGTTATTCATTTTTCTCCAGAAAGCCTAAGTCTCCCCTATAAATTTAGCCAACATTTTCTTAAAGGTAGGAGAAGACTCTTCCTGTTAGTCTGGGGTGTCAGTTTATGGCGCCGAAATGGTGAAACTATTTCCCGATCTTTGGTAGCTTGTTGAATAATTCCAACTATGAAAATCATACTCTGTCATGTTTTCCAACATCCGATAGGCTTCATCCGCAGTTAATTGGCTGAAAGAGGTGGTACCATTTTCTCCTTCAACCCAATTTCTTGTTGCGGCTAGTAACCTATTGAGAAAGTTCAGTAGTTGACACTCCCTCGGAAAACGATGGTTTGGAAATCGAATAAACATCTTCTTGTATCAATCCCAAGCACAATAAAACGACTCGGAATCTCGTTGAAAAAAATGCAAAAGCACTTGTTGATCTGACATTGTCAAGTACCCTGCAGGAAAAACAAACTGCAAACAAAAATTATAAACAAAATAAATGCAGCGGTAGGGAAGTCAATAACCTTTTGCTGGATGACTGCTGCAGCAGTAGAGCTCTTTACATTTTGACTGCTACAGCGGTAGAAATACAACAACTTTCTGTACTTTGACTGCTACAGCAGTGGGCTGCAGGTTTTGAACTTTTATCTTTTTGCTCGTTTTCCCACCGTTCTTCCACCGACTTGATCGTTTATGGACTATTTTTGTCCCTTTTCGCCCTAAACACTTGATTTATGACAAAATAAATAAAAATATATTAAAATATACTAAAATACTATAATAATACTTAAAAATTACCAAAATTGGCTTGAGAATATATAAAAAAATTCCACCTATCACCGAGGCTACTAGAACCATCCCGGCTCCGCAGCCTCCAACATTTGAGGAGTTGTCCATGAAAGTTGACACTAATTCGGGCTGGCATCGATGTTTAATTCGGGATGGGATGAGGTCTCTTCCGGGATCGATACCTTTCCTGGGCCGAGATGAGTCTCTTACCGGGCAAGGTCATGGTCATCCGGGATGGGCTATTTCGGGAAGGTCATCTCAGTAATAAAATTGGATAGGACTTGCCCCTTGATAGTTGTTTTGGGTCAGTAATCAATGTGAAATTGGCCGAGCTCGAGGCTGTACTTCATAAGCCTACCAGAGATGTCTCGGGAGTGAAGAACTTGTCTCAAAGGTTGATAAGTAAGGATGACGATCACGTGCACTTGGAAGTACTGTCTCAACTTTCTTAACATGATTAGATGGGCATAAGACAACTTCTATAACCGCTGGTATCTTGTCTCGACATCAGTCAATACTCGACTCGAATAGTATACGGGTCTTTGGACTTTCTCTTCTTCTTGGACAAGAGCTACGTTGACTACGGTATTCAAAACAACGATGTATAGGAATAGTTTATTTTTATCCTTGGGGATACTAAGCAATGATGCCGAGGAGAGGTAAGCTTTGATCTTTTGGAAGACTACCTCACACTCCGTCGTCCACTCGAAAGTCTTGTTACCTCGCAAGATCTTGAAGAGATGGAGACATTTCTCTGAAGAGCGCGAGATAAAATGGTTAAGAGTGGTCAATTTCCCGGTGAGTATTTGGACTTCCTTCTTCGTCCGTGGAGAAGTCATTCCAAGAACGACGCTGATCTGATTAGGGTTGGCATCAATTCTACTTTGGGAGAACATATATCTTAGGAACTTCTCCGCTGAGACCTCGAAAATGCATTTGGTAGGATTCAGCTTCATATGATAGGCTCAGAGTTTGTCAAAGCAGTTTTGGAGATAGATGATGTGATCATGTGCTTTGGTGCTCTTCACTAGCATATCATCAATGGATACTTCATTTGTTGACCCGATCTCCTCCTTGAATATTTTATTCACGAGCCTTTGATATATTGCCCCGGCATTACGAAGGCCGAATGGTATAATCTTGTAGTAGTAGGTATCTATGTCCGTGATGAACGAGGTCTTGCCCTTGTTAGGAGGAAACATGGGAATCTGATTATATCCAGTATAAGCATCAGGGAAACTTAAGAGCTCGTGTCCCGTTGTGGCATCTATAACCAGATCTATCATTGGCAAAGGAAAAAAAAATCCTTTGGGAATGCCTTGTTGAGGTTATTGAAGTCCATGCAAAGATGCCACCTGTTTTCGGCCTTGGGCACACGAACGACGTTGGAGAGTCAGTCAGGGAATTCTACCTCTTCCACTATAGCAGATTTCACTAGCTTGTCCATTTCTTGCTCAATGAGTTTCTGGCTTTCCAGGTGAAATTTCCTCCATTTATGTCTCATGAGTGGGTGATAGGGATCGGTGTAGAGACGGTGCATAGCTACGCCTGGATCGTTCCCAGGAAGTTCGTTGTGGGACTAAGCGAACACATCATAATTTTTTTTTGAGAAGATCAGTGAGTTTTTCCCGCCATGCTTCGCTGAGCTTGGAACCTATCCGAATGGTCCATTCCTCAATGGTAGGATGAATAAGTACTTCTAACAGGTCTTCATAGGGTCGAGGACGAGGTTCCTTATCCCGGGGATCATTGATCGGCACAGTTTTGGGATCGGAGAGGGCCATGAGCTTGGCCTTGCTATTCCTGGTCCTGACCATTGATTGCTATTTCCTTTTCTCAAGTGTCCTCCTAGAGCACAATCTGGTTGCTTCTTGATCTCTACTTACTTTTCCTATCCCTTCCTTTATAGGGAACTTCATTAACTGGTGGTAGGGAAAAGCCACAGCCTTTAGGGCAGTTGATGTCGGTCGTCTAATGATATCATTATATGGAGACAGTCGGTCTATGATTAGGAGTTTAGCCTAAACCATGGCTGAGACGGGTGTAGTGTCGACCGTGATGGGAAGGGAGATCCAACCAATGGAGCTCACGACATCCTTGTCGAAACTGACAAAGGGGGAGGTAGTGGGCTTTACGGAGCTCAAACTTACGTTCATTTTGTCGAATGCCTATTTAAAAATAATATCCACGAAGCTTCCTCCGTCAATCAGGATCCGTCTCACTTTATAGTGGTTGACAAGAGTCGAGATTACTAAGGTGTCGTCGTGAGGGGTATGTACCTCTCGGAGGTCAGCTACGCTGAAGGAAATGACGTTGTGCGTGGAAGCATCAATTATGCTTACCTTGTACACGTCTTTGTCTGATTTCCTTTTCGTTTTACACTCGTACCTCTTCCGAGAAGAGGTTGTCTCCCCTCCGAGGCCAAAGCCGAGGCTGCCATGGATCATATTTATCTCACCGTCTACTCGCATATCATCATTATATTCTTTACCTTCTTTTCTCGGCAGGGGATGACCATGGTTTCTCCTTCTTGGTTGGCCCCTACGCTCATCCCGACTACTGCTTTCCCATGAGCCCGCGTTGTCTTTGCGGATGTAGAACCAAGATACCCCTATTTTATGAGGGTCTCAATTTTTTCTTGGAGCTGATAGCATTCGTCCATCGTGTGACCGCAGTTACGATGGAACTCGCAGTATTTGGCAACGGATTTTCCCATGGGTCTTCCCCTAGGGGTAGAGGAAGCCTTCGATCCCCGAGAAAGAGTCCCAAGCGTCCCTCAGCTTGCAACCTTCAATAACTCTGAGCCCTGTTTGGCATTTTTTCTATTCGACCCTTCTTCTTCTGACTTCTTTTTCTGTCACGCTTCACAGTGTCCTTGAGGTCAACCTCGTAGAAGCTTGTGTCCCTAGCCAAGGCGACAACCAGATTGGGCACGGGTCTCAAGCATAGGTCATAAGACAACCTTCGGTGCCACAGTCCATCGATGGATGCTTTTAAGACCACAACATTTGGAAGGCTTTCGCAATACAAGCTCTCCATATGGAACATGTTCACAAAATTGCATAAATTTTCTTCAATCTCCTGCTGAAGGGCGATGATATGGGTGGCTGTTTTAGACCTTTGTCGGGAGCAGCTGAAATGGTTTAGGAAAATCTATTTGAGTTGGGCAAAGGTTGAGATTGAGGCAGGATTCTCGAAACCAACTGGCCATACCTGAAAGGATAAGAGAAAATAACTTACCCTAATCGCGATGGAAGCCGTATGCATATCCATGAAAGCAACAAAAACAATGAGGTGATTAACGGGGTCAGTTGTTCCATCGTATGAGGTTATTTTGGGGGCTAGGGAACCTGTACGGCACCACTTCGAGCACTATATTATCAACAAATGGAGACCTTATACCTGAAGGGAATCCAACAGCCCCTCCAAGGTCCCGCATCTGCACGAGCGCTGCTTCCATATTCAACCATGCACCTTTCTAGAGCGACACCCCCTTGGGCGGTGCTATAGCTTGTCTCGCAACCGCTCTGGATCCCTGCCTCCCGGCGGGAGGAGAGTGAGAGTCTTTCTCCCGAACACGGCGATTCTTGTGCTCGGCATGAGTGACATTGCTGTAGATTATCTCGGGTCAAGACTCACGGCGATCCTCTGTTCGACGACCTTGAGAGGGTAGGGATGTGGAGTCCGATGCAGCTGGCAGGGTAAAATCCCATTCCCGGACCGGTCGGTTATGGCGACGAGGCTAGCTTCTCGGGATATGCCCTTCAGAATGGATCACATGATCCGAATCCTGGTAACGCTCCTCCTCCCCTGGATTCCGGATAACCGGTCTCCCCATGGTTGGGGCTGGTGCCAAACGAAAGAGGATACCATCGAGACAAGATTGGAATTCGCCTAGCTTGCATTCTAGATTGTCAATTCTCATCGTATCCACAAGCTCAGCGACTAGTATGACGTGAACTCCCAAAGGCGGAGTCGATGGACCAGCCTGGTCAGCCGGGGGTGTTTTTTTTTTTTTCGAAGATGGGGACTAAAGCCCTCACATCCGGTCTGGGGACTCTTGGCATATCTCTAGTCCGATAAAGAGATTGAAATTTTGATATTTACCTAGAGTATAAAAATATTAGGTTTTAATTATTCCTTTATATAATTAATTTGAGTAATTTTGTAATGATTCAATCCCTACAGGGTAAAAGGATATTTGGAGCGTTTTTGTGTAAGGTTTAATTCTTGAGTCTAAGGTATAAAAAGAATTAAGTCGTGATTCTTCCTGTAATAGAATTAGGTTAACTTTAGTCAGGTAAAAAGATAAAGGTTATTCTTGAGTCTGGGAAAAGTTGATTATGAGTTTGTGAAAATAATTATTTTATGAGGGTTTGGTTCCTACTTTTAAATGAATCTTGAGTTTAGTGGGTGTGAATCTTTGTGGGGCTCGGAGGACTGGATTAGACAAGAGTAACTTGGTGAACCAGGATATATCGTGGTGTTCTGCTTTATTTCTTTATATTATTTTGTTATTTGTGTGTGCTCCTAGTTGATAACACATATCCGCTGTTATAAAGATAATAATTAATTTTAGGATAAAATTAATTGTTTGAATATTCTGATAATTTTTTAATATTACTCAATTAACCTCTTTCTTGGGTAGCTCACTGGACCAACAACAGAGATCACCGCAGTCACGGGGCATATGTTTCATCCATCCTTGGATATAATAGATTGAGTAGTATGAAAATGATTTAGCAAAAGTAACTTCAAATTAGATTGTCAAAAGAAAAAATCAAAAGTATTTTGAATTTTAAAAACTAAAATAGTTTCTTGTAGAAAAGCAAAATTGAACCAGAGAAACAAATCGCAAAAATTAATTAAATTTTCAGGTGCAAAAGATCATTTTTTAAGGAATTATTTGTCTCCACATGAAAGAATTTGTTGTTGGGATCTCATTAAATCGTCTCCAAGATGCAACAAATCCTAAAATCTATAAATAACAAAATATTTTTTTTTTATTTTTTTATTTATTTTTTATTTTTTTTTAAATTTCACTATAGATCTGAGACTGATACATCGAAATTATTTAAGAAGTCGTTTGTCCCCCCACTCAAAAGAGTTTGTTATAGGGTTCCCAATAAATTTCATACATGATACAACAAAACTTCAAATGTTTAGATGCCACAAATTTCTTGATTTTTTTCTATAAACTTGAAATTGATGTTACATAAAATAAAAGTTACGAATTATATATATGAATCGTCAGAGGCATTTTCTTAAAGTTATATTTCTTCTAATTAAGTGATTGTTGCAATTTTTTACAAGCAGTGATCCTGTAATAGCAAAAAATTATAAAATAAATAGTAACTGCAAAATTGTGCAGCGAGCGTTTGTTAAGCGCTCGCGTATTGACTACTCGCAAGTGTATGAGGTCAAAATTTTAGTATAATGTGATATTTAAGATTGGGTATCGTATCCATAGAGATTGGTTGTCGTTATTATCAAGTACCGTAATTGTCATGACCTAACTTTATCTAGGCTAAAAAGAATGTATAAAATTTATATTAAACTAAACTAATTAACTAAATTATCTATATTAATATAATGAGATGTTTTAGAGGAAAGAATTGTCTAGGGACTAACTTGGTTTACAAATATGTGTTCGATCCCGATTGACTTACGTTTACGGTGTTCAACCTATTTGACAATCTCAGTTCGTAAACTCCCCCGCCACCTCGCCTGAGTGTAAGACGAGAGATATAATGCGACTTCGTGTCAACCAAGAAGTCCCCCTCAACGTCTTAACGACTCTAGGTCATGTGAGTCTCGCCCCAATGTCATTGATTGCACACAATCTAACTCCCGACTGGGTTATTAGATCGTCGAGTTGTGTTTACCCTATTGACAATCTCAGTTCTAAAACTCCACTGCCACTTCTCCCGAGTGTAAGACGGGAGAATACATGACTTCGAGTCAACGAAGAAATTTCCTTCAACGTCTTAATGACCCTAGGTCACGTGAATCTTGCCCCAACGTTATCGACTGACGTTATGTTTACTTTAGTCCGAATCCGGGGTTACTTCTCCCGAGTGTCAAATCCCGTATTCTCGATATATCTATCTAAGCATAATAAACATAACAATACAATAAATACAATCAAATTTCGAAGAATAAATATAAACGCAACACCGAAATAATTTGAAACACATATTTATAAATATATTGTTAATCCCTATACAATCCATGTTTAACTAACAGCCATAACCGTATTCATAATGAAGCACGAGCTAAACATGCTCACAAAATCCTAGGTTAACGAAAAAGTGAAGAAATCGAAGAACTTAGCCTCGTCCGAAGTTTAGCTGCTAAGAACGTTCAATGATTGCTTCGCTGTCTTCCTCTCCCTCAGGATGTGAACTCTCCCTCTAAATCTCCTAAATCCACCCCTAGATATGTTCTGAGGGTGGTAGCATGCAAGAGAAATCGAAAATGAGAGAGGAGAGGGGATTATATAGGCTAAATATCTCAAAAATATCTTAAAAATATCTAAACTGGTACAGAGGTCACCGCCACGACGGTGAGTAGGTCGGTTAGTTAATCGTCTCGGCGGTTAAGAAGGCGGTGGATTAGGTTAACATCCTGCATTTTCACACCTAGGCGGTAAGATCACCTTCTAGGCGATGAGCTTCCAGTAGAAGTTGGTCATTTTCTGCATTTTCACCACCACGGTGGAGGTTTGGACGCCGCGGCGGTGGTTTGTTTTTCAGAATATTGTCACCTTGCTCGTTTTTCCACCGTTCTTTGACTGTTCTTGGTTTGATCTAATCATTTTCGCTCCAGTTTCCTATCGTTTTACCCCATACACTAGTTTTAATACAAAAAGAATAAAAATTAATTAAAACATAATAAAAAAATATAAAAACTACTCTAAAACTAACAAAACTAGTTTGAAAATATGTAGGTAGATCACACCTATCAAATACCCTCAAACTTGGAATTTTGTTAGTCCTTGAGCAAAACACATACACGAAAATGAAAAACACAACTAAATGAAATAACAAACAATCTAAAACAATCTAAACATAACGACATGCGAGTTTTAAATTCTTCTAACAGCCCAGTCATTTTTCCCTCAACAACCGCCAGTTATATCGAGTTCAGGCAGTAACACACATCATGCGATGTTCTAGAATTTCAACATGTAATAATGGTGAACGCCATTCTAGATCCTGTAAATGTGTTTATGCAAGACTCAAGGAATTGAATTATCCACCAACGAAACTCATGACTTAGACCGTATAGGACTAGGATTTCTATATGCCTGATTGGGGTCCACTCTCCACTAATGTAGGTTGAGTAGTTCACAGAGATCAGAAGGACTTGGTTCGGTTTTGGAATATTTGGCCAAGGGTATTTTGAAATGGAAAATGGGTTAACATTGTTAACTTAACGTTACCCAAGGCTCAACGCTTGGCACATTCACTCTCGAACCCCTATAGATAAGTTGAAAAACAATCCCGAACAATCAATTTTAAGACTGACGTACTCACTTGTCAAAAGAAACGTAAATTATTTTTTTGATTTTTTTTTCAACTAACCACACCCCAAACTTATTCGATTAGTATGATTTCACGGGTGTGGTTAAAACGAAAGAAAAATGACAAGTGAGTACTTGAATATCGAACTAATCCGAAGTTCGCCCTAAACCCAACTGCTCACATCAAGAAGCATTTGCAACTGCTAACTTGATTCACTCAAATGTGCCTTTAAATTCAGCGATTAAGGTTTAGAAAAAGATCAACTGGCTAGAGTATTTGTTTATGTGTTTAAAATTGAAATGTCATTAAGGCTTCGACAGGGTAATGAGGGATAAACATATTACAGGTAGGCTTAAAAAGCTCAAGCGACAAAACGACTGCCTAAATCACGTCTGCTGAACTACCTCGCCTAGTATTTCGCCTCAAACTTCCCTTCAATCAGGTTCTAGAATCCTTAATTTATTATGAATTTGGCTAATTGATAATCGTCCTCAAATCAATTGAATAGAAATACATCGAGTCTATGTGCTCGTGCAAATTAGGATCTATAATAATTTTCACCAAAATGCATTATCAAGCACACAGAACACACATGCATGGGTATTACCCTTGAATTCGAAAACAACCAGGGGGTAATATCATCGTCGAGTAATAGCCCAGATGAACGCAAAACTCAGCATGAAAACAACAACACAAAAACATAAACACATTCTAACCTAAACACACATGCACACGGTAAAACAATAACACATTTACTAACAATACTAAATACTACACATCACTTCCGAACTTAAAACGAAAAGTGTTCTCAGCGGTCCCAATCATCAATCTCAACATATGAAATTAAAGCATGATGACGAATGGGGTATAGAACATGCACTTGGGAGGCGAGATAATCTCGCCCCCGAATAAATTCGACTGTGACGGATTTAACTTATTTTAAAATTTGGGTTGCCTCTCAAGAAGTGCGTGGTTTAATGTCCTCGGCCCGACACATGCCCTTAAGACTAGAGAGATATTGCTTTGTCCAGCTCGATCTTTCAATGACACGCCTCACCAGCTTATGTGGGTGGCCACGCACAATAAAATGGCTTGGAATCCTGTCGAAAAGGATGCATCTATACCCGTCGATCTAACATCAGCCAATACCCTGCACAAGGAATAAAAACAAAACTACAAACAAAAATTATATACAAAAGAAATGCGTAAAGTAAAATTGGGTTATTTACTCACAATATCGATAATAATGAAAAAAACATAATCCCCGGCAACAGCGCCAAAAACTTGTGCGGCGAGCGTTTGTTAAGCTCTCGCGTATTGACTACTCGCAAGTGTACGAGATCAAAGTTTTAGTAAAATTTGATCTTTAAGATTAGGTATCGTATCCACAAGGATTGGTTGTCGTTATTATCGAGTACTGTAATTGTCATGACCTAATTTTATCTAGGCTAAAAAGAATGTATAAAATTTATATTAAACTAAACTAATTAACTAAATTATCTATACTAATATAATGAGATGTTTTAGGGAAAGAATCATCTAGGGATTAATTTGGTTTACAAATACGTGTTTGATTCCTATTGACTTACGTTTATGGTGTTCAACCTAGTTGACAATCTCAATTCGTAAACTCCCCCGCCACTTCTCCCGAGTGTAAGACGAGGGATATAACGTGAGTTCATGTCAACGAAGAAGTCCCCATCAACGTCTTAACGACCCTAGGTCACATGAGTCTTGCCCCAACGTAATTAATTGCACACAATCAAACTGGGTTATTGGATCATCGCATTGTGTTTACCCTATCGATAATCTCTGTTCTAAAACTACACTGCCACTTCTCCCGAGTGTAATATGGGGGAATACATGACTTCGAGTCAACAAAGAAGTCCTCCTCAACGTCTTAACGATCCTAGGTCACGTGAGTGTTGCCCTAACGTCATCGATTGGCATTATGTTTACTTTAGTCCGAATCCGAGGTTACCTCTCCCGAGTGTCAAACCTCGTATTCTCGATATATCTATCTAAGCATAAGTTGGTCATTCTCTGCATTTTCACCTCCGCGGCGGTGGGCTTCTTTCAGAATATTGCCGCATTGCTCGTTTTTCCACTGTTCTTCGAACGAATAAAAACTAATTAAAACATAATAAAATAAATATAAAAACTAGTCTAAAACTAACAAAACCGATTTAGAAATATGTAGGTAGATCACACCTATCAATAATCGTGATCGCATACGTGCCAACTGTCTAAGTGCTAAGTGTGTCTCAATACTAGTGCCACTAGCACTTGATAACCAATTGTTCACGCCAGCACACGATATTTTTCTTATATTTGGTATCATAAAGATACAATATAATTTTTTCTCATAAATACATAATGATGGTGGTATTTCTGGGTGTCATTTCGTCAGCACTTGGGTCCTAAACAAGTGTACATCCTCCCCTAGTTTTTGGACGACAATCCCCAAAGACATAGCTATTGGTGTGAGTTGTATGATTACAACTCATGTCAAAAATATCACTGCTCACTATCATTCTCCATTCCTGTTCACTTGCTATGCGCTATCTCTAGTTTTAAATGCACCGAAAAACTCATTAAATGCTAATTCACGCCTTGTAGTGTGTTATTGTATTGAAGATGAATTGTAATGAAAAAGATATGAAATGAAATCTTTCTATATTATTTGTTTTGATATGCCATCAAAGCCAAGTTGAATCAATCCAATCAAAAAATAAAAAATAAAAATTCTTCGTCTTCATATCTTATAGCCCCAAAAATTAAAAAAAAAAAAACAAAAAAAAAACAACCTAAATCCAGCTGAACACAAAATCGTTGGCATGGATTCTCTTGCTCAAGAGTTTAATCGGTGCAGAATCACCGATTCAGTTCAACTGTAGCCCAGATCTGTTGATTTAGGTCACCAGAGTCGATCCACAGCCTTTGCTCTTACATATCCGCTGCCTGTACAAATTCGGAGTAGATCTCTCCATTGTAGATCCAAATCCCATCCTCGTGTCACTGATTCTACCCCGCCACCGTCATCACTCCACCACTTTCGTACAGACACTGTTCGATCGCAACCCCAAGTTGCCTCAATAACATATCATGAAACCCTTACCGACTGCCATTCTTGTCAAATTGCGATTCTCACTGAGTTTTCTGTTGGTGGAGGAAGCAGAGGGGAAATTGCAATAATAGAGAGGAAAAATAGTGGAAAAAAGTATACTCACTCTTTTTCTCTCTAGACTTCTAAAACAAAGTGCATAAGAAGTCGATTTACTCTTTCTCTCCCTAGACTTTTTAAAGCAAAGTGCATTGTGACCTTGTGACCCCTTATTTGCTTTCACTGATAAGGTTATATTAGATTGCCTTACTATTTCAACCTTTTCACCTTGTTTATCTTTTTTTTTAATTTTAATTTTTTTTTTAATTTTTTTTTATATATATCCTTACCATTTCAACATTTTCACCATGTTTACTCTTTTTCTTTTTCTTTTTTAATATTGTTTACCTTGTTTTTTAATTTTACCATTTCAATTTTATTTCTTTTATTTTTTATTTTTTAATTTAAAAAAAAAAAAGACAGAAGAAAAAAAAATTAAAATAAAAATGAGTGAAAAAATTTCTTCATCCAATTGAGTATTTGAACCTAAAGCCATGGTTGTTCCGAATCGATCTAATAAGAGTCAACAAGATCAAACACAACCCAACCATGGTAGATTCAACATTGTTGACAAGTCTTCATGCAGTGCTTGGATACTTGATTACGGAGCATCGGACCATATGACGTTTGATGCAAATGATTTTTCTCAGCACTTCCTTCATCGACGAACTAGCATTATCAATGCTAATGGAGACATCTCTTCAGTAATAGGGGCTGTGATTGTGATGTTGTCACCAATCCTACCATTATCTAATACTTTACTTGTGCTGTCTCTTTCTCACAAGTTACTATCAGTGAGTCAAGTTACTAAAGACTTGAATTGTGTTGTGCTCATTTATCCTGAGGTTTGTCTTATTCAGGATATTCTCACCAAGAAGATCATTGGGCGTGGTACTAAGAGGGGGGCTCTATTATATGGAAGATTTCACTGGCAGCCGAGCACACCACATGCACTGCCCATGTAAACTTAAAGTGGAACAGATTTTTCTTTGGTATTATCGGTTAGGCCATCCGTCGTTTGGCTATCTGCAACATGTGTTTCTTGATTTATTTTCAGGTTTGCCAACTTTGGATTTTAAATGTGAGACTTGCATTTTAGCTAAAATTCATAAAATTACTTATCCATTGAGTATGAATAAAAGAGATGTTCCTTTTGCTTTAATTCACTCTAACGTATGGGGTTCTTCCCTAAAATCTACTATGTCTGGTGTCCACTGGTTTGTGATATTTGTTGATGATTGTATTTGAATGATTTGGCTTTTTCTATTGAAACATAAAAATGAGGTTTTTCATGTGTTTCAATTATTTCATACAATGATTCAGACTCAGTTCTTTGCTAAGATTCGAACTCTTCGATCCGATAATGGTGAAGAGTATGTGAACCAAGAGTTTCGTGATTATTTCCAACACCATGGACTAGTTCATGAGACCACTTCATGCCCCCAGACTCCATAGAAAAATGGTATTGCAGAGTGAAAAAATCGCCACATCCTTGAAATCACTCAGCTTTGTTACTTGGAGCTCACATACCTAGCCACCACTGGGCTGATGCTATTACTACGACCATCCATCTCATTAACCGCATGCTCTCAAAAGTTTTTGGGTTCAAGACTTGATAAGTGTGTAAATGTCTATATATTTATACATTTATACTTAGTATTTTATGCTTATTGTGTGCCTAATTGTACTTACTAAGCTTATGTTGGCCCAGTAATCAACCCAAGATTGGGGGGGGGGGGGGGTGAATTGGGTAGTTATAAAAGTTAAACAAATTCTTTTCTTTAAACACTTAAAGATTCAAATAATTAATTTAATCATAAATTAATTATTATCTTTATAATGCAGCGGATAAGTGTAATAAATTCTAGGTGTACATCCAAACAATAAAAATATAAATAATGTAAATCAATGCAGAATACCACGATATATCTTGGTTCATCAAGCTACTCTTGGCTAATCCAGTCCTCTGAGCCCTACGGAGATTCGCACCCACTAAACTCAACCCTTACACAATGATTCTTTTACAGGCTCAGAATCAACCTTTACAATTGTCTTTTCACAGACTAAGGAAGAACCTCTATTTTTTTACTAGGCTAAATATTAACCTAATTCTATTAAGGAGAAATCACCACCTAATCCTTTTTCCAGGTGCAAGAATAACCTTATCTTTTTACCAGACTCAAGACTAACCTAATCCTTTCACAGGTTAAGGATCAAACCTAATTCTTTTATACCTTAGGCTAAGAATCAAACCTCACCAAAATTACTCAAAGTATTATTTTCACCGATAAGGATGAAACCGTTATAAATCACATAAAGTAATTCTATTCAGAAAGAATTAACACCTATCTCTTTTCACGAAAAAGAGTAACCTAATATTTTTATGCCTTAAGTAAATATCAAACCTTAATCTATTTACTGGAAGGGATTGAAATCCAACTACCCTAGATTAAATATTCCTAACAATATCTAATCCGCACACAACTCACCAATTAAAATAAATTGATAAGTTTCTTCCCACTCGCAGTTTCTACCAACTCAAGTTTATTTAAACTCAATTAATGTGTCGATAAATACTAGTGATAGAATTAAATGATAAATTTAAAATCTTATTATAAAAAAAATAATGTGAGTAGCACAAAATTGAGCATGTAATCAGATTATCACCAAAATCGTTGTAAACGAATTTTTATGCTTTTAAAGTTCAAAAATATTTCACAAGATTGAAAATCCAAGAAAGAAATAATAATATATAATCACAATAAAGAATAAAAGCTTGGAATGATCTTACTAGAAAAACACCGAAAGATTGCAAATCGTATCGCTAGACAACTTAGATCAAGGATGCCAAATCAATTAGCGCTTTAACTCAAGAACTTCAACCACATAATGATCTCACAATGATCGCTCAATATTATATCAGAATGATAACTTTCAGAAATCTCAGGAACTGATTGTTCTTGATTGATTGAGATAATAAATATTCAAAATTCGTAGGTCTATTTATAAAGAATTAAACAAGCCCTCCAATGGCTAGTTTTCAAATGATATGCCTCTAAAAGGCACCAATAGACCCTATATATTATTACCTTTCATTCCTGGCACATTTGACTTAAATATGGTTTTTAAAATATTCAATTAAGTCTCCCAAATATTATACATTCTCAAATCAACTAGATAAGAAGTATTAAATGTACCAATTTGAGAAACATTTAAAGTTAATGTATCATATCTACAGGGATATCCAAATAGGAGTATCGTATCTTTAATATATTCATATCCCTAAATTATCTCCAAAAGATATGCCAAAAAACGGCTAGTTTTAGATTTGATCCCGAAAACCCTCAGAATCTGAAACAGCATGGTCGGTTGACTGACCTTTGCCCATCGGTCGACCGATCGTTGTAGGATGCTAGCCAACCCATTCTCAAACGGCGATCAGTTGACCGATCCCCCATGGGTTGGTTAACCGATTGATTCAGGATGCTTCCCAGGCCATTTTTCGGCCTTTCCTGGTTAACCGATCAATACAGGGAGTTCAGCTTACGGTCATCGGTTGGCCGATCTCCCTTAGTCGATTGATCGATCGATTAGGGACTTCCAATTCCTTCAGTCCTTGCCCATCGGTTGACCAAACCTCCTTAGTCGGTTGACCGATCCTTGCTAGAACACTTGCTCTTCAATTCATTTTAACTCCAATCATCGATGTTTTAAACCCTTTAACCGATTTCTTTTCTCAGTTAACTAAATTGACACTCTGAATCAATTTTAAACATTAATCTTGCCTAGGTCAATTTTCCTTTTTCAATTTCACATTGGAGCAAATATTTGAACTAATTAGGACCTTAATAAAAGCTTACATAATTATAAATCATTTCATGTCATGTGTGATCTTAATCGGGATACATTAAGAGTAAAAAAATGACTTGAGTTGTTTTCACCTAGATTCTTCAAAATCTTCAATTTCTTAATGTCCATCTCTTTGTCTGTCTCTTTGCATCCTCAGCAATTACTTCATGATAACATCAACAATGGAACTTTTACACAGAAACATTCAATAAACTTGTTAGTTCCACCATAAATATCAATAGTTAATTGTCCATCAAAATCTTGGGATCAGCAATCTCCCCATTTTGATGATGACAATTAACTTTGATATTTTTTTCAAAATAAAAATGTAACCATGTTTCCCCTAAATCCAAGAACGGATTCTTTAACTCGTTACAGCACAATCATGAAGATAATTCAATAAAATCACCATATATTCAATGAACCACAAAATATTATCAATAAAATAGTTATAAATATTCAATAAAGTATAACATGATCATATCAACAATGTTCTCCCCCTTATATCAGTGCAATGCTTAGGCGAATAAAACCTAAACATTAACTAACTCGTTTGAAGCACAACTATGGTTTCCCCCTTTATGTCTTCCTCTATAATCAATTCAATTTAATTCAATAAAAATATTCAATAAGAATGAAACATACTTTCCCCCTTTGTCATCTTAAAAAGTGAGGAAGGGGCAAAACGTGAGGAAGGGGAACCAAAAACATCATTCTATGGGGAACTAAAAACATCATTCTATGCATGCAGTCTCCCCCTAAAGAAGTGTAAACAAGGAAATTCATGCATAGGAGAATAAACTTAAGGCAATCATAACATTTTAACAATGTAGTAAGAAATCTTATAATTTTAATTCTTCAACATGCCTTATTCATAATGCCGATTAATATCTTTCTTGTAGATAGAATCAAGAAATGTGTAATCTTTAATGCATTAGGACAAGAAGAATATTTCAATGATAATTTATGAATTTGTCAATCATAAATCTAATGCATGCTTTTATAACAGTTATGATCAATACTTAGAATTCAACATATGAATGCATTCATTTATCATTTAAATAACCGTAATATTTCTAAATCACATAACATGTTTTAAAATCAAACATATGATCACTACTTGATATAAGCACATAAAAATATGTTAATACCCCTTAACTAAATGTGATTCTCAGAATCACTAAGTAATATTTCTAAGACAACAAGTAAACGCATCATTTAAAATAGTTCTTAGAAACAGTTACTAACTTTCTTATTTGGCAAGTTGGGAATATCCTTCTTTAACAAATTTAATAAATTTAAATTGCGAGGGGTTATGAGTACTTTTATATCTTTCGGGACAACTTTACTCTTTATCTTATTTGTACCGATTATCGATTTGGGTGCACCATTTTTCTTAACTTGTCCGTATCCTCTCAATTTTTTATTATTGTCATTTAATTTACTGATACTTCCATTTGCACATGTCACTTGTGGCTTCTTGGTGATATCCCATCTTGGCTTTGGAAAATCTTTTCTATTTGCACGTTTTACTTGTGGCTTCTTTATAACTTTACATTTTGTCTTTTGTTCATCTTTTCGCTTTGCACGTCTCACTTGTGGATCCTTGATTCTATCTTGACTTTGATATGGCCTCTTTGCTTGTTCCTTCGGGTCCACTTTCGACATTATGTAATTTTGCATAAGACATTTCAACAGTTTTCTTTAGTATCTATTTCATTTTGAATCCATTCTCGTTAGACATAAACTTAGGGTTCCCGAATGAACATGATACTTTAAAATGCCCAACTTTATTGCAATAATAACATCTCAAATTCAATCGATTATTATATAAAGCACGATATGTAAAGCATGGGTAATTTCTAACAATAGCAACATAACTATCACTGGCTTGTGATGAATGATAAGACGATAAAACATATCCACTTTGCCTAGAAAAATTATTTTCAGAATATCTCGAAACAGACTTGAGGTTAGATTTTGATTTTTTTAAATTTTTCTTGAATAAATCGATTTTTGAATCAAGATCTAATATTTTCCCGGAAATCATATCAAAATTATTTTTTAAACCTCTGTTTTCATTTTTAAGAAAATTCACTTTAGAGAGTAAATTATTAATTTTAAAAACAACATCCAAAAACTCTTTTGTACCACAATAATTATACAAATGCACTTTAGATTTTCGAACACTTTTTCCTCCATTTTCAAAAGAGTCAATTTTTCTTTTTAAACTCAAACTCTCTTTAGCAAAACGTAGTGTGAAAGAAAATAATTCTTCCATGATAATATGAACATTTTCATTATCATCATCTTTATCACTACCACTAATACTACAAGAATCATACATCACATTATCATATAGAGATCTATCACCATCAAGAGGGGATACACAAAAAAATCATCTATGGTGTGTGCACGTGATCGGTTTAGCTAGGATATTAAGCTTAACAAGCTAAAATCAGTTCTGATACCAATTATCAGCCTAGTAATCTACCCAAGAGGGGGGTGAATTGGGTAGTTATAAAATTTAAGCAAATTTTTTTCTTTAAACACTTAAAGATTCAAATAATTAATTTAATCCTAAATTAATTATTATCTTTATAATGCAGCGGATAAGTGTAATAAATTCTAGGTGCACACCCAAACAACAAAAATATAAATAATGTAAATCAATGTAGAACACCACGATATATCCTAATTCACCAAGTTACTCTTGGCTAATCCAATCTTTCGAGCTCCACGGAGATTCGCACTTACTAAACTCAAGATTTCTTTCCCAGGTAGGAACCAAACCCTTACACAATGATTCTTTTACAGGCTCAGAATCAACCTTTACAAAAAAAAATTCACAGGCTAAGGAAGAACCTCTATCTTTTTACCAGGCTAAATATTAACCTAATTCTATTAAGGAGGCCTAATCCTTTTCCCTGGTGTAGGAATAACTTTATATTTTTACCAACCTCAAGACTAACATAATTCTTTCATAGGCTAATGATCAAATCTAATTCTTTTATACTTAAGTCTAAGAATCAAACCTCACCAAAATCACTCTAAGTATCTTTTTCAATGGTAAGGATGAAACCGTTACAAATCACACAAACTAATTCCATTCAGGAAGAATTAACATCTATCTCTTTTCATGAAAAAAAATAACCTAATCTTTTTATGCCTTAGGTAAAGATCAAACCTCAATCTGTTTATCAGAATAAATTAAAACCCAGCTACCCCTAATTAGATATTCTCAACAATATCTAATCTACACACAACTCACCAATTACAATAAATTGATAAGTTTCTTCCCACTCGGAGCTTCTACCAACTCAAGTCTATTTAAACTCAATTAATGTCTCGATAAATACTAGTGATAGAATTAAGTGAGAAATTCAAAATCTAATTATAAAAAAAATGTGGGTAGCACAAAATTGAGCACGTAATCAGATTATCACCAAAATCATTTTAAATGAATTTTTAGGCTATTAAAGTTCAAAAACAATTTCACAAGATCGAATATCCAAGAAAGCAATAATAATATATAATCACAATAAAGAATAAAAGCTTGGAGCAATCTCATTAGAAAAATACCGAAAGATTGCAAATCATATCGCTAGATAGTTTAGATCGGTAACGTCAAATCAATTAGCGCTTTAACTCAAGAACTTCAACCATAGAAGAATCTCACAATGATCGCTCAATATAATGTTAGAATGATAACTTTCAGAAAGCTTATGAACTGATTGTTCTTGATTGAGTGGGATAATAAATATTCAAAATTCGTAAGTCTATATATAAGGAATTACAATGAGTCTTCCAATGGCTAGTTTTCAATTGATAGGCCTCTAAAAGGAACCTATAGACCCCATATATCATTACCTTTCATTTCTGGCACATTTGACTTAAATATGATTTTTAAAATATTCAATTAAGTCCCCCAATTATTTTGCACAAATCAACTAGATAAGAAGTGTTAAATGTACTAATTTGAGAAACACTTAAATTTAATGTACCATATTTATAGGGATATCCAAATAGGAGTATCATATATTCAATGTATCCATATCATTAAAATATCTCTAAATGATATGCCAAAAAAGACTAGTTTTAGGTTTGATCCCGAAAACCCTCAGAATCTGAAACAACATGGTCGGTTGACTGGCCTCTGCCTATCGGTTGATCGATCGATGCAGGATGCTAGCCAATCTATTCTCAAATGTTGGTCAGTTGATTGATCCCCCATGGTTCAGTTGACCGATCGATTTAGGATACTCCCCAGGCTATTTTTGACCCTGGTTAGTCGACCGATCATCGATGGTCGGTTAACTGATCGATTCAGAGACTTCCAATTCCTCCAACCCTTGCCTATCGATTGATCGATCTTTGCTGGAACATTTACTCTTCAATTCATTTTAACTCCAATCATCGACTTTTTAAACCCTTTAACCGATTTGTTTTCTTGGTTAACCAAATTGACACTATTAATCCATTTCAAACACTAAACTTGCCTAGGTTAATTTTTCTTTTTCAATTTCATATTGGAGCTAATATTTGAACTAATTAAGACCATAATTAAAACACACATAAATATAAACTATTTTTGTGTCGAGTGTGATCCTAATCGGGATACATTTAGAGAAAAAAAATGACTTGAGTTGTTTTCACCTAGATTCTTTAGAATCTTCAATCTCTTAATGTCCATCTCTTTATCTGTTTCTTTACATCCTTATCATCCTTAGCCATTACTTCATAATAACTTCAATAATGAAACTTTTCACTGAAACACTCAATAAACTTATTAGTTCCACCAAAAACATCAACACTTAATTGTCTATCAAAATTTTGGGATCAACAAATTATATTTTAATTTAGAAAATAAATAAAGGCGTTTGGAGCAAAACGGAATAAATTGAGCATTTTGGGGAAGTTTAACACCAGTTCGTATTTTGGTCTTAACTTCCACGTTTGAACACCGATTTAGGTGATTTATGGTTATATGAAAATAACAGAAAGAAAGATACAACTTTCATGCTTTATGTTTCTCTAGAATCAGATTATATCATGGTTGAAATTAGGCTTGAAGTTGCTATGCCTACATTGTCGACATTCTAATTTGAAGAAAAATGGAGAAAATAGACCCGACACCACGACCCGCAAACCAACCCGGTTTGTTGATCAATCTAAAACCATTAAATGGCCATTTAATTTCATATAACCCTCAACTGCAACATGTGATGTAATGAGCAATTAAGCCATTCAAATTTATGGGGGTCAAAGGCGTAAAAGAAGGAAAAATATTGTAAGGAGTAATGATGTCATTTAAGGGGATTTTATTTTTAGCTTCAAATAGTGGGGTGTGAGTGGGATGAATTGATTCAAGCATTATAAAAAACAAGGAAAGCATTCAAGTTTATTTATCATTAAGGAGAAAACAAGGAATTTCACCAAAAATGAGGAAGACTATATTGGTTTGCATTTATTAGTTTCCATTTCTTTTTTTGTTTTTTGATATATTCATTTACTTGAGAGTGGTACTGGGGGGAATTCGACAGTAGCTACGCAGCAGGTTTATATGATTCGAACAGTGTCTCTCTCGTTCCTTTTCTCTCTTCTCAATTTGTAATCTTCCATGGCCTTGTATGGCTGAGATTTTTTCTTAGTCGAAGGAAACTAAAGCCTTGGAATCAATAAAACTGTGAGATCTAATTTGTTTTCATTGTTCAATTTATGCTTTGAGTATTGAATGTTCTTCTGTACCAATTTTCATGCTTGTTTCGTTTAATCACTAGGAGGCCTACTAGTTTATTATTCATTACAATCTACTGCTATGTTAGATATCAAATCCATAATTGTTTGATCCCTCTAATCTGTGAAGCAACTAAGATTTAATGATTTGCTAAGTCAGAAATTATTAGATCTTAGGGAGGACACTCAACTAAATTAAATATAACCGCTTGTGCTTATGTTGTTTAGCTGCATCAATCTCTCTAATTCTTAAGGTTGTTGCTAGATTAAATGTTTAACGCTTGTCTTAGATTGTTTAGTAGTTAGGGTTGATTAGATTGCTTGTTTTCTAATTAACTACAATTAAGGAGAGATAAGAAAATAGTTCTAACGATGAATATTCAAAGTGCGAATTGATATATACTTGTATCGATGAACAGTTGTGAAATTTCGAAGGTGGATGTTGACTTAGACTAAGGTGTGTTTTCTAATTGAATTTAGTATTAAGTTTGCATTTTTTTTTCTTATTGATTTTCTTAGTTTTGCTACCGTATAATCAACCCGCCCCCATCCTGGTTCACGTAGCACAAATTTAGGTTTGACACTCTTTGTGGAAACGATACCTGCTCACACTACTATAGTTCATACACCAAATTTTGGTGCCATTGCTGATGAATGCTTCTAGTTGAATTTTTTTGTGCTTTTCGTGTTCTTTTATTTCGTTTCGGGAATATTTAAAAAAATTGAAAAAAAAATAAAGAAATGAAGGTACACCACAGATGCTAGCTTTGCATTCAGTTATTTGTAAACGTCATGGTCCTTGAGGTTATAATTGTTTTTTTTTTATTGAAATCAATTACATGGAAGTGATCTTGAGAAACAAAAAGATGACATGAAACATATATCATGATTTTGCAACAATTGGACCTAGAAATTTAAGAAACTGATTGCTTAGGCACCTTCTGGTTTAAGTAGTTTTTTTTTAAATAAAAAAACAAAACAAAGAAATAAAAATAGTTAGCACATTGTTTATATTGGTAATGGTTTTCATAAAATAGGCATATATAAGGAAATCTTCTGATACATATTTTAAAATTAAGATTTGTTATGTGATTTATGAATTACGCCAAGTTTGTTAGTTTACCAAATTAAATTCTAGGATTTTTAGGCAATCTGTTTTATTTATTTATTTTTCGGTGTGGATTTTTAGTTTTTTATTTTTGTGATTTATTTTTCATGATTTATCTTTGTATTTTTAACCGTGTATGCCTGTTACTCGATCTTCTAATCAAGGTGTTTTGCAGTCTAATCTGGAGATAGAAAGAACCTTACACAGGTTAAGGAAGGAGCTATACAGAAATTGGAAAAGGACGATCTAGTTCTTAATTCCTTATTTGCTAGTGATTTTGATTTAGTAAAGAAACAAGTCATGGTTGAAAACCGAACTTTGAAGGAGCTTGTTGCCCTTAACTTGAACCAACAACCCCTTTATATAACGTTTCATACTTTAGATGGTACTACTAGTTTTGAATTAAAATCTGGACTGATACACCTCTTGCCCACTTTCCATGGTCTTGCAGGTAAAGATCCCTATAAGCAACTAAAGGTGTTTCATGTGGTATGCATGAGTATCAAACCTACAGGGGGTAACGAAAGAGCAAATCAAGTTAAGAGCCTTCTCGTTTTCATTAAGGGACGCAACAAATGATTGACTCTATTATCTACCCTCAGGAAGTATTACCACATGGAAAGAGATAAAAATGTTGTTTTTGGAAAAATATTTGCCTCAAGGGCGGCTAACATTAGGAAAGAAATTTGTGGTGTAAGGCAGCATAATGGAGAATCCTTGTACGAGTATTGGGAACATTTCAAGAAGTTGTGTGCAAGCTGCCCCCATCATCAAATTAGTGAGCAGTTACTTATCCAGTATTCCTATGAGGCCCTTCTAACCACTGATAGGAGCATAATCGATGTTGCTAGTGGAGGAGCATTGGTAGATAAGACTCCCAAGGCCGCTAGAAACTTGATTGCGAACATGACTGCAAACTCTCAACAATTTGACACTAGGCTTGATCTATCATCTAAACATGTCAATGTGGTAAATGTTTCCTCCCTTGAACAACAAATTGCTAGTTTAATCTCTTTTGTTCGTCAAATGGCTATATGTAACATACAAATTGTAACGACTTGTGGGATTTGTTAGGTAGTAGGGCATCCAACCAATATGTACCAAACTCTTCAAGAGTAGCCCATTGAGCAAGTAAATGCAGCAGGTGGATTAATGGGACAACCACAAAGGAAATAAGATCCCTATTCGAACACATATAACCCAGGATGGAAGGATCAACCCAATTTTAGTTATGGGAATCCACAAGTAAATCAGTCGGCGACTCAAGTATGTGTTCCTTGGAAAAGGAAGAACGTTACCTCAAGTATGTGTTCCTTGGAAAAGGAAGAACGTTACCAGTGATCATCTCCAGTAAACTCAGTATACCGTAAAAAGAAAAGCTTGTACAGGTTCTTAAGGAACATAAGACGGCTATTGGTTGGACAATTACAGACATCAAATGAATTAGCCTTTCTACATGCATGCATTGCATCTTTCTTGAAGAGGGAGCAAAGCCTTCTCGTCAACCTCAAAGAAGATTGAACCCACCCATGATGGATGTAGTAAAGAAGGAGATCCTTAAACTTCCTGAAGTTAGAGTAATTTAACCTACTTCGAATAGCAATTGGGTTAGCCCGGTTCAAGTAGTTCCTAAAAAGACTGGAATAACCATTTTGAAAAATAAAAATGAAGAGTTAGTTCCCACCTGTGTTCAGAATGGGTGGTGGGTTTGTACAGATTATAGAAAATTAAATGTTGTAACCTGCAAGGACCACTTCCCTTTACCTTTTATTAATAAAATGCTTGAAAGATTAGTTGTTCATTTTTACTATTGTTTTCTTGATGGTTATTCAAGTTATTTTTAGATTGCAATTGCTCTGGAAGATCAAGAAAATACGACTTTTACATGCCCCTTAGGACATTTGCATATCGTTGCATGCCTTTTGGTCTTTGCAACGCCCCAGCCACTTTCCAAAGGTGTATGTGATAGGTGTAAAATACCTATCTAATTCTAAACCGAATTTGCTAGTTTTCGAGTATTTTATTTAAGTTTGAATACCGTTTTAGTTGTTTTTATTAGTCAGGAGCAGGGACGTAAACAACTGGTAAACCGAGCAAAATGGTGCGAAAGGGGTAGCCAAAAAGATGAAAAAAATGAGGTTTCAAATAACAGAGCAAATCTGCCTAGGCGAAGTTTCCACCGCCTAGGCAAACATTCATCAGAAAGTTGCAATGTTGAAGATTTGAAATCCGCCTAGGCGAAGTTTCCACCGCCTAGGCGGAAATCCATCAGAAGATTGAAAGGGCTGAAGTATTGAATCCGCTTAGGCGAAGTTTCCACCGCCTAGGCGAAAATCTACTAGAACACTGGAAGTACTGAACTGCTGGATAGAGCTGCACTGTTGTAAATTCGCCTAAGCGAAGTAGCTACCGCCTAGGCGGAATTCCGTCAGAAAGATAAGGAGCTAAGAAGTTAGTCCTCCGCCTAATCGAAGATTCTACCGCTTAGACAGAATTCTAACCGACTTAACTACTGCCTAAGCGAAGTTTCCACCGCTTAGGCGGAAATTGCAGAACAGGTCAAAATATCTGTTTAGATATTTTTGAACCCCTAAGCCTATAAATACCCCTTGGCCACGTCTGAAACTTGTTGTTGAAGAACCCTAACCCTAGTAGAGAGCTCTTAAGCTATATTTGGAAGATCAAGAAGGAGGTTCATCATTCGGATAAAGAAGGATAACTTGCGGACCGATCATTAGTGACAGTGAACCGTTTCACTTCCAGATTTGATCGTTTCTCTCTTGTTTTATTCTTTGTAATCACTTTTTCATATCTAAGAATGTTGAATCCCTCTTATTTTGTATGGTATATGGTTAAGAACTTGTAGTAGTAGTTAAATGTTACTTAGGTGTAGTCAAAATCATGTAACCGTTTAGTTGAGTAAATTTATGTTACTTTAACGAGTAGTTTGTCTAAATCCAATTGTGTTTATTGTTATTCTTGTTATTATGCTTGTATTGATAAACCGAGAATGCGGGGTTTGACACTCGGGAGAGGTAACCCCAGATTCAGACTAAGGTAAATACAACGTGATGTTCTAACGACCCGGGAAGGTGTTAGAACGTATGCAACCCATGATGTTGGCTCAAAACTCACACGACTTAGGGTCGTTAAGGCGTTGAAGGGGACTTCTTCGTTGACACGAAGTCGTGTAATCCTTCGTTTTACACTCGGAAGAGGTAGCGGAGGAGTTATTGATACAGAGGTTGTCGGATTAGATAAAAATCGTTATAGCTAACTAAATCAAATCAATTATGCATTATATGAAAGAGATTTATATCTAAGTAATTAATGTAATTAAAACTAACTTTATAGTTGTCATTTATCTTAGTATAGTAATTAGAAAACAAACAAAATTTAATTAATCGAGATAATATGAAACTATTGAAATCGCAATACTCACTTGAATTACCTGCCATTCCCAATGGAACGATATCCGATCCTAAAAGATCCATTATATTAAAACCAGACCTCGTATACTTGCGAGTAGTCCAACTACCGCGAGGAAGAAACATGTGTGAATCTGAGCGCGTAGCAGTATGGTGAGCATATTTTCTGATTACATTAAGAATATCATAGAAGTCTTTATGGATGATTTCACAGTCTTTGGAGACTCTTTTGATAATTGTTTGCATAACCTTACATTTGTTCTTCAAAGGTGCATAGAAACTAACCATGTGTTAAATTCTGAAAAATGTCACTTTATAGTTGAACAAGGTATAATTTTGGGTCATGTTGTTTCATCTAGGGGAATTGAGGTAGATAAAGTTGAAGTTGACATTATTCAATCTTTGCCTTATCCCACAAGTGTGCGGGAAGTTCGTTCTTTTCTTGGACATGCAGGTTTTTACCGAAGGTTCATCAAGAACATCTCCAAAATAGCATTACCCTTATGCAAGTTGCTACAAAAGGATGTGTCCTTTGAGTTTGATGAGGCATGCAAAAAGGCATTGGATGAGATGAAGGAACACCTATCTTTTGCCCTAGTAATACAACCCCCTAACTGGAACATTCATTTCGAGATAATGTGCGACGCAAGTAATTTTGCAGTAGGTGTTGTATTGGGTCAAATAATTGAAAAAACATCTCATGCTATTTATTATGCTTCAAGAACTTTGAATGATGCCCAATGAAATTATTCCACTACTGAAAAAGAACTCTTAGCCATTGTTTTTGCTTTAGAAAAGTTTTGATCTTATTTGCTTGGTACTAAAGTCATTGTTTACTTGGATCATGCAGTTCTTCGTTATTTGATGATAAAGAAAGAGGCAAAACCAAGATTAATAAGATGGATACTTGTCTTGAGTGAATTTGATTTAGAGATCAAAGACAAAAGATGGATAAAAAATTGTGTCGCAGATCATTTGAGTCGTTTAGTTCATGTGGATGATGGACTTTGCCTACAGGAAATGTTCCTTGACGAGCCCTTATTCTCTACAGGTGCAACTTTACCTTGGTATGCTAATATTGTAAGTTATTTGGTTACTAATATGTTACCTCCTAGTTTGTCTAAGGCTAAAAGAGATAAGATCAAGAGTGATGCCAAATACTATGTGTGGGATGACCCATACCTATGGAAGTATTATACGGATCAAGTGATAAGAAGGTTTGTTCCTGATAATGAAATCATGTCTATTGGTAGCGCGTAAATACGCCGCTACTTACACTCTCAAGTATACGAGGTCTAAGTTTTAGTATAGTGTGATCGTTAAGATTGGGTTATTGTATCCACAGGGATTGGTGTCGTTACTATCGAATATCGTGTTTGTAGTGACCTAATTTTATCTAGGCGAAAAACAAATGTATTTAATTAATCAAATTAATACTAATATAACCTAAATTAACTACACTAATATATCTATATGTTTTAGGGTGAAGAATCGCCTAGGAATTAACGTGTTTATAAATACGTGTTCGATCTCGATTTACTTACGTTTACGGTATTCGACCTATTTGTACGTAAACTCCACCGCCACCTCTCCCGAGTGTAAGACGGGGGAATACATGACTTCGAGTCAACGAAGAAATCCCCCTCAACGTCTTAACGACCCTAGGTCATGTGAGTCTCGCCCAACGTCATTGATTGGACACAATCTAACTCCCTCTCGGATTATTGGATCATCGTGTTGTATTTACCCTATTGACAATCTCCGTTCTAAAACTCCCTCGCCACCTCTCCCGAGTGTAAGACGAGGGATATAACGCAACTTCGAGTTAACGAAGAAGTCCACCTTAACGTCTTAACAACCCTAGGTAGCGTGTGTCTAGCCCTACGTCATCGATTGTCCACGATTCAAACCCCGACCGGGTTATAAAATCGTGGCGTTTGTTTACCCTAATCCGAATCCAGGGTTTGTCAAAATCCCGTATTCTCCATTTATCAATCCAAGCATAATAAACAAACAATACGATAAATACAATCAAACTACGAAGAGCAAACATAAACGAAACACCGAAATCATCTAAACAACGTATTTATAAATATAGTGTTAATCCCTACTACAATCCATATTTAACTTGAGGCCATAGCCGAATATACAATAAAATAATGAGCTACACATGTTCACATGCTCCTAAGATAAATAAGGAAAAACAATCGAAGAACTTAGCTCGTCCGAAGATAAACCGCTAAGAATGCTCTGCGATCGATTCGTCGTCTTCTCTACTTCGGGATGTGGGCTCCACCTCTAAAATTCCTAACTATACCCTTAGATATAACCTAAGGGGCTCAAAAATCTAAGGGGGCAAGAGAGTCACCGGCCAAGGGGGAGGAGATGGGGTATTTATAGCCAAACTATCTCAAAAATATCTAAAACTATCTCAAGACTGTGCAGGGCAAATCCGCCTAGGCGGAGTTAGGTCGGTTCGGTCTGATCGCCTAGGCGGTGCAACAGGCGGTGTACTGCGCCTAGGCGAGCGGCTGTCAGTAGCCCATCTTCGTCTTCTGCTGGATTTCCGCCTAGGCGATACAATGTTTGTCTAGGCAGTCGTCCATCAGTAACATTTTGCTCTTCTCAGCATCTTCACCGCCTAGGCAGTGGGCCTGTTTCATCTTTTAGCCTCCGAGCTTGTTTATCCACCGTAACTTCGAACCGCTTTGGTTCGATCTCATTGTTTTCGCTCCAGTTTCTTATCTTTTTGCCCCATACACCTGATTTATTCAAAAAGTATGAAAACTAATTAAAACATAATAAAATACTATATAAACGTATTCGAAAACTAACAAATCCTGATTGGAAATAGATAGGGTTTTCACACCTATCATCTATTCTCACCTTCTGTCATTCTTATGCTTGTGGAGGTCACTTTGGAGCTAAAAGGACAACAAGAAAAGTGCTAGAATGTGGTTTCTATTAGCCATATTTATTTCGAGATTCATATTCTTTTTGTAAGTCATGCGAGCATTGTCAAAAGACAGGTAATATATCCCAAATGAATGAGATTCCATAAACCCCCATACTATTTTGCAATTTTTTGATGTTTGGGACATCGATTTCATGGGACCGTTTCCTGTATCTTTCAGTTATGTCTATATTTTACTTGTTGTTGATTATGTCTCGAAATGGGTGGAAGCTAAAGCCATCAGGACTGATGACTCTAAAGTGGTTGTAGATTTTATCAAGTCTACATTCTCCAGGTTTGGGATTCCAAGAGCTCTAATAAGTGATCGAGGCACTCAATTTTGCAATCAGACCGTGGAAGCTTTGCTAAGAAAGTACCATGTAACCCACAAGGTTTCAACTGCCTACCATCTGCAAACTAGTGGACAAGCAGAAGTGTCAAATCGAGAGATTAAATCCATCCTTAAATAGATAGTTAACCCAAATAGGAAAGACTTGAGTTTGCGGTTGGATGATGCCTTGTGGGCGTACAAGACTGCATACAAGATGCCCATTGATATGTCACCTTATCGGTTGGTGTTCGGGAAACCATGCCACCTTCCTATCGATTTAGAGCGTAAGGCTTATTGGGCTATCAAAAGTTTCAACATGAAGATGCATGAAAGTGGAGAACATAAGAAGTTGCAACTACAAGAGTAAGAGGAAATTCGAACTGATGCCTATGAGAGTGTAAGGATTTACAAAGAAAAGACGAAAGATTTTCATGACAAGATGATTTCTAGGAAGGAGTTCAAAGTTGATGAAAAAGTCCTTATTTACCATTCACGACTTCGTTTGTTTCCTGGTAAGTTGTGTTCTCGTTGGATTTGACCCTTTGTTGTTAATAATATTTTTCCTCATGGTGTAGTTGAAATTCAAAGTTTCACAAACTCCAAGGTGTTCAAGGTGAATGGCCATAGACTGAAGCCTTTTTATGAAGGTTTCCAAGTAGAGAATGTGGCAGAATTGGACCTTGAGGATCCAATTTATACTGATTAAAGAATAAATCATTGAGTCGTGCCAACAACAATAAACAAAGGCTGTTAGGGAGGCAACCCAAGGAAAGTTTGTTCATTTTTCTTCTTATTTTTGCATTTATATTTTGGTTATTTTTGCATTTTCTTTGCATTTAACCTTACATTGGGGACAATGTAAGTTTTAAGTGTAGGGGGAAGAGATTTAGGTTGTGTTTAATTTTGTTTTTGAAAAAAAATAAAAATAAAATGAAACATAAAAAAAAGAGTAAATTTAATAGTACATAGGTGTTTAATTAGTGTTCTTTGATGAACCCATGTGTTAATTTTACATGGTGGCAATGACTTCATAATTTGAGGGTAAATGTACTCGAATCTTAGTAATGAATTGAAGCGATATTCTTGTAAAATTGTATAAGCTTAGTGACAAAACATAATTGGAGAGTGTGTAATGAATCCCAAAGCTAATCCTTTTAAGCCAGTCCTAAATTCGGGTTTAATTTAAAAAAATAAAATAAAATAATGTAGCACGGAGCATAAAATGCACCTACCAAGTTAAAAAAAAAAAAAAAAGTAGGACGGAGCATAAAATGCACCTACCAAAGAGAAAAATATTTTCTAATTTACTACCTGGTTTGTAGTAGTAAAAAGGCGTAGTCGGGGGTGATTTGTGCATGACCTGATTATGTTAGTTGCGGAATATTTTCATTGACTGATTAAGAGTACTTGTGGATTGAAGTGAAATAAGTTGAACATGTTCGGCTTGAATTTGATTATCCTTGTTATACATTTAAGATTAATATGCGGGGTGGATTGAGGAGCATGTATTGAATACTTATGTATTGTGATGGTGTTTTAAAGTTGTTTTGAGTTTTATGTTGTTTTGCCCGAGGGTGAGCAAAAACTAAATGTAGGGGAATTTGATAAGTGTGTAAATGTCTATATATTTATTCTTTTATACTTAGTATTTTATGTTTATTTTGTGCTTAATTGTACCCACTAAGCTTATATTTTAATTTAGGAAACAAATGAAGGTGTGGAGCAAAAGTGAATAAATCGAGCGTTTTGGGGGCAGTTTGACACCAGTTCGTATTTTGGCCATAACTTCCACATCCAAACTCTAATAGAGGTGATTCAAGAATATATGAAAAAAAAAAAAAAAAAAACATATATACAACTTTCATGCTTCGTGTTTCTCCAGAATCAGATTATATCGTGGTCGAAATTGGGGTTGAAGTTGCTATACCTGTACTGCCGACGTTCTAATTTGAAGTAAATTGAGAGAATAGACCCGACCTGTGAATCAACCCAATTTTATGATCAACCTAGAATCATTAAATGGCCATTTAATTTCATATAACCCTCAATTGTTACATGTGATGTAATGAGCAATTAAGCCATTCAAGTTTATGGGGGTTAAAGTCGTAAAAAAAGGAAAGATATTGCAAGGAGTAATGATGTCATTTAAGGGGATTTTATTTTTGGTTTCAGACAATGGGGTGTGAGTAGGATGACTTGATTCAAGCATTATAACAAACAAGGAAAGCATTCAAGTCCATTTATCATTAAGGAGGAAATAAGGAATTTCACCAAAAAAATGAAGACTATATTAGTTTGCATTTATTAGTTTCCATTTCTTTTTTTGTTCTTTGATATATTCATTTTCTTGAGAGTAGTATTGGGGGGAATTTGGCAGTAGCTAGGCGGAAATTTTATATGATTCGAATAGTGTCTCTTTCGCTTTTCTTCTCTTTTCTCAATTTGTACTCTTCCATGGCCTTGAGTGGCTGAGCTTTTCTCTTGGTCGAAGGAAACTGAAGCCTCAGAATCAATAAAACTATGAGATTTAATTTGTTTTCATTGTTCAATTTATGCTTTGAGTATCGAATGTTCTTCTGTGCCTATTTTCATGATTGTTTCGTTTAATCACTTGGAGACCTACTAGTTTATTATTTATTACAATCTACTGCTATGTTAGATATCAGATCCGTAATTGTTTCATCCCTCTAATTTGTGAAGCAACTAAGATTTAATGATTTGCTGAGTCAGAAATTATTAGATCTTAGGGAGGACACTCAACTAAATTAAATACAACTGCTTGTGCTTGTGTTGTTTGGCATCATCAATCTCTCTAATTCTTAAGGTTGTTACTAGATTAAACCTTTAACGCTTGTCTTAGATTGTTTAGTAGCTACGGTTGATTAGATCGTTTGTTTTCTAATTAACTACAATTAAGGAGAGATAGGAAAATAGTTCCAACGGTGAATAGTCAAAGTGCAAATTGATATATACTTGCATCGATGAACAGTTATGAAATTCCGAACGTTGATGTTGACTTAGACCAAGGTGTGTCTTCTAATTGAATTCAGTATTAAGTTTGCATTTTTTTTCTTATTGATTTTCTTAGTTTTGCTACTGTATAATCAACCCCCCATCCTTATTCACGTAGCATAAATTTAGGCTAGGCACTCTCTGTGGGAACGAATACTTGCTCATACTACTACAGTTTATATTTTGGAGTAGGATTTTATTTTTGGTTGCCTATGACAGCACACCAAGACTCTGCTGTAAGACTCTATCTTGTATGTACATATTTTTAATTGTATTTTAAAATATTTATAAAATATTTGGGTTTAGTGTGCTATTTTAAATTTCACTTTAAAAAAGTTTAAGGGTAATTATTGTATTTAAAATTTTAGTTTCGAAAATTTTGGGATTAATAAGTTAATTTGACTTTTAAAATTGAAGGGTCAATTACTATTTTAAAATGTTAATTTTAACTAATAGCTTAAAATGACATTTTAAAATTCAAGTGGGGGGGTGTATGTAATTTATTTTAATGTAATAATGGATAGATAAGGCTTGGAACCAAAATTAAGAAATGGTGTATTGATCATGTTGGATAGGGTTGTGCAAAAACAACTGAAGGCCCAACCCACCCGCCAAAACCGACCGGCCCGACCCGTAAAACTCAAGCCTTCATCGATACTCAGCACAAAGCAACTTTCGAGAGTCAATAGCATCTCTCTATCTCTCATCATCTAATCTCCTCTGGCATAGCGTCTCTCCATCTCTCTATAGCTTCTCTCCATCTCTTATAGCCTCTTCTTTCTTCATCTCTCGAAAGTCTTCGTCGATTTCTTCGTTGCCCTCCGCTATGCGAAAAATGGTTATGACAGCGAGAGATGGAAATGTTGACAAATATCATCTACTTTTTCTCGTGGCTGTGAAGCTGAGAGACTGCGACGACAAGTCAAAAATCAATGGATCGAAGGTGAGTTTCAATAGTCTATTTTGTTTGATATTTGATGTTTAGTTTAGGGTTTTGATTTGGTGTTTAGGGTTTTGATTCCTATTTTTATTTTTGATATTAAATCTTGGTATCGATATAAACACACGAACAACACCCAAACCATAACCAATCTAAGCAGCTCCGACCGAATCCGGCCCGAATCCGAAGTAACCCGCGAACATTGATTTTTCGCTTCAGTTTGGTCGGCAATGAGTTTGGGAATTTCAGACCCCATGTAAATCGGTCGGGTCTCCGATCTACCCAAAAAACACATAACCTGACCCGTGCACACCCCTAATGTTGGACACGTGTCCTTATTACACAAAAACAAAAAACAAATATTAAGAAAAATGATGGCCTTTAAACCGTCTCTCTCCATATATATATATATATATATATATATATATAACAAAAAATTGTCCCATTTTGATCACCCTATGGTTGTTGGGCTCTCTCCAAAATTACCTTACTTTCTCTTTATCTACTTTAAGGTGAGTTTTCTTATCTTTTCTTTGATTTCAATTAATATGCATATGTGTATATAAAGTGTGAATATATATACATATATGTTTATATACATGGTAATACATATATATGCTTATATAAGATGTATAATTTTAAATTAAAATATTTAAATGGTGAAAATTTTAATTTTTAGTAGAATTCTAATTTTTTATTAAAATGATAATTTTATTATTTTTGTTGACTAATAAATATTATTAATAATTGACTAATATTTTTCTGTAGATTAAAATTATTAATTAGAAAAACGTTTGTAATTTGTTGTTATAATAATTTTTGTACAGTTAATATTAACCTAAGAAAATAGAACGTTTAATATTGATAAATTTCGTATAATTAAGAAAATATGAGAATGAGAAAAATTGAATTTATGCATTCCATGCATTGCACATTATTTGGGATCATTTAGTTTCTTAGTTTAGACCCTATCGATATTAGGTTTACAAGCGAGGGCGACCCCGTCAGTGGTTTGGCGGTAGTAGAGTAACGGTACGATTATTGAGGAGAGTATACTGTCTTCTATGTAAATTGTTAAATTATATTTTTGTATTAAAATGTGAAAAAAAAAAGTTTATTAAAATAGATTATTTTACAATGTTATATGGATCAAGTACATTTTTAAATGTGACAAGTAGTTTTATTATCCGACTATGCCATAGTATGATCCCGACAGGAGGGCAAGTCTTGCAGGTGGTTAATATATATTGTTGTTGTTGATGATGATGATTATCATCGTGATATGGTGGTATATACCACGTGTTGGCTTTTACCATTGAAGATATTGAATGACCCTGACACTGATAGTCACCTTAGATGACACAGTTGTACAGGTTATGGTACCGTTGTAACTCTCGATCGTAAGGTGAAACGATCCTATGACCAGTAGAAAAATATGTGTGTCGTATTTTATTATATATCATATTATTTTATTGGTTAATTTAAATGCATTATCTTATTGTAATGCTAGTTGTGGAATTTTATTTCGGCTCAGTGTGTGGTTATATTTATATTATTTTTGAAAAGTAGTATTTGATAATTATGCTTGATCCATAAATTATTTTTATATTACGAAAATAGTATACCGATAAAATATTTGGTCTCAGGTTCCGCATCTAAAGACGGATCTAATACTGGTGCTAGGTAGAGTGAGAGGATGTAGTAAGTTTTATTTTGGAGGTTGTCAGAATAATTATTGGGAGTGAGTGGTTGAAATATTTTTGTAATCTTGTTACAAAATAGATGACTTGTATAAAAGATAAAATTTGAAATTGAAAAAATATATTATTATTATTTTATTAGAGTGGCGCAGCGGAAGCGTAGTGGTGGAGTGGTTTGTTTGTTGGCTCTATTTCTCCATAAAAATAAAAGGGAGAAACCAAGTGACTGCCCTGGGAAACCGGATCGTTACATTTGCTTCATGCTTTGTCAACCTATGTGTCATTATCCACAAAGCTGATACTTTTGTCTTGTGTATTTAGGTGTTTTGCGTTTGTTCACCTCTACAAGAACCAATGCATGAAGCTTGATCCTTGTGCCATTCGTCGTTTTTTTTTTTGGGATACGATGTACGCCAAAAAAGGTACCAATGCTACAACCCAACTACTCGGCATACCTATGTGACTATGGACGTCATGTTCCTTGAATCCAACACTTTCTACTCTCCTGCAACATCCAATTCTTTTCTTCAGGGGGAGACACAAGAAGAAGAGATGAATTGGTTGACATATGGCTGGTTCGAGGACACTGATACGATATCGAATGCTCCTCAGTTGATTGATGAGTGATTTATTTACCAACAAATCAAATATTTTTAGGTTAAAAATTTGTGTGTTTAGCATTTTTTTTTAGTTTAATATATTTTTGTGTTATTTTGTAGGTTTATAAATAAATGGGTAACAAGATACAAAATCGGTTTAGGTGCAGTAACTTCAAGGCCATTTTTAATAATGATTTAATCTTATTTTGTAAAATCTCAAAACATGGAAGTTTTATATATACATATTAGCTTTCTATAAGTTTTTTAATCACTACAATCGGAGTTCGGAAGAAAAAGTTACAGCCAAAAGAGAAACCTGGTGTCGGCTCTGCCTTTTCCATCGCTGCAACGAACTTTTCCATCGCTGCAGCAGTGATCCGGCAGTAAGTTTCTACCTTCCCATCGCTGCAACGATCTGGTACCAACTGGCATTGATATTTTGAGATATTTTTTAGATACTTTGCATTCCCACTCATTTCCACTCATCCCCACTCCAACCAAGCACGTTTTTGGGGACATTTTGGAGAGCTCAAGAATATACCAACCAAGAGGATCATCAATTTAGAAAAGAGGAAACACAATTGGAGCGGACTTAGCGGATGTGGAATCACCTACTCTTCAGATTTGACTATTCTCCCTTGTTTCTCTCTTTTATTCTTAGCTTTGGTTGGTTGTTTTGATGATATTTATCTCATTTGTTGTTGAAGATTTGGTTATGGCCATGTGCAGATAAGAATCTATTATCTAGGGATTGATATAGTTCATGAATACTATGTTTGTTTGAATATGTGTTTCGTTAACGGTTGTTCATTTGCATTCGATTGTATTTACCATTTTATTACTTCTCTTATATGTTTGTTATGATATTTTGGTTGATTAGAGAATACAAGATTTGACACTTGGGAGAGATAACACCGAATTAGGACTAAGGTTTAAACACAACGCGACGTTCTATTGTTTTGGGAGATTATTAGAAAGTGTGCAATTCGTGAGGTTGAGGCAAGACTCATGTAATTGTTAGACACTAGATAGGAATATGGGTGTTGACACGAATTGCATATTCATTCACTTTACACTTGGAAGAGGTAGTGAGTGAGTTTTCGATACCTAGATTGTCGGATAGTTTGAATACCATTAATGTAAACTAGACTAAATCAAACATGTTTAAATGAACGAAGTTAATCTCTAAATAATTTATTCCCATAAATGTCATACTTAGTATTATAGTTTAAATAATTATCATTTTAGTTTAGTTTATTTTTATAACAAAAACCCAAAATTGGATTGCCTAGATAAAGTTCGATTATGATAATCATGGTACTTAACGACAATTTAAACCAATCCCTGTGGATACGACAACCCTACTCTTCATATACTATTAACACTTGACCCGTACACTTGCGGTAACGTAGCGATGTAATATTCTGCTGCCAAGTTTTTGACGCTATTGTCGGGGATTGACTTTTAGATTATTGTTGATATTGTGAAAAAGTAACTTGATTTTAATTTAGGCATTTATTTTATTTTTAATTTTTTTTATAGTTTTGTTTGTCTTGTGAGGTACTTGAAGATGTCTCATCAACAAGTCCACTTGAGTTTTTCTCAACGGGATTCTGAGCCGTTTTATTATCCTTGGGATAGATATAAGGAGTTGCTCATTCAGTTCCCAAATCATGGTTTCCTGATAAAGTGTCAATTACTTAATTTCCTCAACTGGTTACTAGCCGCAACAAGAACTTTGGTAGAAGGAGGAAATTGTACTACTTTTTTTTACGACCTAACCACGAACAATGCCTATTTGTCGTTGGATGACATGCTCGAGTTAGACTATTACTGTTGGAATTATTCAACAAGCCACCAAAGCTTGGGGAATTGTTCCAATATTTCGGCGCCATGGATTGACACCCTGGACCAATATGTAGAGTCTTCCCCTACCCTGGAAGAGATGTTAGCTAAATTTATGGGGAAGACTTTGGCTTTCTGGAGGGAAACAGATGACCGTTTCAATGAGTATGAGGATCTTCTTGACAATATTGAGACGACCTGCACTGAAATTTATGTGGCAATAAAGTCCCTCGAGACACAAATTGGTTAGCTTATTTACTTTATTGAGGCCAAGTCAGAAGTGGCGGCACTAAGAGACATACAAGTCACATTCATATGTGAAAGCCACCAGGAGGAACCAAATGCAAGCGGGAGGAACTTGGGTGCGTTCAATGACGATTATTCTAATAAGGAGCAAACCCAAGAGTGGATTGACGATGAAGAGTCACATGTGGACAATTGTGATTCTTCACAATTTGAGATCCAAATTTGATGCCACCCTCGATCCAAGATGATCACATCTCTGAGGATCCGACGTGGCTTACTTGTTTTCCACCGCTTCTAGCACCGTTCATTCAATCTCACCAAGCATATAAGCCAAAGCCGAGTCAAGTTGGGAGTACGTGCCAATCAATGCCAAATCTCGCCAAGCTTGAGGGAGTTGAGAATCAAGACCCGTATGTTGTGTTATATAACACATACTCTGGATGAAAGTTTCTCTTTGATGAGCCTTTCTCCGTGTCAAGCCGAGGACATTAAACCAAGTGCTTCTTGGGAGGCAACCCATGTTTTTAAATAAATCAATCCATTACCACTGACTACACTCAGATGCGAGATTGTCTTGCCTTCCAGTACATGTTCAAAACCCCATTTGTCACTATAATGTATGCTATTTGTTGAGTTTGATGTTGGGTCACTGTGGACACTGCCCGTTTTAAGTTTGGGGGGATGTTTTGTATGCTTTATAGTTTGATATCTATTTGTTAAATGTTGTGTAGTTTAAGTTAAATTGTTTTCTTGCATGTTTGCTTAGTAAAAGTGTAAGTGTATTTATGTTTGTAATTGTTGTTTTTGTGTGTTGAGTTTTTCAGTTCTTCTGGGCTATTACCCAATGATCATATTATCCCCTAATTGTTTTTCGTGGTCAAGGTTAATACTCATTCATGTGTGTTTTGTGTTCTTGACATCCCGTTTTGGTAAAAGTCATTATGGATCCTAATTTGCACGAGCACGTAGACTCAATGTACTAGCTATTCAATCGATTTGACATTGATTATTCAGTAGCAAGTTCATGACAATTTTAGGGATTCTAGAACCTAATTGGGAGAAATTCGAGGCAAAATCCTAGGCGAGGTAGTTTAGGAGATATGATTAAAGCATTCATTTTTTATCGCTTGAGCCGTTGAAACCTTCCATGTAATAAGTTTTACCCCTCATTACCTTGTCAAAACCTATTAGCCATTTCAATTCTGAACATGTAACAAATACCCTGATCAAGTTAGCATTTGTTTATGCTACTTGAAGTGAACGGTTGGATTTTGAGCTAACTTTTGATTGATTCAGTATTCGAGTACTCACTTATTATTTTTCTATCGTAGCTCCACACCCGTGAAATTGTACAAATTAAATAAGTTTGGGGGTGTGATAAAAATAAAAATAAAAATATGTATAAATATGGTTTTATTTTTGTTTATTTAGACAAGTGAGTACTACGTTTTAAAATGTAAGTTCAGGGTTGTTTCGGATTTGTATTTGTGGGTATGAGTGTGATTGTGTGCCAAGCGTAGTGCCTTGGGTATCGTTGAGTTAATGACGTTTACCTATTTATATTCCTGATATACCTATGGCCAATTGTTAAAAACCAAACCAAGTTCTTTTGATATTTTTAAATTGCTTAGCCTACATTAGTGGAGAATGAAAGCCAATCTGGCTTATGGAAATCCTATACCTCTTTGGTTTAAGTCATGAATTTTGTTGGTGGATCATTCAATCCGGTCTTTGGATGGTTGTGTAAAGAGAGTTTTCGCGCACACTTGAATAAGATCTAGAATGACGTTTACAATTATTGAATGTTGAAATTCTAGAATACCACATAGTGCGTTATATTCTTGAACTCGATATGATTGGGGCCGTTGAGGGAAAACGTTATGGTTGATTAGTTGAATTCAAAACTCGGATGTCATTATTTTTAGTTCATTTGAGTCTTTCGTTTTTAATAGTTGTGTTCGTTATTTCATTATAGTAGTTTGTTTTGTTGTGTGTGTGTTTTTACTTTAGGACAAACAAATGTTTGAAGATATTTGATGAGTGGTTTATTTACCAACAAATCAAGTATTTTTAGGTTCGAATATTTGTGTGTTTTCAAGCATTTTTGTTAGTTTAATATATTTTTATGTTATTTTGTAGATTTATAAATAAATGGGTAACAGGATGCAAAATTGGTTCAGGTGCAGTAACTTCAAGACCATTTTTTATAATGATTCAATCCGATTTTGGAAAATCTAGTTGTAGATCTATATCTTAGCTTTCTATAGGTTTTTGAATTACCTCAATCAGAGTTCAGACGAGAAAGTTACGTCCAAAAGAAGAATCTGGTGTCGGCTCTGCCTTGAGCATCGTTGTAGCGAACTTTTCCATCGTTGTAGCGGTGATCTGGTATTAAGTTTCTAGCTTCCCATCACTACAGTGACCTAGTACTAGCTGACATTAATATTTTGAGATATTTTGCATTCCCACTCATTCTCACTCATCCCCACTACAACCAAGCACGTTTTTGGGGACATTTTGGAGAGCTCAAGAACATACCAACTAAAAGGATCATCAATTTGGAGAAGAGGAAACACAATTGGAGCGGACTTAGCGGATGTGGAATCACCCACTCTTCATATTTAGCTATTCTCTCTTATTTCTCTCTCTTTTATTCTTAGTTTTGGTTGGTTGTTTTGATGATGTTTTTCTCATTTGTTGTTGAAGATTTGGTTATGGCCATATGTAGATAAACATCTATTGTCTAAGGATTGATATAGTTCATGAATAATATGTTTGTTTGAATCCGTGTTTCGTTAACAGTTGTTTATTTGCATTTGATTATGTTTACCATTTTATTACTTCCATTATATGCTTATTATGATATTTTGGTTGATTTAAGAATACGGGGTTTAAAACTTGGGAAAGGTAACCCCAGATTCGGACTAGGGTTTAAGCACAACGCGACGTTCTAATGTTTCGGGCAATTATTAGAAACTGTGTAATCCGTGTAGTTGGGACGAGACTCATATAATCGTTTAGACACTAGATAGGGATATCGATGTTGACATGAATTGAATATTCATTCACTTTACACTCGAGAGAGGTAGTAAGTGAGTTATCGATACCTAAATTGTCGGATAGTTTGAATACCGTTTAATATAAACTAGACTAAATCAAACACGTTTAAGTGAACGAAGTTAATCCTTAGATAATTTATTCCCATAAACGTTATACTTAGTATTATAGTTCAATTAGTTATTATTTTCGTTTAGTTTATTTTTATAACAAAAATCCAAAATAGGATTGTCTAGATAAAGTTTGGTTATGACAATCGCGGTACTTAATAACAATTTAAACCAATTCTTGTGGATACAATAACTCTACTCTTCCTATACTATTAAAATTTGACCCGTACATTTGCGATAACGTAGCGACGAATAATTTGCAACCACTGACACCACTAGAAGTTGAAGCTCCAGTGCCGACATCTCTAAAAGTTGATGTAGCAGTTCCCCCCACTTTCCAGTATCCAATGTCCCATCTCCTAAGAATATTATTGAGGTAAGCTCCCCTACCACACCTCACATTTCTAATAACGTAGATACTCTTGTTGGCTATGAATTGCCTTTCAGACACGATCGGGGCAAACTACCAAACAGATATTCTCCGGAACTAGAGAACCAAAGATCGAGATATTCAATTGCCAATTATGTTTCTACAAAGAAGTTTCCTGAACCCCTCAAGAACTTTGTGAATGAACTCTCCTTACATCGTATTCCAACAAGTGTTGAAGAGGCTTTGGAAGACGCTAGGTAAATCCAAGCTATGAAGGAAGAAATTGAGGCATTGCTGAAAAATGAGACGTTGACTTTTGTTCCCTTGCCAGAAGGTAAAAAACAGTGGGGGTGTAAGTGAGTATTCTCCTTCAAGTACAAAACTGATGGATCAGTTGAAAGGTACAAAACAAGACTGGTGGCAAAGGGCTATACGCAAACTTATGGCGTAGACTATCAAGAAACTTTCTCACCTATGGCCAAATTGAGTACTGTCAGGGTTCTACTATTTCTTACAGCGAATCTTGATTGGCCATTACACTAGTTTGACGTTATAAACGCCTCTCTCTATGGAGATCTTGAAGAAGAAATCTACATAGATGTATTTCCAAGATATACTGCAAACTCTAAAGTTAAGATTGTGTGCATGTTATAACGAAATTTGTATGGCTTAAAGCAATCTCTTCGAGCGTGGTTTGGGTGCTTGAACTTGGCAATGAGAAAATATGGCTTTCAATAAAGCAACTTAGACCATACGGTATTCTTAAATCATCACTTGGGAAAGATAACAACTTTAATAGTCTATGTAGACGATATAATCATTGCAAGAAATGACCCTGAGGAAATAGCAAGACTTCAAGAACAATTGGCCAATGAATTTGAGATGAAAAATCTAGGAGGACTCAAATATTTTCTGAGAATTGAAGTTGCTATGTCGAAGCAAGGCATATTCTTTTCCCAACAAAAATATATCCTAGATTTATTATTAGGAGTTGGATTACTGGATTGTAAGTCTGTAGATACACCAATAATCCAAAATCACAAACTTGGAGAATACCCAAATCAAGTGCCAACAGACAAAGGAAAATACCATAGATTAGTTGAAAAACTTATTTATCTCTCGCGTATACGGCCTGACATCGCCTATGCAGTGAGTGTAGTAAGCCAATTCATGCATTGTCCAAGTAAAAATCATATGAATATGGTGATTCGGATTCTTTGATACTTAAAGTCCTTCCCCAGAAAATGACTTATGCTCACAAAAAATAATCACCTACAGGTGAAAGGTTACACAGATGTTGACTGGGTAGGAAATATCTCTGATAGAAAATTCACCTCAGGCTATTTCATGTTTGTTGGAGGGAACTTGGTTACATGGAAAAGTAAGAAGCAAAAGGTAGTAGCATTATCAAATGCTGAAGCCGAGTTTTGTAGGATGACTAAGGGCCTTTGTGAACTCTATTGGCTTTGAAGACTATTAATTAAAATTGGCTTTGCTCCTAACTGGGAGATAGACCTATTCTGTAATAACAAGGCTGCAATTAAAATTTCTCATAATCTTGTCCAGCATGATCGGACAAAACATGTGGAAGTAGACGACACTTCATGAAATAAAATCTTGAGGCCAAGATAATTTGATTCCCGTTTGTTAAATCCGAAGACCAGTTTGGCTGACATACTTACAAAAGTTGTATGTATCGGAAGTTTCTACAATTCACTTGGCAAGTTGGACATCAAAGATATATATGCACTAACTGGAGGGGAGTGTTGGCGTAAGTTTTATGATTACAGCTCATGTCAAAGATATCACTGCTCACTTTCATGCTCCATTCCTATTCATTTGCCATGCTCCAGCTCTAGTCTTAAATGCACCGAAAAACTCATTAAATGCTAATCCACGCCTTGTTTTTTCTTGTATTGTATATTGATATGTAATGTGTTATTGTATTGAAGATGAATTGTAATGAAAAAGATATGAAATGAAATCATTCTATATTATTTGTTTTGATATTAGCTACTTTTCTCCAACACGAACAATTCTCCTAAATTGGATTGGATCAAATCAGTTGGCCTTGACAAAGGGCCACAAAGCCCAAGCTCATGGATTATCTCTCCAAATACTCCATCAAGGACTAAGCGTAGGATTTTTGACTAATTAACTGCGCTCACCACTCCGATTAGTGACACTAATTGCTCTCCAACTCCTATAAATTCCAAGAGGCTTCAAATGCCATAAATTAATGCTCATTAGTCATCTTCGAGTAATTGTGTAGTTTTTTCTCCACGAGCTTTTACTCTCACGTCGGAGGGGCTTTGTCAGGCACACACTCGGCGGGTCCTTGTACAGGTACCCCATTTCTGGACGTCGAATATTAGGATCTCAGCAAGGCACTTGATGAACACTTAACGAATTTCCGGATCTCCAATTCTCCAAGACTCGACACGTCATATCATCACTCCAATTCAGCACCTACTCCTACGTGGAATCTGACCATAGTACTGGTGCTTGCCAATTCTCGACATCAACACATAATCATTTATATAAAGTGCTGAGTTAGGTGCAGATACCCCCTTTCTGGACGTCGGATATTAGGATCTCAGCAAGGTACTTGACGAACACTGAACGAATTTTCGGATCTCCAATTCTCCAAGACTCGACACGTTACGTCATTATTTCAACTCAGCACCTACTCCTATGTAGAATCTGACCATAGTACTAGTGCTTGCCAATTCTCGACAGCAACACATAATCATTAATATAAAGTATGATTGCTTCAAATTGTCCTAAAATAAAAAATAAAAAATTATATTTTCAAAAAAACAAAATCTAATTTTTTAAATAAAACTATAAAAACACAATTTCTTCCTAATTTTCATACTTTTGGTTGGGTGGCGATTGGCGAACAACGGTCTAGGAGTAGGATATTTCCAATTTCTACCAACAAAAATGAAGGAAAAGAAATATATATGGAGGACGCGCGGGTAATAGATTACACCTAGATAGAGGTTAGAGAGAGAGAGAGAGAGAGAGAGAGATGGGAGATCTGTACGCCTTGGATTTTGATGGAGTTATCTGCGATAGTTGCGGAGAGAGCTCTCTCTCTGCCGTTAAGGTATCCATTCCACTAGTTTCATCTGCTGTGTTACTGTGTATATACGAATATGAACAAATTCACATGCGATTATATGTTCAGTGATTGCGTGAGGGTTGCGTAAAGTAGTTATTACTTGATATTTCAAATTTTCGATTAATTGTTCATTGATTGCTTGGTTGTAGGCTGCTAAAGTGAGATGGCCGGACCTGTTCGACGGCGTCGATTCTTCTATGGAGGATTGGATTGTTGATCAGATGCACATAGTAAGCTTTTGATTATACTCAATTATCGACGCATTTCTTAAATTTAACTGTTGATAATTGATCAACTGAAGAGGCTACTTCATTTGGTGTTTGGTTACCGAGAAAATGAAAGAAAATTGGAAAAGGGGACACATTATCTGCCAGCTTTCGTTAAGTGCCAATTTGCTGCATGATTATATGCAAAATATAGACTATCAGCTGGATAATTGCCTTAGGTGCGGAGATGAAGCTCAAATTGATGATGAATTGAGCTTCTTCTTCATTTCAATCTGTTTTGTAGTTCCTTTTGTCAAGGAACAAGAGATTCAACCCCAATCAGTCCAGCTCATATTGCAAATAAATGCAGCCTAAGTATTCAAGACTATGCCTCAGTGAGTGGGAATTACAATCAGCTGATGTGGCCAAGCAGTTAGAAGTTGTTAGCCTATTTTGATTCTATGGTTCTTAGTATTGTTAGCTCATATGGTTAGTTTGTTATAACCATTTCTTCTACGCATTGTGTATATATATGATCTCTTGTGTAATTCTTGAAATCAATCAATGAATAGAATTCTACTGAATTTTCTCATTCCCACTTTACTCTCATCAATTATGAACTTCATCTTCAAAACTTGATACCTTTTTTGTTTACTTTAAGTTTTGTTTGGTTATTTTGTAATTTGGGTTTGCTGGTTTGGTGCTTTGTCAATAAACTTCCACAACAATAACAACAATTAAACATTTGTCCCACTTAAGTAGATTGGTTACATGAATACGCTATAAATGATCGATCAAGGGCTATCCCCTCAGTTAGGTTTAATGTCATCAAATTAATTTCAATAGTCTCGTTAAGTGTTAGGCCTACCTCTCCCTCTAGTTGACCCTTGCACTTGAGCTAAATCGTATTTTTTCACTAGTGCAAAACTTGCCTTCAGGGAGAAATGTTGTCTGTGGGAATCGACACATGTAAAATATAAGTTCATAAATAGACTTGGTTGTTCACATATTTTTGATGCATAAAACTATAAGACTAACTTGAGATAAATGAAAAAGGATGTCTAGTTTTGAGATAAAACGGCTGATATGGTATTAACTTATGTACTTGTCATGTATTAGTTATCGTTTACCATTTCATGCTTATGTTAATCCTTTCTTTGACACTTTTTTTTCCCCATTCTTAATTTTCTTCCCCTCTTTTTCTTCACGCACTAGATGACTGTAAGTGGTTTTGGGCATAACATTGAGTTCGATAAACATAAAATTAGTTGTGCATTACAAAGAATTTTCATGCACTAGTTGGATTATTAATTATCCTTGTTCATTTCTCAATTTCTCTATCTTCTAAATTGAAACTTTTCACTTGCGAATATCTCTGCTGAATTACGAAGGACAAATGACTTGTGATTAGTAACATTCAACTATTGCAGGTACGACCTGTGGTAGAAACTGGATATGAAAATTTGCTGCTAGTGAGGTTGCTGTTGGAGATGAGAATTCCCTCCATTCGCAAGTCTCCGGTGGGTAATCGATAGAGTTGGATAATCTTTTATACATGCTTCAATAGTTGAAGATGAAAGTTTTTTTTGTTCTACCCCTGGTACTTTTAAGTGGGGTTTCTTTAATGCTTCTGGTTTCATATATTTCTTTTTTGTCCCCATAAAACTTGAAGAAAAAAAATCAGAAGCAAAACAGAACAAAATTCTAGGAACAAAACAGAAGCAAATATCATTTGTTCCCACAACTAGAATTGAGGAACGAAAACACTGAACAAATGCCACCTTAGTTGCATATTGTTACCATTGCATCCATATAGAAGCAAAAGTGGATCATTGTGCTGTATTGATCCCAAAAAACTTGAAACAGAAATATGAACCAAAAAAAACTATTTATGTTTTGTTCAGTTCCCATATTATAGAGCAAAACTCTGGGATCATAATAGACACACCTCTTTCCTCAAATTTCTCTGTACCATTGTTTTGGAAACAGAAACAGAAATCTAGAACACAAACACTAAATGAGCACCACCTTAGGTGTCATATCGTTAGCATTTTATTCACATTGAAGCAAAAGTAAGTATGCCTTTCATGATTTTAATGAATAATGGTCCTGATCTGATGACCATGGTTTGATCATTGATGTGCAAGGTTGCAGAGGGACTCACCGTCGAGGGGATATTGGAGAACTGGGCAAAGATAAAGCCTGTAATTATGGAAGCATGGAATGAGAATAGGGATGCTCTAATAGATCTATTTGGAAAGGTCAGGGATGATTGGATAGAGAAGGACCTAAGAACATGGATTGGGGCTAATCGGTAATTTTTCGTTTCCCTTGTGTAATGATTCTTTTGAACATCTGGTGCAATCAAAATTGGAAGTTTAGATTAGCCGAAAGGAATCTAATCAAGAATGCATTTGCTGCAGATTTTACCCTGGAGTTTCTGATGCTCTGAAATTCTCAAGCTCAAGGGTATATATTGTAACTACAAAGCATGTATGTTCTTCTCACTTTTTGTCTTTTTTACTCTGGAAAAAAAAAGTAAAAAAGAAACCAGATTGCTAGATGTCGCATTAGAGCCAATTCGTCACCAAATGAAGGAAAACGAATCTTTGCCCCTATTTGGTTGTGTTGAATCCCACATCGCTTGTGTTGCCTAATTCTGAGCTATATATAAAGTCTAAGGCAATCTTCGTGCATCTTTTAAAAGTGAGTTATGCCAATTGGGTTTCTACATGGTATCAGAGTGAGAACTCTCGTTTGATATTGCGTGTGTTGAATACCACATCGATGTTGGGCCTAAAGTTTACTTCATGTGTGAGGGGGCATGTTGAATCTCACATTGATGTTGGGCCCTTCCTCGATATCCGTTTGCAGTGATTTGTTAAAAATCTACCTTGTTCGTGAGGGAACATATTGAATCCCACATCGCTTGTGTTACCTGATCCTAAGCTATGTATAAAGTCTAGGATAATCTTCATCTTACAAGGTGTCTTTTAAGAGTGAGTTAGAACTATTGGGTTTCTACAGTTTGGAAGGATGGAAAAGTGGGTGGCTGTACTTTTCATCCACGAAGGAAAGAGTTATTTTCCTTCTGTTTGTTTGTTTGAGCGGATGGAGAAGTGTGAGGAACTATTCTTTATTTGATATTGACGAAAATATTTCCCTTTTTTGGAACCAAGAGAGAATTGGAAGAATAGAAAAACGGATGAAAAGTACCTACAAAAATATTCCTTTCAAGTTTTGGAGGAAAATTGGAAGGGAAGTTTTGAATTTGCTTTTATGTTACTAAGACATCTTTTTCTATAATATTTTTTTCGACTTTCCATCAGGAACAAATTTGTAAATTAAACAAATAATAATTTTTTTCCCTCTCATATTTCCTCAATGCTAAACAAGTGTGTAGAACCTTTTAGGCGCTACTACTTATCCTAAAATCAATTAGTGTTAGGAAATATGCATACCCTAGTCTTATAGTACATTCAACAACACACAAGCGTCCACAACATTCGACTGTGACTCGACCCATCCCTTGGGCCTCCGCCATGGGACAATTGTTGCCAAAACTGGGCCAACAAAGTGAAAAGCAACAAGGAAAACAACTTTCTTTCCTTCCTGGATAAAAACTATATCTACCCACTCTTCCATCCTTTGAAACAAACAAATCCTTAGTAAGGAACCCGCGAAATAAGCCTCATTTCCTTTTTTGTTCTTTTGCCATTTTCTTTTTCTTATTTGTCATCGTGTCTATAGTTTATGCACATTGATTTGAATTTTGTTAGATTCCATTCGTTTATTGAAGCTTCTTTTTTTCCCATTTAGGGACGCTTTGCAGATGCATTACTACGAGAGCTTGCCGGTGTTACTATCCCCACTGAAAGAATCTATGGTTTGGGAACCGGGTGAGTAAATTTATGTCCAAAATGGTGATAGAAATAAGAAACAAAACACCATTATTGGTTTCTTGTGATTTTTATCTGCCTTTAGCCCTTCACCATGCATAATTGTTTTGTTTATCTCACATCGGACGTGGAAGGGACTGGTGGTCAAGTGATAAATATGAGAGAAAATTTTACCTTATGAGTTAGTGTTTGGGGTTGAAAGAAGCCCAATTCACCCTACACTGATATCAGAGCTCAGGTTACAACAATTCTGTCTCAATAACTACAAAGAGAGAGGGACAGATTGGTCGAGAGTTAGCCGATCAAAGACCTGATTTGTGAGAGAAAAATTGTTAGGTTTATTCATTGTAAGTGTGAGGGAAAGTCTCACCTCATGAACTAGCTTTTGGGCTTGAGAGAGGCCCAAGATCACTTTGCATTGACTTTTCTTTTTTGAATTTTTACCAGTCCCAAAGTGGAAGTGCTGAAGCAGCTCCAAAAGAAACCTGAAAATCAGGGCCTCACTTTACAGTAAGTTTCAACTCACTCTATGTTGAATACTTTATTATCTTTCTTCTTCCAATTTTGTCATGAAGACTCCTAATTAATCTGTTGTTGTGCTAACATTAAGATCATGATCTTCGACCACCCCAATGTTAGTTTTTTAATTAAACTAAGTTTTGGTGTAATAGCATGACAAATGATTGATTTCGCGCACTTGGTTGACATGATTGTATGTATATATTGTCAATCAACATATATTTGTTAAAAGTATTCTTCTGATTTTCTTTGGACTAAAATTTAGAAAATAGGATCAAGTCAAGGCGATATGGCTGTGTTTGGTTAGTGTTTCTGCTTTTCTGTTTCTACTTCCAACAAACTAGGATGGGAATTCCATTTCTCTACTGGTGTATTCTGGGAATTGAAATACGTTTGGTAACAACCATTATCTGTAAATTGTTTCTTCAAATTATAAGAACTAAAACAAGGAACACGTTTTGGTTGCAACATTATGACACAGTACTAGTTGATGAAAATAGAACGGGTTTTAATATTAAGTTAGAAAGATGGAGATAAGCCTTACAGTCTAAAGGTTTGAAGATTAGCAGAAGCAAGACGGATTACATGCATTGTAATTTTAGTAATGCCCGAAGTGATAATGGTGTGGTCAAAATAGGAGATGAGGAGGTTCCAAAGGTTGATAATTTTAGATAGTTGGGTTCAATAATTCAGAGTAATGGTAAAATCGAGGTGGATATTACTCATAGAGTCAAGGCAGGATGGTTGAAGTGGAGAAGTGCAGTTGGGGTGATATGCGATCGTAGGATACCGTTGAAACTCAAAGAAAAATTCTACAAAAACTGCAATAAGACCGACACTTCTCTATGGTTCAGAATATTGGGCAGTAAAAACAAAGTATGTCTAGAAAATTTGTATGACAGAAAGGAGGATGCTACGGTGGATAGGTGGGAAGATGAGAATGAATAAAATGAAGAATAAAACTATTAAAGATAATTTAAAAATAGCTCCCATTGAAGAGAAAATGAGAGAAAATCATTTACAGTGGTAAAATCATTTACGGTAGTTCGGACATGTGCATAGAAGACCCATAGAAGCACCAGTGAAAAAATGCAATTTAGTGTAAGTGTGGGGGACTACTAGAGGAAGAGGTAGGCCTAAGAAGACTTGGAACAAGACTATTAGAATTGATTTGATGACATTGATTTTACTGAGCAGATGATCATTGATCGTTCATTATGGCATAAACGGATTCACATAGCCGACCCTACTTAAGTGAGACAAAGGCTTAATTATTGTGTATTATAAATAATTCAGGTATTATTCTCAAATTTTTTAAACAGAAACGTGTTTATCAAACGCATTTCTGTACATTAAAAAAAACAAAAATTTGGAAGTGGGAACACAAATAAAGGAACGGAAACAGTAACCAAATTTCGAAGTAAAATTTTCATCTTGGAATTCGAATTAAATTTTTTATCTGTAATTCAAATTTTGGGACTCAAATTCCGCGAAGCCAAAGGCCATCTTAATTTTTTTATGTAATTAATTATTTTGTTCTTCTTCCTTCCTTAAGTTAAAAGATGTGGTGGCGACGAGTAAAGAAAAATATATTTTTTTGTATTGAAGAAGGCATTTGATTTTGAAAAGAGATTCGTAAATTTTTCTTCCTAGAAATTTAAGAAAATTTTACAAATTCCTTTTCAAAATCAAATACCTCACCCCCAAAACGCCATTGTTTTTTATTTTTTATTCTTTTATTTTTTTTTTAATAAAATTAGAGCATAATAGTGATTTAACTAGAAAGAAAAAAAAATTGATTCCTCTTTATCTTGACCAGTTTTGTGGAGGATCGACTTGTTACTCTGAAGAACGTCATCAAAGAATCCGAACTAGATGGATGGAATTTGTATCTAGGTAATTTCCCTTTTTTTTTTCCCTCTTTTTTTGCTTTCAATTTTTAAATACCTGTTTCAAAGACCCTTTTAAGGTCGCATTTTGAAAAATCTGAGGCAACGTTTGGTGGAAAGAAAGAATTAAAGGCTTGGAAATTGAAAATTAATGCACGTAAATGTTTAGATTTTGTAAGCGTTTATTTTCAATTTCAATTCTAAGCTTCTGATTTTGCACAACCAAACGTAGGGTAAAATTAATTGATTTATTTGGATCTCCCGAGGTAGCGTTTGGTAGAACATGATTAATGACTATAGGGTGGTCTTGTGTCTTTCTCAACCATGTGAACTTTTCTCTTACATTTATAGCTTAAGTATCAGTTTTTTCTACATTCGATGTGAGATAAATCCAATAATTTTTCCTTCACATATTGGGCCTTTGGACGGACTAACCATCGACCAGTCTCTCTTTTTGTGGTTATTGGGTGTTGTAATCTGAATTTTGATACTAATGTAAGGTGATCTTGGACTTGGACTTCTCTCAACTCCAAGAGCTAACTTATAGATGAGACTTTCACTCACATTTATATCTTGACCACCTACCCATTCTAAATCCAATGTCGATAAACCTGACAAAGACTTAGAATTGAATACGACTGCATTTATTTTTTAAAAAATTTTTTGCATGTATTTATTTTCAATTTCAATTCTACCGCTCCAAACATGGGTAAAATTAATTAATTTACGATCTCCAAACTGCGGTTTTGGAATTTCTAAAACCGTGTAACCAAACGGTCCCTAAGCATGGTGGGCTTGTGTCGAGCAGGGGATTGGGGGTACAACACACAGAAAGAGAGGGAAGAAGCAGCCACCATTTCAAGAATTAAACTCATTGGGCTCTCTGATTTTAGTAAGAAGCTCAAATAATCACCTCTTTGTCCTTATTCTTATATATGAGGGATTCATTTCATATGATTCTACTATTCATTATATACTTCATTGTATCTCTTTCTATGTAATACTTCAAGTAGAATTTTAGGGGGATAATAATAATAATTAAAACTCCATGTTGCTATTTTATTTTCACTCATAATTGAGTTATGAAAAACATTGTCTTGGCAAATTGTTGAGTTGATGGTCTTTTATTGACTTTTTGACTCATTTTGTGTGTGCGATTCCTTAAGGAGGCATTTGTTTATTGTTTGTGTTTTTCTGTTTCTACTTCCAATATATTAGGGTGGGAATTTTGTTTTCGTTTCTGGAGTATTTCGGGAATAAAAACTTGTTTGGTAATGACCATTGTCCGGCGTTGTGGTGGTGGACGGTTGAGTGGTGGTGGCCGGCGTTTACCAAAATTTTGAGAATAGAAGCGTGATTACAAAACACGTTTCTGTATATTAATCCTAAAATTTTGGGAGCGGGAACAAGAACAAAAATCAGGGAACATATATGGTAACCAAACAGGAATTTCTCAATTTTTTGTTTAGGGTTTTTATTATAGTCTTTTTTTTTGTTTAGTCTTTTTTTTTTTTAGTTTTTCTGAACCGTAGTATCAAGGCTGGCCTTAATGGATATAAAAAGGGGCCTCTCACTCTTTCTTTAAATATTCATAATTTTTTTTATAAATAAAAAAAAAAGAAGGGGTAAATTGCACTTTACTCCCTTGTGGTTTGGACTATTTGTATTTTACTCCCCTGTGGTTCAAACGTCGTCACTTATCCTCCTATGGTTTGTGGACCTAACTGCAATAGTAATTCCGTTAACGGAAAAGTCAAAATGTCGATTTTACCATTATGTAATTTTTATTTTTTTGGGTGTGAATTGCAATTAACCCAAAATGTCTCTATGCTCTCTTCCATTGAGAGCTTCTCTCTCTAAAAAACAAGATACCCCAACCGTCCTCTCCATTTTCGCCGCCGGAGAATCTCTCTCCGTCTTCGATCATACCCCAGTCGTCCTCCTCCGCTCCTCCACCACAACAATCGCCATTAAACCTCCTCCGCGGATTCCTTCCCCTTCCCCTCCTCTTCCCTCAATTTCCCCGTCCAACCACTGTCACAATTACAGCAATCGCCGGAAACCGATGAAACTCCCTCATATTCTCTCCGATTCAAGCCTCGCTTCCTCTCCTCCAAACCCTAACCATTTGAACTATACATACAACGCTTATCCCTCCCACTCCGAAACTCCCTCCCAAGCTTCTTCCATCTGGAATTGGGAGAATTTCATGCTGTTGTCGTCGCTTCCGGATTCCGATTTCTTCGAAGTCAACCCTCAACGCTAAATCGTAATCTCTCATATTATTGAGGGTTGAAATCGAAATAAAAAATCCCTAAACCCTAAATTGAAAATCCCGGAATTGAAAATTCCGAAATCGTTTGTGGTGTTCGTTTTGGTTGTGTTGTTCAGTTCGGTGGTAGTGTTGTTTGTTTTGTTCGGCGGTGTTGTTCGGTGGTGGTGTTCATTTTGGTTGTGTTGTTCGGCATTATTGTTGTTCATTTTGGTGGTTTTCGGCGATGGTATTGTATTTGGTTTGGCCGGTGTTTGTGGTGGTGGAAATAGTCCCTGGTGGCAGTGGTGGTGTTTCTGTGGTGTTTGGTGGTGGTGGCAACGGTGGAAATGGTCTCTGGTTGTGGTAGTGGTGGGGATTTGGGGAAGATGAAACGGTGGAGATGGAGAAAGTGAAAATCACATAAATCCATCACCATCACTAAACTTGAGTTGTTAACACTGGTCACCAAACTTCCAGCGAGAGAGAGAAATGAGAGAAAAAATCAAGTGAGTTTGGTTTTTTCAAGTATTTTTTACACTTTATATCTCTAAAGTTTGACCATTATTTCTTTTATTGTTTAATAAAAATTAGACCTTTTTTTTGTCTTACTCTTTTTTTATTTTGTTTTTTTTAAAGAATTTTTTTTTTTTTTTGTTAAAAAAAAAAAAATAAGGTTACAATTCAATTGAAATATTTTTAAAAATTCAATTGAATTATTTTTAAATGAAATTAAATTTAATTTTAATTGAAAATATTTTTACTTGAATTCAATTGAAATTAAATTCAATTGAAATATTTTTAAAAATTGAAATTAAAAATATTTCTAATTGAATTCAACTAAAAATATTTTCAATTGATTTCAATTTAATTAAAAATATTTTTAATTTAAATTTTTAACAATTTTCAATTGAATTTAATTTCAATTGAATTCAAGTAAAAATATTTTCAATTGAAATTAAATTCAATTTTATTTAAAAATATTTCAAGGAAGAAGAAACAAAATGCACAATAACCTCTCAAGATATTGAAGATGAACTGTAACTCCAAATTAAGTGTTCTGAGTATGAAAATAAATTACATTATCACTTCTCAATTTATGTTTTAATTTTGAATTAATCACTAGAATTTTTATTTAGTTATCATTGTATTTGAATTTAATAAATTGACCATTGACTTTATTTACAAATGTATTCAGTGTTAAAAATGAATTTTTAATAAATAAGTTATATTAATTAAAAGACATGAAAATCAATAAATATTTGAATAAAAAAATGTGAT
>CM028341.1:36079847-36332347 GCA_016647705.1 Eucommia ulmoides | reverse complement strand
TGGCGTTCAAACTTATATCTTTGATTCGTGATTCATTATAATCATTGGGTCAAGATCATTATACCATTGGTTCGCGTTTCGTTTATAAACGTTGGGTCAAAGGTAATCTATCTTTCAATTTCTGTATTTTTAGCTCATTCAAAATCTGATTTAGTTTCGATCTTTGCGAAGAAACCCTAAGTTGGTTTCGGGTCTCACTAATATTTGGTGAGGTTCGCATCAGAAGTCTTGAAAACGAATAATAAATTAAGAATGATTGTAGTGTAATAAATGTGAATTATTGTTGGTTTGGTGCTAAAAATGAGTAAGAAGTGTTGGACTTATATAGAGATATATGAAGGGTAAAATGGGAATAAGGAAAATGTATTTTGGAGAGAAAAAACACAAAAAATATGTCCATCCTCATTTCTGGTGCGTGAGGCTCACTTCTGTCAATTTTGACAGAAAGTGTTAGTTTTGCACTTAGGCCCAAGACTACAGGGGAGTAAGTGACGACGTTTGAACCACAGGAGGATAAAGTGCAAATGGGCCAAATCACAGGGGAGTAAAGTGTTATTAACCCAAAAAAATATAATTAATATAATGGTGGAACCAAAATTTAGATTTTTTTTTTTATTTGATATAATTTATTAATAAATTTTTTTAAAAAAAAATTAAAAATATAGAGATCAATTTGAAGGGATTTCTAAAATTTGGGAGACTAAAGCGATCCCTTGGTGCAAGGGACGGCCTTGTGTAATATATAATTCTAACATCTATAATTGATGTTAGTTGGATGGATTTAAGTTGGTGAATAATAACTTAAACATTGAAAATTTATTCGAAATATCAAAAAAATAAAGAGAAAAAAAAGGGATAAAAAACTTATGTAATTTATTTCAAGGAAATGTTTTCCTTTTTGTTTCTATTCTCATAAAAAATAGAAATAAATCATTAAAAAAATAAAAATTCACCAGCGGCCGCTTAAATTATGACATGATGTGATGAAACAATTAAACAAAAATAATAATAAATCACTACACAAATACTCACAAAATTTATGAAGTTTATCATGACTACCTGCGTCTATAGATGAATAAGATTTAACGATGATTATAAAATATTTATTGAGATTGTCGAGGAGATACATATACGAAAAAACAACGCTAGCAACTAGTGTTAGATGTGTGATCTCCTTAATGTTTCTCAAATTGTCAACCTTCAACTCTTACTACTCTTCCCAAGTTTCCATAAGTCTTAACAATGCTCTAAACCCTAACTCTCATTGAACAAGAATTATTGGCCCCACAAGTAATTACCGAATTAAATACAATTCTAATAATGCAATCGAAATCAATTTAGGAACCAAAATCCAATGAGTAATTTGCGACATAATTCTTAAGAGCATCCCAAAAAAGGAATGATATGGTGCGCCTAAATAGTGTTGCTACTCCAACAACATATTCCAGATCGTTAGTTATTTGATATTTTAATATATTTTGAATTTAGATTATAAAAAAATGAAATGTTTGGTCAATAGTCCCAAATAGTCTCAATTAAATAGTTTAATCCATTATTTATCCTCTTTTAATTTTAAGTTTACTATTAATTCCATAATTATATTGTAACTTGTGTTTTACTTTCATGATCAAAGCTCCATTATATTTCTAATGGTTCCTATTAAGATTTGCATCATTGGCTGTTAGTGCCACCTTTCGCCGCCTGACCACCATTTTTTTTAAAATTACATGTAACTACTTTTAGTGTATTTTTTTAATTATATGTATTTTATTTATATTTTTAAGCATATTTTTTGTTACATTTTTAGTGTACTTTTTGGTTACATTCATGTAATATTTTGGCAACCAACAACAAGAAAATTAGTTGAATTTAACTAAAAAATATATTTAAAAATGTTACCAAAAAATTAGTTGAATATAACTAAAAAAGTATTCCACGACCGACGAGCAACGGCCAATGGTGGCCAAAATTCCGCATCTAGAATATGGTGGCTGATAACAGTGAGACGGTGGATGGCGATGCAACCCTAATTGAAATATTAGTATTTTCAAGAACTCTAATATATGAGACTAAAATTAAAATATTTATTTGTTTTATAATTTTTTTTATTAATTTAATAGTTTCATGAACTCGAATAAAATATTTATTTGGTTTATGATTTTTTATTAATTTAATGTTATTTTTAAGGAATTCTTACAAACTATCTCTTAAAATTAAGTACTTTTTCGATCAATAAATAAAGTTCTCTAACTTTTTATTAATTTGATGTTATTTTTAAGGAATTCTCACACACTATCCCTTAAAAATCAGTACTTTTTTTTTTATCAATAAATAAAATTTTCTGACTTTTTAGCAATTTTTATTTTTTTAATATCGGGATAAAAATAATTACTCAATTAAATTAGAAGTAATAATATAATTGTGCGAAAATAAATATGACCGGCCTTAGCTCAGTTGGTAGAGCGGAGGACTGTAGTTGTTCAAATGCTGTCATCCTTAGGTCGCTGGTTCGAATCCGGCAGGCCGGATTATTTCTTTTTCAATTTTTTTCCAAAAGATAAAAGGCTAAAATGCACTTTATACCTTTGATGTTTGAGTGAAATTTTAGTCGCCTTAATATTTTAATTTTTGCAATGGGTTGTTTAGGTCCCTGTTTGTTTAGTGTTCCCACTCCCTAATTTCTGTTTTTTTTCCTAAGATTTTGAGAATGATGTATAGAAACGTGATTGGTAAACATGTATCTGTTCCCAAATATTGACAATTTTGGAAGTACTTTTGGAATTTTTAGAATTTGATAAACAAAAAAAAAAAAAAAAAAATTATTTTCGTTTTACTCCCACGTAACCATTCCCAAACTATTTTTTAAAGAATAAATGTTTTGCCAAGAAATAAGTATATTTCTCTTGTCACATATTTAAAAAAACAAAAACAAATGTTGACTACTAAATATGTATATTTGTTGTGATATATTTAAAGGAACAAATGTTGCAATGAACCCGTTTCTTTGTTGTTGCTCTCATAAATCAAAGGAAACAATTTCACAATAACGGTCTAATGTGGGTAAAATCGGGCTCCTTCCACGTGTCAGCCACCTAGATCTGATCTGTCACGTCACCAGTTCCACGTCACGGCAACCTGACTGAGTCCAGTGTATAGACAGCCCGAGCGCCTTCCCAGATCGGTGGATAAGAAACACTCAAGGTCTCCAAATAGCAGCCTCTCAAAGAATCGCCATTGAGGATAGGTAGGTGCGCCCATACCTGCCATGTCGGTCCCATGGGCCTCGCCGTCTACAGTAAAGGGCCCAAGGCCTAGGCTGTAAGACCCCAATCGTAGTACGTACGTCATTAATAGTTGCATTTTAGAGCATTTGGGAAAATACGGGGTAAAATGGTGTTAATTAAAATTCAAATTAAAAAGTTTAGGGGTCAAATTACAAATTTAAAAACATCATTCTAAACTTAGGATCCAAATTGTCATTCAATTTATAAAAATTTAATTGTTAGGGATTAAATTGTAATTTAAGAAACTTATAAATGGTGAATTGAACTCAAAAGAAGACTTTAAGGAAGTTGGGGGAGAAAAGAGCAATTAAATAAAAGATTTTTTTTTTTTTGTTTTATATATATACATATATACATCTATGTCTGTGTGTGCCGAGCATTCAACCAGAGGCCGAAATCAGAGAGAGAGGAATAGTGGGCGACGTGGCTTAAAGAAAAAACAGGTGGATCCACTACTTACATGCATATATATACATGTTCATGTATGTAAAGATCAGCAAAATCTAAAATCAAATATGAAAATAGAGAAAAATCTAGAGAGAGCTGGCCGGAGTTGGGGTCAAGGAGCGATCGCCGGTGAGAGAGTCAGAGGTGCATGGGGGTTGATCGCCGATGTTGAAGGCTTGGCGGTCCGGCTAGAGAGAGAGGAGTAGTAGTGGAATTTAAAGAGAGGAACGGTGGATCGTTCTTAGTGATCGTCGGCAGTGGTTGCAGACGGCGACATTGGGTGTTTTCCGGCGTATGGGGGATTTCCCGTGCCAGCTGAAGCAGGACAAATCAAGGTTGACCGGCGAAATTGGGTTTTCGACGGTGACTGTTAGTAAGTGTGTGTGTGAATTCTCTGTTCTGATCAATTGGGTTTGTGTGTGTGCTGTGTATGAGCATGCATGTGTGATGCATGTATGGGTGTGTGATTTGCAGGCAGTGTGTGTGGGGGTGTACGATCGTGTGTGGGCGTTCTGATTAGTGTTGTGCATGTATGTGTTCTGTGTGTGTGGCTCCTCCAGTGGTGTGTGTGTGTGTTGTTGTTGGCTTGTTGAAAGGAAATAGTACAGGAAGATAAAGAGAAAAAAAGCGAAGAGAGAGAGGTCAGCGGTTCGTCGCCAGTGGGTTGCCGTGCTTTGTTCATCGTGTGCATGTGTGTGGGGTGTCGTGCGTGCTCTGTTCTGTTTCAGTCCGGTGTGTGCATGTGAGTGTGGGTTATCCCGGATATTTGCATTGTATGTGTGTGGTTGTTGAGTGGGGGAGTGTCAGAGAGGTGTGAGTGTGTTTCGATCGTTGAGAAGGTCAACGAATGAGTTACCGGAGAAGAAAGGGAAAGAGGGACAGTGGGTCTGATCGAAGCAGAAGCAAAAAATAAAAAACAAAAAAAAAAATAAAAAAAAATGCACAAATAACCCCAACAAAAATTCAAATCCATCTCGCGACCCGTGAATGATTCAGAATGGATAACGTTTTTCGTTAAATTGATTTTAGTTTTGATAAATTAAATTCTAGCATACAAATTTTGTAACCAGAATAATAAATTCTGGACCATTCGTATTAGAAAATTTTATGCAGTAATTGACGGAATGAAATAACCGAATAATAACAATTTTCATAAATAAAATATGGGGAATGGGAAAATGCAGAACTTAAGTCCTGCATGATATGATTATGTGATTTTACATAAAATATTAATATAGGCTCTGTCACTATTAGGTTCGCAGGCACCTAGGGGTATTGGTTAAGGATAATTTGTAAAAGCTGTTTGGAGCGGGTAGCCAGGTGAGTGTACTGTCTTCTTACCAAACTATTTTTCTATGTATATATATGATGAAATATGTGTTTACTTAAACTGTACGAATTTATAAATAATATGGATCAAACAGGATTTGGGTGAGTTGGTAAACTAGATTTTCGGAAGATTTCGATGGTTTTCGAAAAGAAGTTGAAAATGAATTTTTGTTGGATTTGATGAAATCAGACGGTGTTTTTTTAAAGAAAATAGAAAACATCTGTTTTTCTAAAAATGCCTAGTTTTCTAAAAATAAAGGGTGGAAAAGTGATTTTGATAAAATCAGACGTTTTCTTTAAAAGAAAGTGTGAAAGATGATTTTTAGATTTAAAAGTTGGTTTTGAGGAAAAGAGATAGACGTGGTGATTTGACGATGTCGAGTAGACGATATTTATTAAGTTGTGATTCGATGATACTGTATTTGATTTGACGATGTCATAGTATTTATCCGCTTCGGCAGAGTGATATTTATCTGCCTCGGCAGAGTGATGTTAGATGATTATACTGCGTAGTGATTATTCGCTTCCGCGGAGTGATGGGAGTTCGTAGGAAGGCATATCCTACGGATGGTACGGTACCGTTGCAACTCCCCATCTTGAGGTTAAAATGATCACATGGCTAGCTGAGGTGTGATGTGATGTGCTGTGGTGTGATGTGGTGTCGTATGTGATGTTTTGTCGTACATGGTGTTTTGTCGTATATGGTGATTTGGATGAGTACATTTATGTATATTCTTTTATACTGAATTGGTATGCTCTGACTTCATTATACTATATGGTTAGTTGAATTATTCTGATTAATTTTCATTATTTAGTTAGGATGCTATATATATATAGACGTATATAAACGTTGATTTTGTAGTGACAGGAAAAAATGTGTTTTCCTTGTGGTATGAGACAGTTATATATCATGACATTTTTATTTGATATGTAATATTTATATGTTTTATGCTTGATCCATCTAAAATATTTTTATTAAGAAGGCAGTACACTCGTAGGTACAACAGCTAGGAATCGGTCCCCTGCTGGCACTAGGTAGAGCCCGGCGATGGTGTAGTATGAAAATATTTTGGGAGGAGCTGTCTAAGGCGAACCTGTGAGAGCTTCATTGTTGTTCTACTTTCATTGTTATTATAATTCAGGGACGGGTGTGTCCCCAATTAGAGATGTTGTATATGGTCAGAATTTGTAATTGTATATTTATGTATGCACTTTGTCGTTTGCTAGTGGGTTTGGCGTTAAGATGAGGTCGTGTCGACGTCACGCCGGCACTACGGTGACGGGTGTCCGGGGTGGGGTGTGACACAGGCCCGTAGCTCTAATATGTCGTGCCACTCATGCGCTTCATTGCTTAGCGTTGATCTGGGCTTAAGGCCTTAATCTTGTGAACGCTAATGACATCTTTACCTATAAATAGATGGCTTCATCAACAGTTTTAGAAGAGGATTTTTGGAGAGAGAAACTCCACCACATATCGCTCAGACAGGTTGAGGTAACAGTAACCTTCCTATCTGATTTTCTACCCCCGAGCTCTTACTCTCATACTGGAGGAGACACACCGGGAAAAACTCGACCCATCCTGTGTGCAGGTGACAGATCGAAACTCGACCCGGACAGCGGCCAGGAGCAGAAGCTCAGGAGCATAAGACCCGGGCTAGGACGTTGGTCAGACAGCGCTCGTCCAACTCAGCTGCAGTACATAAGCGACGATGAGGATCACCCCAATACAAGCTCCATTTCTCCCGATTCGAGGGTGTCCAGACTATATTGCTCGTTGAACCAATTTCTGACACTAACAGTTTAGCACCATCTGTGGGAAACGCGCTAAAGGCCTTCTTCGAATATCAGCTACCTGCTTTGCTAAGGTTTGATGAACACAAGGTCCGGTCATTCTCAGCGATCAGGAAACAAGAACACCCTGGAAAATAGACAGCCGGGGAAGATATGCCGCGGGCTCTAAGACTAGAAACCTAGGCTATGGTCTACAGGGTGGTCGACGGAGAAGATACAGAGACCGAGAGACGAAATACCAATATTGAGGGATAATCCTGTCAACCAAATTCGACCATGGGAACCTACTTGCGCTAAGCGTTCGGGACTATCGATGTCGCCCGGCTTGACGACGTGAAGCGCCAACTCGATAAGTTCCTGGAGTACTTCGACATCCTCCTCTCCCGCCTGCTTTAGGCCCCAGTTGAAAGGGGACCGGACCTCCACATCGCAGGGGAGAGGGCCCGCCTGCAGGAGTCCGATGATCGAGTGCTCGTCTCTGATGGACAGGTGGCGCGGGTCAGGACTCAGGCCGTTAAACGAGCACAAAGGGAGAGGGACCTCGACCCCCTGTTGTCTCGGGATCCATTTCAAGATCAGCTCACAGACGATGATCAGAAGACCGACCAAGGTCACCACCGGCCGGGGAGTACAGCTGCCAAGATCTCTCCGAGCGCTAAGCTCGCCAAATTCGGGAGGTGGACTCCCACTCCCTATCACCAGCTCCGAGGAGGAAAATCAGGCTTGCCGCCAGTCAGGTCGTCACCCCGACGAGGGTGGCGACCGCCATGGAGCGACGCATGGCCGAGATGGAGGCCGTATTTAGTCAGATACGCAACACCAGAGGAACAACCGGGCTGCACACTAGGGTCAGGTCCCATTTTATCACGAAGATCGCAGACGAACCAATTCCATACCGATTTCCAAATCCACAGATAGCTCAATACGATGGGACGACTGATCCCCTGGATTACCTCTTTATTTACGTCTCCTACATGGATGTACATGTTGCCTCCAATATGATAAGGTGCAAGTTCTTCTCCCTTGGGCTGACCAGTCTTGCTAGGACGTGGTTTAACAACCTTCCACTGGCCTCAATTTCCACTTTGCTCCAGCTCGAACAGCAATTCTTGGAAAGGTTCAGCCGATCACAGCGAAGGCCCAAAACTCTCACTCATCTCCTTGCCATCAAACAGGAGGAGAACGCAAATTTGGCCAACTATGTACACAGGTTTTGGATAGAATCCCTCGCCTGTGAATGGGTGTCTGAGGATGTGGCGCTCAACACCTTCATGCATGGGCTGAACTACCGAAAGCTCACCTATGACTTGAATTATAGGCCAACAACTAGTCTGTGTAAAGCCTTGGACCTCGACGCCAATTACTACAAAGCTGATCTCGTCGACAAGATAAAAAAAAAAGAGGGAGGATCTCTTCATGAAAAAGGCCCGGCCCGACGAAGGGACGAGTCGATCTCAAGCCTCTTGAAGGCTCTAAGTGGAAGGACAGTTGGGACCTTTGCTAGGCGTTAGTAGGCGGCCCTTGGCCTCTCTATAGCTCGGTTTCACTCCCTCCAACCACATCTGTTGCCACAATCTTCGCTAAGAACGTAGGGAAATGAATATTCCCGTCGGCCTCTCTCCTGAGAGGGAAGTCCCTGGGAAGGTCGGCTGATAAGTATTGCGACTTCCACAGGAGTTGCGGTCACGCTACGGACGACTACTTTCACTTGAAGAAAGAGATAGAGGCCCTCATCCGACGAGGTTACCTCGGTAATTACGTCCGCCGAGCATATAAAGATCGGACTGGTGGGAATGACCGCCGAGACGAGCACCATGGACAACGCAAAAGGAGGAATGATAACCAGGATCTGTCTCGTGCTGAGCACACTGGTAATGATTCCGACTTGAGGGTTGATGGTGAGATTAACATCATACATTGAGGCACTGGCCTTGGTGGAGAGACATCATTCTCCCGGAAGAGGTACAAAGGTAAGGGCAAAAGAAAGGTCGAGCAAGGTGTTTATGAGGTCAGCACGATATGAAATATCTAATATATATATATATAATTGAACTTAAATAAATCTTCATGAATCTTCTCGACATCATCCATCACCTTCTTGAAGCCAATTTTGAGAATATACAAGGGTTTCTACCATCAATGGAGATAAAGAACTATGAAACGAATTAGGAACACATCCTCCAGTACTAAATGCCGATTATGAAGCAACTGTATAAACTGGTACAATCAACACATCCCTAGCTAATCGATATAACACTCGAAACTTAATACTATTACTCTTTCACCAATTTAAGATATCAAATTTCTCATCATTTATACTTTCAGGATTTTCGTCTAGGTATTTCTCTACCCCATTTTTACACCCCAATGACTGTCTCCTCTCTAAAAATATTTGAAATTGAGAAGCAATTAATTTATGTGGAACATCAATATCCACATTAACCGTCTTCTTTGTAGTCCCACTAAGGCCACTACCACTGGAAACATTCTAAATATTTGGCAATTCACAAGAAACAAACGTTTCAACGCATATTTCACTTTCCTAATCAACTCATTCGCAAACACTTCATCATACATTTTTTTCCTTGAATCTAAATTTACAGCAACATATGAAGAAAAAAATTATCTTACCGCCACTCTTCCAATATTTATCAAATTTTGTTTCCATACTAAATGTCATTTTATATAGCAAAATATCTTTGCTTTGAATTAATTCTTCCATATTTCCATAAATAACAACTATTTCATCGAAGAACATATTAGAAGTAACAAATAGGGAACTCGAAAAACGATTTGCAGCCGAATAAAATACTCAGAAACTTCACTAGACAACCACGATTTTTCCAGTCTTACTATTTGGATGGCTTCCACCACTTTCACCAATATCATTAATTAAAAAAATGATCATGATATTTTGGATCCTCATCCACCAATCTATCAAAAGCTTTCTCAATTTTCTCAACACTCTCTAGTATCTTATATATAGAATTCCAACGAGTTGGAACATCAAGATACAAGAGACTCTTAGATTCAATTTTAAATAATTCCACACACCTTTTGAAAGTTTGAAATCTATTTGGAGATGAATTCACATATTTAAGGGCTTCTTGAACCTTAACTATTGATTCATGAAGATCTTTCAACCCATTAGATATAATCAAGTTCAGGATATGAGCACAACAACACATATGTAAAAATTCATGCCCCAACACAATTCTCTTCTAATCTTTGTTACTCATTACAAGAATCTAATAATTGTACTATTAGAGCTAGCATTATCGACTGCCAAGGTAAAATAACTATTAATATTCCACTCGCACAAATAAGATTCAATTTTTTTCCTAATAGTTTTACCTTTATTGTCTTCAACTAAAAAAAAAAAAAAACTCAGTATTATTTTATTTGACATCCATTCATCATAACTAAAATGACAAGTAAGCCACCTGTAATTCAAATTTTGTATAGAAGTCCAAGTATCAGTGGTTAGGTCAATTTTACGACCATGCAATGTTTTCTTCAAATTCTCTCTCTTAACGTTATATATCTTAACATCTATAGCCACTGTAGTATAAGATGGAATACTTCGAAATTTAGGTTACAAAATATTACAAAACCTTATAAACCCGTAATTCTCAACAAACCTAAATGGCGATTCATCTAAAATGATCATTTCAACAAGAGTTTTTCTAGCGGCATCTACAGAAAAACTCGTTGCTACAAGACTAACCCTATCTAGTTCATTCTATTTTGGTTAAGTAATAAATTGAGTTTGTCTCTTAGGCAACTCTCTATAAGGATATTTAAGACAATTTATAATACGAGCCTTCAAATTCCTTGTCCCATATTTTTTAGGATCTACTAGATATTATTTTCTATAATACTTACAAATAGCTACTTGTATTCTTTCCTCAATTACTTTCTCAAAATGGTCCCAGACCTCAAAAAACTTTCTACCATGTATTTTTACATTCTAGACAAAGGTGTCAATTTATCAGTAGTAAGAGCAGGAGTAAAGTTAAGGCATTACCTTAATTCATACCAACATTCACTTATTCTTCGATAGGAGTAAAAGACCCCTCAACACAATTATTGTTGGAGGGTTCAATAACCTATCACAAATCAACTCATTCAATTATGTGTAGTACAAATAGTAACACCAATTTTTGACTCACAATTAAATTTTGATAAAGTTCTTTATATAATTAGAATTTACTCGTCAATTTGAAAACAAATATGTGTAATCTATTTTTCTTAAAAAATGGAATTAATCCAATAAGTATATAACAAAGTTTATCGATCCAATATACTGATTCATACAAAATTTAGGGAAAAAAATTTGTTTCTGATTGATTTATATCAATCAATATACCACAAAAGTATATCAATCTAAAACTTTAACAACCGAAAATAAATGGGAAATTGGATTGGATTCATCCAATTTATATCCAATTATCCATTCCACAATACTGGTATTATCTATTTTTCTTTAAAAAATAAAATTAATCCATTATGTACATCCAATATCCTTTAATCTAGTATAAAATCCAGTGTATATCCAATGGATATATCCAATCTAGTATACTTGATACTGGTTTTATATAAAAATAAAAATAAAAATCTTATTTTTTATTCCATCGTTCTAGATTCCAGTATAACAAAAATGTTTATGTTCCAAACTTCCAAAAGCAGAGGTTTTTTGAAATTGAAAATATAAATCAAAGCAAAAATAAAAATCCTAATTTGATTTCCGGAAAACAGAAGATGAGGAATGAGGACCCGAAGTATAAGTCAAAGCAGAAATAAAAACCCTAATCTGCTTTCCAAAAAATCAAAATAGGTTTTTAAAACATCAAATAGAACTTCAAATCTTATTAAACATTACAATTAAAAATAAAATAAAATAAATAAATAAATAAATAAAGGGAAAAGCCTAAACATCAAGATGAATCAGATGACCTAGTTCTACTCACCATCATTGTTTGTCCCTGGTGCCATCTGTCATCATCACAAGCACAAGATCTACAACTAGATGATGATTTTGATTTAGAAAAAGATTTTGATTAAAGGCTACTAGACCATTATCATGTTTTACACGCATTTTTCAGATGGAGAAATGAAAAAATCAACTATTAAATGAAAGCTCTCAACCCAATGAATTGAAAATGAACTTGGAATAAAAAAACGGAGAGTTTGATCTAGAATGAAAGTATAAAACGAATAAGATTTCTAGAGAACTGAAAGAGGCGAAGTGCTTTCGAGAGACTGGAGTGGATTCAATGAACGATACGATTCATACGAAAGAAATGAAATGAATAAAACCCTAAAAATCATATTTAAGGAGGAGAATATCGATCGAATCAAGTGTTGTCGGGTAGGTGTTGAATAAACCCTCTATCCGATTCGAAAACATGAGAAAAAATCAATTTTCACCCGAATTTCGACCTGATTAGTAAAAAATCAACGAAAAACTGGTGTGGATCAGGCGGCTCAGTTATTTGGGTCGAGTATGTGGATCAATGAACACCTCTAATGGGAGTTTTACCCTTTCACAATTTGTATGGAGTTTTATTCAAACCATGACGAATTGAAACTCGATTCAAAACATATCAAGTTGTATTTACAACTTCTACCCAAAAATATTGAGCCAACAGATGCTCGTTTAACATAGTCTGCACCATTTTTTGTAAAGAGCGATTTTTATTCTCTACAACATTATTTTGTTGCGGAGTTCTTGGAGCAGAAAAATTGTGTCCGTGACCTTGATCGTCACAAAAATTTTCCATCTCATCATTTCGGAATTCTCTTCCTCTGCCACTACGAATATTGTTAATACAAATACCTTTCTCATTTTGAACATGTTTGCAAAATTTAACAAAAAGGTAAGCAACTTCACTTTTCTTAGTAAGAAAAAGAACCCATGTTAAAAAAAAAATAAAAAAAATATCAACAATAACAAATGTATAAAACGTACCACCCAAACTATCAATAAGATTTGGACTGAATAAATCAAGATGTAAAAGTTCAAACAATTTAGTAGTAGAAATTAACTTTTTCTTCTTAAAATAACTCTTGATTTGTTTACCAAGTTGACATGCATCATATATCTTATCTTTAACAAATTTAGTATTAGGCAAACCAAGTACAATATTAATCTTAGATAAGTTTGAAATAAGGTCCATGCTTGCATGACCTAATTGCCTATCGCATAACCAACTATTTTCAGTTAAAACAATAAAACAATAATATTTTGAAAAGATGAATCATCGAAACAACATGAATAGACATTTTCCAAACCAAATGCAACAAATAGAAATTTGTGATAATCACTATGTTTGATACACATTGATTTTCAGAAAAATATAACTTTAAAACATTTATCACATAATTGACTTATGCTTAAAAATTATGGTTTAATCATCCAAAAAAAAAAAAAAAAACTTCAATAATAGTAGAATTTTTACTGATATTACCCAAACCAATTATTTACCCTTAGAGTTGTGACTGAATATCACATATCCTCCATCTTTAGGTGTCAAAGATGAGAATTTTTCTTTATCCCCTATCATGTGCTGTGAACAACCGCTATCTAAGAACCACTTATCCTTGCTAATTTTTTTTTTTTATTTAAGAATAACCTGCAAGGAACACCTCAAATGATTCCAAATCAGTACCCTTTTGACTTAGGTTGGGGTGGCTTAGTTTTCCGAATTAAAGTTCCCTTTGGTACCCAAATCTTTTTCACTTTGACATTGGTATGTTCCAGTTTCTTCTCAATGCAAACATCAATAATGTGACCAATTTTATTACAATAAAAATATTTAACAAACTTTTTGATCTTTGAAAATAATTTTTGAAATTTCTTTTGTTTCGTATTTTGATGAAAACCTAAACCAGCTTTACCAGAAACACCGTTTTCACTTCTCAAAAGAAATTTGAAATTATTTTCACCTTTTGTAAACTTGTGGACTGTTTTGGTTAAATCATCCACTTGATTTTTCAAAAAAAAAAAAAAAATCTTTTTAAGATCATTCTTTTTCGAAGATTCACTTTCATGTTTTAAAGAAATCATTTCAAATTTTCAGTTTTCCAAAGCATTTGAAAGAGTGGATATAGTTTTCTTAAGAGTAAGCATTTTTTAAATACATTTTTAATAGTCATCTTTCAATTCTTCATAGGCATCAAGTAATTCATCATATTCTTTAATAGAACAAGTCTCATAATTTGAAATAGAAATTACCTCATCTTCCTTTTCCATAAGCGCAAGTAGATTGGCTTCATCGTCGCTAAATTTCACTCTTTGAACTACTTGGATCGGAATCATCCCAAGTAGCTTTAAAAGCTTTCTTCTTACCCTTGTGAAAAGTTTTCTTCACTTTCTTTAGTTCCTTCTTGAGTTGAGGACAATTGATTTTGTAGTGACTGATTTTGTGACAATTGTAGCATTCAACGTCAGCATTCAACGTCATCATCATCTTCTCGAATAGCTTTCAAAGTTATTCCTTTCTTTCGATATGATCTAGCCTCGCCTTCAAAACATTTGAGAGATGACTCATGTTTGGTCTAGTTATCAATGAGTTCGTCAATGGTATACTTGTTCAAATCTTTATATTTTTGAAATGCCATCACCTTTGGTACCCACACCTTGGGAAGAACTCTAAGAAATTTTTAATCTCTTTCGGACATTGAGTATGTCTTTCCGAATGCATTCAAACTATTACAAATATTTGTAAAACGAGTATACATCTCCATGATCAATTCACTATCCTCCATCTTGAATAGCTCGTAGTGATGGTTGAGTGCATTGATCTTGCATTCTTTGACTTGATTGGTTCCCTCATAAATAATCTCAAGAGTGACCCAAATTTCTCTAGCTGAAGTGCATCCGAAAATTTTGCTAAATTCACGATCATCTAAACCACAATAAAGAATGTGAATAGCTTGGGCATTTATGAAAGTTAACTTGATATCATTTTCATCCTTCTAACTTACTAATAGAAGCACCATTAGTATCATTTTTCACAAGAGTATGTGGACCCTTTTCAATAACGCTCCAAACTTCATAATTTGTAGCTTGAATAAAAGCTGTCATTCCAGCCTTCCAAACACCATAATTGTTACCATTAAACAACAGAGGTCTATGTATAGATCGACCTTGGGGAAAGGTAGATCCAACAATAGTTCCCTGAACCTGCACACGCAACCATCAATTAAAATATAATAATGGGATTACCCAAAGTATTTCATACAAATAAATTGGGGCACAAAAACCAAACCTAACAAAAATTACATATAATATAGTTAAGCAATTAAAAGCAGTTCTATTATAATATAAATGGAGGATTTGATTTGAAACAAAAGTAGTGTCGAGTCATGAAGACAATTATATAGAAACCATTCAGAATTCAGATGCATGATGCATTACTTATATAAAGTTGTGGTCTGAAACCTTGAAATATCAAGCATCCAACGCGCATGCAGAATGTCTCCTAACAATCTCCTACTGCATGCATCAATAAGAGCATCTACGGACAACTAGTTCCCTTTGTCGAGATCACATCACTTTGGATGCGCCAATTGGACTTAATAATTATCTATGAAGTGAAGAAAGGAGCTTGGAATATCAACACTCAACAAGCTGCATTTTATAATATGGTTTGGTTGCAATATCGTATGTGATACAGGTATACTTGTTGGCTTTATCCCACATCGGGTGTGGAAGATTTTGGTGGTCAAGTTATAAATGTGAGGGAAAATCTCACCTCATGAGCTAGCTTTTGGAGTAAAGAGAGGCTCAAGGCTACCCTACACTAGTATCAGAACTCAAGTTAAAACAACTCTGACCCAATAACTACAAAGGGAGAAACTGATCGAGAGTTAAGCGACCAAATACCCAATGTGTGAGGGAAAAATTGTTGTATTTATCCCACATTAGATGTGGAATGGACCGGTGCTCAGCTTATAAGTGTGGGAGAAAATCTCACCTCATGAGCTAACTTTTGAGATCGAGAGAGTCCCAAGATCACCCTACAATTCATTACCAAAGACAGTCACCCTACTGACCATCATGCCACTAGAACTGAGATGCATGGTAATAATCCAGCTCAAAAATGGTGACTATGGAAGGATAAAAAAAACATACATGATTATAGCAAGTGATCATTAAATGTAGAACCATCTGCAACTATGACAGTAACGGCATCCCAATGCTCGAAGACTCCCACCACTGCGGGGTCTAGGCCTCTAGGGAGGGTCTACGACTATGACAATTACTTGAAAATTTCAATTAAGGCGTCTACTACTAAGATAAAACAATGAAATATGAATTTACCCATCTAGAATGAAATCCTGGCTAAGCCTCTGAAAATGAACAATATATCATAAATTCATGACCGCAGGCTGCTTGAATACCTATATTCCCAAAAAAATGGCAAAGAAATTACAATAAAGAACGAACTCAAGACAAAATTATCCCCAACCCACACGTTTCCCTGCTGAACAATGATAGAATAGCACGAGTAAAACATCCAAAGATGTCTAACATGATATCAAAAACATCAATCCATGCTACAATAGGAAGGCAGGTTTTTTTTTTTTACTGAAATCCAAGTGTAATCTTAATTTTCAACAATTGCGATCGAATGAACAGTATACAGACCTCAATCGAACCCTTGTGAGACGATGCCTGTTTGGCGAAGTACGCAATGTGCTCCGCTTGCATTTGTTCGATATCCATCTTCTCAGCTCTTCTCCGAGATTTAAAACCAATTCAAAAAAAAAAAAAAAAAGAGAACTAAATGAAAAGAATCAGGCGTACGAATGGATCGAACGTATTGAAAATTACAGAAATCTAGGGTTTCAAATCTTCATTTCTAGGGATACGAATCGAAGAGGGGTTTTTAGGGTTTGCGGGTTTCTTCTTCTTATGATGTAGGAGAGCCGTTTGCTCACTTTCATTTTAAAACCTTTTCTTCCTGAAGTTCAACGTATAGAACAAAGGAATTTATGACACTTTGCACCCTAAACGTTTGGAGGTAAGTTAGATTGTGTCCAAAATCTTTTGATTGTTAACATATTACCCCATTAATTCTTTCAATTTCATGTCAATTCACTTTGATTTGATCAAAAATTCAATATACTTATCCTTAGATTTAAACCCATAAATGTTCAAGGTGAGTGGTATTTCCCCAAAACAAGTGAGCCTTTAATGAAATTGGACTACTGAAAATTAATTCCTTAAAAATTTTGAATTTTAAATGTTGAAATTATAAATTGAGTTTATTAAGTATGAAATATATTAAGTATTTTATCTTCTTTTTTTTAAATATATATTATCTTTGTATAAATTTTTTATCCCTAAAATAATTTTTATAATTTTTTTTTAAAATATTCTCTACAACTTTATCTCTCAATTTTTTCTCAATTTAATATTTCTTTATCTATAATTGTTTATATATAATTTTTATTTTTTATTTTTAAATTTTTTTGTTGAACGGGAATTATGGTATAGATATTTGATGGTTTTAAGAGAGAATTTTTTAAAAACAAAAATGAGTCACACATCACTTAAAATTTTGAATAATTTTTTAGTGGTTATTTCGTTTGAATATACTAATTTGATAAATATTTAATATATTCAGTTTTAAATATTTCACTGGCCCAAAATATGTTAAATTAGTTTGTTAGCCAACATATGATCAAAACTGGAACTATAAAAGTTAGTTCATATGTTGGCCTAAATGTCTTTATATTTATAAATACTAATTTCAAATCACGTATAAAATGCGCTTGTAACTTAATAGTTATTTAGTGAATTCCCTTAATGGGAGGTCTAATATTAAAAAAAAAAAAAACTCTACCCCAACCATCTATTAAAAAAAAAAAACACATATTCAGCAGCAAGTAATAGGGGGACTTTAATATTAAACCAATAAATCACATCTAATATGTTTTATCCTAATCTTACATTAACAATGATCAATTTGAAAAATGAGAGAAAACATGTTAAATAGTTGCTAAAAAAATGTCTTAGCTTTAATTAAGCAATAAAATGACCAAAATTTCCCTATTAAAATATCACGTGTTAAGAACAAATCATTTTTCTTCCAAAATAAAATTTTGTGGGATCGAAACAAATGTGAAACTTAACAAAAATATCCCTAACAACGATTCGTTTGAAAAATAAAAATGAGAAAATACTAAATAGTTATTAGGAAAAACATTTTTTACGTTTAATGAAATGATAAAACGATGAAAATATCTCCATTAAAAGGTTACATGTTGAGAGCAACCTATTTTCCATTTAAAATTATGAGCAACATTTTTATTTTGCAGAATCGAAACAAATGTGAAACTTGACGAAATTATCCTTAACAATGATTCATTTGAAAAATGAAAGCGAGAAAAGTCTAAATAGTTGTTAAATAAAAATATCTTATCATTAATGAAGCAATAAAATGGTAAAATATTCCAATTCGAAAGGTCATATGTTGAGAACAACCTACTTTTCGTCCAAAACCACTAACAAGGTTTCTTATTTTGCGGGATGGAAACATATGTGGAAATTGACAAAATATCCTTAACGATGATTCATTTGAAAGATCAAAGAGAGAAAAATCTAAATAGTTATCAAAGAAAAATGTCTTAGTTTCAATCAAGTGATGAAATGACGAAAATATCTCAATCAAAAGATTATGTGCTGAGAACAACTCATTTTCCATCCAAAATCATTAACATTTTTAATTTTGCGGGATCAAAACAAATGTGAAAATTGACCAAAATATCCTTAACAACGATTTGTTTGAAAGATGAAAGAGAGAAAAGTCTAAATATTTGTCAAAGAAGAACGTCTTAGCTTCAATGTAGCGATGAAATGACGAAAATATCATCATTAAAAGGTTACGTATTGAGAACTACTCATTTTTCGTCTAAAAGCATTAACAACGTTTTTAATTTATGAGATCGAAACAAATGATGAAAATATCCATCGCAATGATTTGTTGAAAAATGAGATAGCAAAAAGACTAAATAGTTATTAGAGAAAAATGTTTTAGATTTAGTAAAGTGATGAAATGACAAAAATATCTTCATCAAAAGGTCATGTGTTAAGAACAACTCATTATCTTTCCAAAATTATTAATAACATTTTAATTTTACAAGATCATACAAATATGTAATTTAAAAGACCAAATTTAATTCTACTTAATAAAGTTTCGCCTTGATCAAAATTGCTATGAGTATTGGTATGGTACGCAACAACAACGACTACATCGACATTCTCTACCCGATGGGTGGGTAGGAGGAAGACCACGACCAGAACACTTGGACGCGCTCATCCAATCAAACGGATCAACCACTCTACAAGTCTAGCTTGACAAGAACCTGAAAACCCTTCTTGTACTCAGGCACACGCGATACCCCAAGCCTACCCTAGTAGGGGCCAGTGAAGATAGGAGGCCGTCGAACGAACCCTGGGTTGCGAAACCAACCCTACTTGGTTCGATTTTCTACAAATTACACGGTACTACTAGTTTTCTTTTTTATTGTTTCATCCAAACTTTTACAATATATTCAAATTAGCATGCATTAAACAAATAAGGGACAAGCGAAAGACAAAAGAAATAGTAAAACCGACATTTTCAAATTAGAGTATGATCCCTACTTTTGTACCCATACAGAAGTAAGAATGTAGAAGACACCACTCTTCCATATGTTTCATAAGAGTATAATAAAGCAGGGTCATGCGAGAATAAGTGGAAGGGGGCACACTTACAGGGAGACAAACAAAAAAAAATGGGAGAAAGAGGAAAAGGCAAAATAGAGAAGAAAAAAAAAAAAAAAAAAAAAACGGCTTTCTCCTCTTCCCCTACCCTTGATAACCGAAATGGGCCCGGTTTCTCAGGCCCGCTTCATCATCAGAGGGCTGGAGGCTATCCACCGTGGTATAGTTTGACAGGATGATGATAAAATCCCAGGCTTTCACTTTTTTGGGTCTCGTTTTCGGCCTCTACTACCATCCTGGATACCCTCTACTTTACCAACTCCGCCCTGAGTTCGTCCAGAATCTCCTAGAGCCCATTTGCACTCTCCCTCTCATCCTCCAACTTGGACAATGTATCTAGGACCTAAGTCACCGCGTTATAGCGGCGATTGTCCAAATTAACGAAAATAATGCGAAGCTCCTTGATAGGTGTGATCCACCTACGTATTTCCAAACCAAATTAAGTTAGTTTTCGAACTTGTATATAGTATTTTATTATGTTTTAATTAGTTTTCTTACTTTTTATATAAATCAGGTGTGTGGGACAAAAAGATAGGAAACTTGAGCGAAAACGATGAAATCGAACCAAAAGCGATCGAAGAATGGTGAAAAAATAAGCTCGGAGGCAAATTTGTGAAACAAGTCCACCGCCGTGGCGGTGAAGATACTGAGAAAAAAACAAATGTTACTGATGGACCACCGCCTAGGCGGAGAAATCCACTGCCTAGGCAGAAATCTAGCAGAGAAAACAAAATAGGCTATTAACAGCCCACCGCCTAGGTGGAAATCCAGCATAATATTCTTCCACGTCCACCGCCTTCTTCATCGCCACGGTGGTCACCAACCAACCTACCTCTGCCTAGGCGGAGGATCTCTTCGCCTAGACAGAGAGCCTCTACACAGCCTAGATATTTTTAGGATATTTATTTAGATATTTTGCTTATAAATACTATTCCTTTTCCCCTCCTTGTGAATCCTCCTGGCCATTTGGGCACCTTAGGCCATATTTAGGTTATGGTTTAAGAGTTTTAGAGGTGGAGCTCACATCCCGAAGTGGAGAAGACGGCGAATCGATCATTGAGCGTTTTTAGCGGTTTATCTTCGAACGAGACTAAATTCTTCGATTGTTTTTCCTTATTTCTTTATCTTAGGATCATGTGAGTATGTTTAGCTCGTTATTTCATTGTAAATGCGGCTATGGCCATAGTTAAATATGGATTTTAGTAGGGATTAACACTATATTTATAAATACGTTGTTTGTATGATTTTGGTGTTTCGTTTGTGATTGTTCTCACTACAACAAAATTTACTTTTAAGGACACTAAATGTGTCCTAACATTTATAATTTTGGGACACATTAAGATTGAAATAATTAAAAAAGTGTCCCATAAAAATTTGTCACAATAAATAATTTTGTCCTAACATATATAATTTTGGGACACATTAAAATAAAAAGTGTCTTATTAAATAAATATTATAAGGACATTATTATTAAGTGTCTCCATAAATATTTAAAAAGACATTATTTACAAATTGTCTCTAAAAATAGTGTCCTAATATGTAATTTTTGTTGTAGTGTCTTCGTAGTTTGATTGTATTTGCCGTATTGTTTGTTTATCATACTTAGTTAGATAAATGGAGAATACGGGATTTTGACAAATCCCAGATTCGGATTAAGGTAAATAAACGTCATGATTCTATAACCCGGTCGGGATTTGAATCGTGGATAATCGATGACATTGGGACAAGACACACGTGACCTAGGGTCGTTAAGACGTTGAGGTGGATTTCTTCGTTGACACGAAGTCACGTTATATCCCTCGTCTTACACTTGGGAGAGGTGGCGAGAGAGTTTTAGAATGGAGATTGTTGATAGGGTAAATACAACGCACGATCCAATGACTCAATCGAGAGTTAGATTGTGTGCAATCAATGACGCTGGGCGAGACTCACGTGACCTAAGGGCGTTAAGACGTTGAGGGAGACTTATTCGTTGACTCGAAATCATGTATTCCCCCGTCTTACACTCGAGAGAGGTGGCGGTGGAGTTTATGTACCGAGATTGTCAAATAGGTCGAACACCGTAAACGTGAATAAATCGAGATCGAACACGTATTTGTAAACACGTTAATCCCTAGGTAATTCTTCACCCTAAAACATATTAGTATATTAGGGTAGTTAATTTAGGATATATTAGTATTAGTTTAATTAATTAAATACATTTGTTTTTCGCTTAGATAAAGTTAGGTCACGACAAACGCTATATTCGATAGTAACGACATCAATTTTTATGGATATGATAACCCGATCTTTCACGATCACACTAAATTAAAACTTTGACCTCATACACTTGCGAATAGTCAGATACGCCGAGGATGGGTAAATCCTCCGTGCAACCACTCCTCCAGCTAACGCAAGCGGTACAATAATTGCCTCTCCGCCTTCCACTGTTGGACGAGGTCTTCAACTTTCTTCACATCACAATTTTGCTTGGCTTGACACTTCTCAACATTGTCGTGAAGATGCTCTGTCAACGATAAGTAGAAAAAACGAATAAAGGACGGACCATAAATCAGTGACCCCTAGGGGGCATATTAGAAGGCATGAGTCCCGAGTGTCAATGATTGATTAGACGGGGCATCTCAAAAGTCACCGCAGTAAAAAGTGGTGAAGGCCCTTGGAAACGTACAAACTGTCACATCCAGCACTTTAATGCCAAGGCGACTTCAGGAACTACCCCTAGTAGGATCAATCACTTCCTAACACTAAGGCGTTCAATACTGTCTAACCTGGACGTTCTTAGTTAGGTGAGATGATGTCTAGTTTGGTTGTCATTTCAACCTAGGGGAAAAGTCTCCTCCAAGGGGGGACCACGTGAACCATTAAGTAGTCATGAAAAAGGAAAAAATAGGGATGGGAAGGCTAATGGCCGACCCCGATGGTCTGAGGTTCCAGACTTGCTGCCGACTTGAGATCAAACTTGGACACGCCCGATGAGTCGGGTGCGTCAGGAGGTCTCCAGATCCTAAGGTCGTTCAAGCTCAAAGCGACATTCTACTTAACATGGCTTTATACAGCTCGTATAGTATTATCTGTTGTTTTTCCATCGAGCTTCCCACTACTACTGCAGCATTCCTAAGGTACACTACACATTCAATCAGCGAGAAAGTGAAAGACAGCAAAAGGGACGCCAAATTATCCTTATATATAGGAACAAGAGGGGAGGGAAGATCACCCGCTTGTACGGAAAAATAGGGGTTTCCCTATACAATAAATAAATAACAAAACGACGAGAGCCCCCATCTCTCCTTGTTATCCCCTCCGACCTGGTTGTCTCCTCGTTGGTTTAAGGGTAGCCATCCATTGCGTTGTACTCGCCGAGCAGGTTGAGAAGCTTCCTGATCTTCATCTTTCGTGCCCGGTATCGCACCTCAGCCTGAGCCCGGAGCTCCCTATCGCCCTCCAAAGTCGCGAAAGGTTGTTAGCCTTGGAATCTTCTTCCTCGAACTTATCTAATTGATTGAGAATCTTCGAGACGCCAGAGTAGTAACTGGAGTCTAGGGAAACGTACAAAGCCTGAAATTCCTCCAACATACGGAGGTGGTGGTATGGCTTGAATTCTATCTTCAACTCAGCGAGCAATGTCTCCATTATCCGTCCCTATATTGTTTCTCTTGATGCTCCTCTATGTCGTAGTGGATGGAATCCATGCTAGAAAACTGAAAAGGGCAAAAATCGTCGAAAACACTTGAAATGAAGGGATAGAGAAAACGGAGGCAGTATGGCATGCCTTAAATAGGCAGAGGGATGGAGAAATGCTAATAGGAAAAATCTCAAAAGCCACGCGCCGACAAGACTAATAAATAAGGAACATCAGAAGGATGCAACTATTGTAAATAGTAATAGCTGTCCTAAAGAAGGCGCAGACTTTGTCGTATATGCAGACAAATAGATTCGTCCTCCAAAGACACTAATCATATCAACCTTTATCAAAGTCAGCAAGTGCCAGGCTACTCTCAACTCCTCCTTCTAAACCTGATCCCGAGATCGCTCTCGTGATAATATTCCTGAACACACCTTATCATGTGCTCGAAAATAGAGGGCTTCTAATAGAAAGGAAATCGGACATGACTTTATATTCAGCCACGTGTCCTAAACACGTGCCAAGCAAGGGGAACTTTTTGCCCCGAACAAGCCATCTACATCATCAACCTAACTAAAGGAAGACCGCCATCAGCGTTAGCTTTGCGCTCGGATTGGGACCGTGACCTCGACCTGCTATGCTAGGGCTGCTAATCGGAGGCGGTCAAGATGTCTTTCATTCATGAAGAAAACCCTGTTACCCTTCCTAAGTAAATCCGCATCACATCTTGGCTCCATGTTTGTCACCACATTCATGAGGATTGGTTCCACGACCTCAGGTCACGACAATGCTATTGAGAAACAGTTGCAGTGAATGTCGCTCATTTAGGAAAGGGTCATTACTGCATAATAACAACTTTTTCCTTTCATATCTCGCCATCTACGCCATGATACTAGAACATCTACAACAAGACCTACTACGTATAGTAAGAGAACAAACGTGATCATCCTTGATATTCTACATGGTAGTTTTACTTAAGTCAAAATAGTCGTCCGAGGCATGATGATATTTAGAGATCCTTGGACTTGATGTGTTGCATTACATGTATGGATTGTTAGACTTTGATGTACTAAGTGGTGTTCGCTAGTCACAAGCCTTTAAAGGTATTCATTTAGTATATTGAGACATATAAGTGAATATATGACTATGCAAGATAGAATCTATAACTCTTACCAAAAGAAATATGACCTATGCGATTCAATTCAATATAATTCAACTAAGCCTCTAAACGGAGTAATGTGATGATTGGGATTATATTTTAATTGGTATCATAACAGATTATATTATCAATCAAAATTCATATGATTGGAACAAGGGCTTTGACTTAACCACATCATGTTATTCCTTTTGGGAACACAGATAGAGAGATTACACTTATTATATCTTAGGAGGTTATCTTGGTTAAATTTCTATCAACTGGAAATGGTTGTGGTATGTGGGTAGAAGTGACACACAATCAGAAAAAATGTCTTAGAGTAAAAAATATTTTCTTTTGGAAGGGCGTGGTGGCTCGATAGTGATTCTTAGTTTTGTGGTTTGATTTTCATTCTGGAGAAATTCAAATTACCTACGATTCTCTAGATTACGTAGATTTGGTTGTTCAGGTATTTAGGAAAAATAAGTCAATGTTGATTAGGAAAATTAATTTAAATTTTAAATTGTACTTGTATTATATTTGATATCTTTTAAAAATATCTTTGAAAAAAACTATTAAATCAATTTTGGAATCTTATTTAAAATTTAAATTTTAAACTTCCTAAAGTAAATATCTAATTAATCATTCTAAATTCTTATTAGATAATAATTTAATAACAATGAATAATATTAATTATTTAACTATGATATTATCCCAAGTTCAATCAAATCATATTTTAATTAAAAATCTATTTTAATATTTATTAGATAATGATTAATATACATAGTTTTTTTTTAATTAAAATGTTATAATTCTATTTAAATAAAGCTCTATTTAATTTATTCTACGATAATTAATAAATATAGAATTTTTATTCTAATGAGTAATTGGATAAAGTTGATATTTCAAAAAAAATTATAAATTACTTTTTTGTTATCAAATAATTTTAATGGATATAAAATTTTGATAATTCAAAATTAAATTCGATTCTATTTTAATTAGTATTAAATAATTTTTAATATATATATATATATATATATATAAAATCTAATTTATTTTCGGTCTAATATTCTAATTAGATAAGAATGAATTTTATGAGATAAGAATATTTTTCTAATTAGATTAGGAATACAGGTAATCTTCAAAAGTGTACTCGTTTATCATTTAATTCTATTTTAATATGAGATAATTTTAATGGATATAGAATTTGAATAATTCAAAATTTAAATTGAATTCTATCTTAATTATTATGCGATAATTTTTAATAGACGTGGAATTTAATTTAAATTGAATTGATATTCTTATATGATAAAAAATAATTTTCCAATTTCTTAGGAAACGTTAATGTTTATTGATCTAATCAGATTTCATTGTAGGATTGACCAGTTTTTGTATATATTTAAGATGTAATGTACTACATATGTTAGTTAGGGGATGATCATGGGTTAAAACAATTTGAGTTTTGTGATTGATTTGTGGATTGCTTGTAATTTTGTAGATTGGTTTTTTTTCTAATCAGGGTTGTAAATAATTTTTTAGGGTTTTTCAAGAACTTGCATGCTCTGTCTCATTTTTCCTTTCGTTGTATTGATCCCCTTCTAGATACTTTTTTATCCCTCTAAAATGTAGCTCCTTTCTTTTATTATTTTTTCTTTGTTATAATTTCAAGAAGATGAAAAGGAAACCCAATGACGATAGAAAAACCGAGGAACACAAGCTAGAGAATAAAGCGATGGAGGTCAAGAAATTGAAAGTCCAAGAAGGAGATTCATTTGATGAGTCATCTTTTGGAAGGACAAATTTGAAATTATTATAAATTTTATTGATTAGTTGATTAGTAAATTAATTAATTAGTTTCACCATCCAGCTTTTGGTATGAATATAATGGGTCATACAGAATAGAAGTTAATATCAAATGAGTCCTTGAAAAAAGAAAAGGTAGTAGTATTGAACATAATAAGTTCAGGGTCAAAGTGCAAATACGAAAAATAATGGGTCCTAGGTTTTGAACCCTAGATAGATTTTATAAGGCGAGGAAGACTATATAACCGCCCACTCCCTTATAATTTCGGCCACCCTCTTATTTCTTTGAGAGTTCTCTTTCTGTATGTCTGTGAGATTTCGTTTTTTGTATGCCCTTACTGATTTGAATAATACCACCCTTAGATTCAAATCAGAGTTATCATAGAGTCTTGAGATTAGATTTGATCTAAGAAATCCCAAGAATGCTTTTCTTTCGGAGATCCTTTATGTTGATACTGTTAGAGGTGATATATTTGTGTCATTTCTAATAGAATCAAATATTTATCCCGTGCTAATATTGTGTGTTTAGAGCTCCCAGAAGAGTCTACTCAAGTTGCGCCTCAAGGACTACCAGCTTCGTGGCTAAAACTCCAAAAGAGGTAACACTTATATTAAATGCGATTTAATATTTCTCTATCTATTGTTTTGTTTTAATGTTAATAGAGTTAGATTGGGCTTTAAGGAATTGAATATTATTTGTGATTTTTTTTTTTATATTCGACTGCATAAATTTGTTAATTTTGATATCCAATCCCTTCAAATTACTCAATAGTTCGGCGTATTTTGCGATACATCAAGGGACACTTTTCCATGGTCTCTATTTCTTTTTATAGTCTTATCAAATTTTACATAACTATATTGACATTGATTGGGGCAGAAATCTCCCCGATTGTCGCCCTGCTTCAAGATATTGTTTCTTTCTCAAAGACTCTTATTTCACGGCGTAGTAAAAAATAAACCGTTGTCGCTTGATTTCGCACAAAACTAGAGTATCGTGCTCTATTGGGAACTCAAGAATTACTTTGGTTTCGATGGCTACTGCATGACATGGGAATGGCCCCCAATGCGACCACAATTTATTGTGACGATTAGAGTGCCATCCAAATCGGGCACAATTATGTTTTGTATGAACGCTCAAACGCATCAAGACTAATTGTCATTTTATCCATCATCATGTTCTTCAAAATATTATTCGTCTCCACTTAGTCAGCTCCGCCAATCAAACTGCAGATAATTTTCACTAAGACCTATACACCCAAATGCTTTTCAAACTCAGTTTACTTTGTTATCTTGAATTTGAGTGAGAATGTTATGATAAAAAGGACTTTGGGGTGGTGGCAGTTGGTGGTGGTGGTGGCAACGGTGGCAGTTGGTGGTGGTGGTGGCAGCGGTTGGCGGTGAGAGGGTGGGGTAGGATGAGAGAAATATAATTATTTAAAAAAGTTAAGGGTAAAAAATATAATTTTAAAAATAATGGGATACATAGTGTAATTAATCTATATAAGCTGAATAGTAGAAATCAGATTTGAATGTGAAATAACCAAAATACTGTTTGATCGTTACCATTGACCTTAATAGAATAGTAATTGGAGCAAAATTGAAATAATTTTGAAATGTGAGGGACTAATGTATTTATTTTCAAATATGAATGTGCGATTAAGCACCGAAACCATTTGTGAAGGACCAAAAGTATAATTATCTCTTATTGTAATATATCTGTACATTATGGGTAGATACTTACTATTATATAGTTATAACGGTGAGCTAAATTCCGAAGAATATCCCCATAATAATTGAGTTAATTAATGGAATAAAGGGATACTAAATTAGTCAACATGGTGTAAATAGGAAATACTAACTAATAAATATGAAATTATTAAATATTCCAACAGTCCCCCTCAAGTTAGGGCAAAAATATTTCACAATTCTAGCTTGAAAAGAGTAAAAACGGAACAATTACTGTTACAAAAAACAATGACAGAGATAGGAGAAAGATAAGTGTCGAGTGATCAACAACGGTCGACCAAAGGTGACAACTGGAACACCTAGCGATATACGACAACAACTGAAACTCCGGTTGAGCAACGACGACAATTGGAACACCGAGCGATATAAGGCAGCAACTAGAATGTTGGTCGACCAAAGGCGACAACCATACCACTAGGCGACATATGCCAAAAACTAGAATGCCGGGCAAATAATGACAATAACAAGCACTGAGCGACAAGGGGGTATAGCAATGGATGGCCGCTAGACAAGAAGCACAACATCTGGATAACCGCGGGTGGCCATTGGATAAGAGGTGCACAGGATAGTAGCTAGACAACCGAGGGATAGTAGCGATGATTACGAGGAAGGTGTTGGACAGAGGTGTAATTACAACGGTGGTTCGACGCTGCAGGATGGAAGTGACCGGAAGGCGATGAGGCTAAATTATTATTTGGTACTAAATATAAAAATAAATATCTAATAGTTATTAATGTTATTTTTAGTTGGCATTTAAATTGCCACTACATAAAATCTAAATAGTCACTAGGATCTTTTATATATGACGGCTAAATTGTTATTTACCACTAAAAATAAAAATAAAAATTTATTATTTATTTATTTTTAATTTTACCACTATATGAAATCTAAATAGGCGCTAAATATTTTATATTTAGTGAATAAATCTTAGCAGCTAATTGTCGATAAAATTTTTAGCGGCTAAAAAATGAGTTTATATCGACTAATTGAACTGCCGCTAAAACCCAATTTTGTTGTAGTGTAACAGAAAACAAAGAAATAATATCCAAACTCCAATGAGAAAGAAATATAATTAAAAAAAATGAAAATAAAAAAGAAGTTTGTGAAATTGAACAACATAACAATATATTTACAAGGATACAAAGTATTGCTTTAACTAAATCATGGAATTAAAAAAAAAAAAAAAGACATTTACAAATCAAATAAAAACATACAAATGATTGTCGACGGCACTACATATCCATTGGATCAATGACGGCCTCGTTGCCGGAGTCATAATCGTCTTCGCTTACCTCCTCGTCGCTTGATTCTTCCTCTGCAACCGCTCCCACATGTTCCGGCTTTGCATATTTCTCACAATATTCTAAAAATAAAAAAAGGGAAAAAAATGAATGATGACAATTAAATTGAGTTTAGATCACAAAAATGAGTTCTAAAAATCTCACAAATATTTTTTCAAGTTCTATTTTTATCATATTTAAAAAAAAAAAAAAAAATCCTCAATTGACTTATTTTTTAGTCCATCCTAATATTTTAGTTAACATTAGTTATGATATCAGATACAAAAACAGCACTAATTAACATCAACTCAATAGATTTGATTTACTTCATGTTAATTGAAGGACAAAATTAAAGATGAAAAAAAATTAACAAAATATTTCAAGTGACTTATTGGAAGGACAATCTAATAATTTTCCTTTTTCTTTAAGTTTGTTTTTGGGAACAGAAACAAAAATACAAAAACAGAAACAACACTAACTAAATGTCAGCTAAATTTCTGAGTTCTACATGTAGCTATTTGGATATGCATGCATAGCATTAAGAGCAACATGTTTTTACGAAAGGACAGAGGTATAAGCCCTGTTCGGTATGCTACTTTTGTCCAAATTTGCTCTCATAAAGAACTTTGTTCTCTAAAAGCAACCCAGATATACCGTAAACAGTTTTCAGTTAACAAACCAAACAGACCCTAAAACGCTGAAAAGAAATCAATACCTTTGACTCTTTCATCATAAGAAGCTCGATCGCGCATCATCAGAGCCGCCGCCTCACCGTTCAATGGGTCGGACGGGTTCGGATACAAAAGTAGTTGTGGAAGAAACACTTCAAACACATTTACCAAATCTTCAAAAAAAAATTGATTATCGATATTTGAGTTTAATAAAATCACTTAGGTAGTGTTCGGAAGCACGAAATTAAACCCTACACACGTTTAATTCAAAGGATTCAATTTCATGGAACCTAACAGTACCTTAGGCCCTGTTTGGTTACTGTTTTTGTTCTCACTCCCAAAATTTTGGAATTAATGTACAGAACTGCGTTCGGTAAACACATATTTGTTCCCAAAATTTTGGGATTAATTCCTGAATTTCTTAAGAATCTGAGAAACAAAAAATGTTGATTCTTATTCACTACCACCCTGCCACCACTTGCCCGCCCCTCCCCGCCCACCATACATTTAAAGAAAAACAAAAACAAAACAATGTTGCAAGCAAACGTGTTTCTTGGCTCTATTCTCATAAATTAAAAGAAACCATTTCACAACAATGATCGTTCACAATGATCGTTACCAAACGTGTTTCTATTCCTCGAATACTACAAAACGGAAACAAAATTCTCATCCCAATTTATTGAAAGTAGAAACAGAAAAAGCAATAACACTAACCAAAAGCTTAGTATCTTAACTTTGAATGAATTTGTATTAAAAAAAAAAAAAAAATTATGATTTTTTTACCGAACATGGGGCTCCAAGTCTGGTTGATAACATCCAAACAAACCGAACCCGACCTGAAATTAAATTAATATTTAAGCATGAGTTTTAAGGTTTCTAAAATAAATTAATGAATTAATTTTATTATTATTATTTTTTTTTTTGAATTTTTAAAATTTAATAGAAATTTGCAGTAAATTATTACTCACATCTCATCAACATTTGGGTGGTAGATCTTATTAATAAAGCCAATAGATGGAGATTTATATGGATAAGCATCAGGAAGCTCAACCCTTATCCTCCACACGCCTCCATGATATGGACCTGCATTCATTGTGGATTTTTGAGCCCAAATAAAAATGAGGGTCCGTTTGGCTTGCAAGATAAACTAAATTTGTGTCCAAACACTGTTTAAATAGATTTTCTGAGACCTACAGCAAGAAGCTCTAGTTTGAGAACAATTGCTAGAGGTAGCTTTTGTTTAGTGTGTTTCTGTTCCCAAATTTCTGCTTTTATTGGAATAGAAACAGAGATTTGGGAAGAATTCTGTTCTGTTAACAGAAATTTGTTCTAAAAATTTGGGAACAGAAAGGAAATACAACTTTCCCCATAATTTCTGCTTTTATTCAAAGTATTCTGGGAACAGAAACACCAAGCAAACATAAGCAAGCCTTTGAAGAAAAGAAATTGAACAGAGAAACGTATGTCAAATCATCCAAACCAAAAAAAGTTACCAAAAGCAGCAGATAAAGCTGATTTAATATAAAAAATATATATATATGCAATAATTTACCAAAATTTAATCACCCTAACTAAATCAAGTGAAAGAACATCGAGAAATTTAATATTCAAAGAAAAAAAAAACGAAATAATTTAACAAATCGGAGATTCGGATTCGGAGGATTTACTGTCGGCGGGTCCATGGAATTGCACATAGAACTGTTGCATTCCATCGTTCATCATCTCCACCTTGTAATCGCTCATCATCCTACCACCAGCGAAAAAAAATTAAAATCAAATTGAAAAAATAAATCGAATCAGAGAGTTCGAATCATCGAAGAGGAAAATTGAAATTACTTACAGTTTCATCAAGTCCATCTCTCGGCGTTTGCTCGGGGAAGACATCGATTCTAGTTTGGAAATTTTGCTCCGGTCTCTCGCCGCCTATGAGAGAATTTTAGAGAGAGAGGGAAAGGGAGGAGAGAAAATGAATTTGAGTTTGCTTGAACAACTGTGAGAAGCAAAGATCACATATAAAATAAGTGGAAAGGATATTTCAAGGAAAAAAGTGAATAAAAAGAGCAGTAGCGTATGACATAACCGCCCCCTTAAACTTCCATTTTCATACTCAACCTTTTGGTTTTTAAGATTTTACTAGGGAAGAATATATATATATATATATAAATCAGCTCATTTACATCCAGGTCCATTGGATGTCTCTGGATATTCGTAGCCGTTTGATGTCTCTGAATATTCGTAGCCATTGGATGTCTCTTGATATATACAACATCTATATATAATATATCTATATAATATATCTATAATATACAACATGCAACACTTACCATCAACCTTACTTTTTAACACTTACCATCATCAACAGTGCCTTGCATTTACTTATTAGACTTCGAGACTCACTCTCTTCCCCAGCCCTTTTTTTTCTCTCTCTCTCTCTCCCACCTCCGACGTCGCCATCGCCACCGCCGTCGCCATCGCCACCGCCATCGCCATCGCCGTCTCCGTCGCTCTCAACTCCACCCAATCCATTGTCGTTCACCCTCACACGTCGCCGCGAGTCTATCCATCGCCGTCGTTCTCGCTGTTATGCAGGTACGTCTCTCTCATCCCTTTTTGCCTACTTGCCCATTCGTCGTCGCTTTCGTCGCCTAGCGTTGACCCGTCTCAGAGCCATCACCGCCACCATCATCAGTCTCAACCTCTAGCTCTCTCTCTCTCTCTCTATTGTGTATGGCTATATATCTGTAATCCATTGATGTTAGGGTTTCATTATATGTTTTCTCTTTCAGTGATGATTGATGTAAGTTAGAAATTTTCCGTTTTCGGTTTAGATTCATCTCTCAATTTCATGAAATAATGTTTAATTTTTCGTTTTTTGGAAAATTTTGATGCAGATCTGGTGGCGAAATCCGGCAACTCCCAACACGAAAGGATCGTCGCCGGCAACACCTAGGGTTAGTAAATTGAGCAGAGGAGTGGCGAAATCCGATGCCGATTCGCCAGAGACTCTTCCGAACCCTCGAGTATCCGTCGATCAGTCCCCCAGATCGGTGACTTCGAAGCCGGTGGTGATAGATCGGAGCTTGCCTAAGCTCAGTACTCCACCGCCTTATGTAAGTTTCCGACATTTCGGATGAATTTATGAGTTTTCCGATAAAGTACTCCACCGCCTGTTCTCAGAATTTTGTATTAAAAATCTGGGAGCAGAAACAGAATGTCGTTTCCTGACTTGGAACAGAAACAGAAATCTGGGAACAAAAATTAAATATCTTCTTTTTCTGTTCTCAGAATTTTGTATTAAGTGTATATGTTCTATTCCCCTGTTCTCTTTGATGGCGTTTGTTTAGTGTTTATTTAGATGGTGTTTGTTTAGTGTTTTTGTTCTCAAAGAACTTGGAACATGAATGTGTTTGTTTAGTGTTTCTGTTCTACTCTCATGTTCTCTTTGATGGCGTTTGTTTAGTGTTTATTTATATGGTGTTTGTTTAGTGTTTCTGTTATACTCTCCTGTTCTCTTTGTTAACTGTTTCTGTTTTAAAAAAAAAAATCCAGAACAAATTTTGTTTTATTCTTTTTTCCAAATTTTGCATTCCAAGTTCCTCTCTTTCTCTTAGGGCTTCATTTTCGTGCTTTTGTTTGATCGTGTTTATGGTGGCATGTTTCATTGCTAATACTAATTAGTTCATTTATTTAATTTACAGGAACAAAGGAATGTTGGTTGAATTGGCCCTCGATTTTCACTATTTTTTTTTTGTTGAATTTCATTATTTTTTACATTTTCTTTTGCAGTACAAGCTTTACATTTTTTACAAGTGCAAGCCCTCGATCTCCCTTTCTGTTTTTTGAACAGAAGATATTTGCAGTGAGAGATGGCGAATCAAATTACCAATTTGCTATGTTTTGAGATCTGCACTCTTTTGTAATTTCAATTCTCTTTTATTCTAAGTCTTGAATTTCAATTTGCTATGCTTCCTTAGGTTCTAACAGAATGTTGTTGTTTCTGTGTGTAATGTGGATGGTAATGTTGTCATTGTTTATTTTTGATCCCATCTTTAGATTTCATGTTCGGCTTTGGATTGGGTTCAGGTGAAGATGGTGAGTGTGTAGCCTGCTTTGATAACATGTTCTCACATGGACAGGCCATTTGACTCTTAGCCCTCTCCGTCTCGATCTCCCTTCAAACATGTAATCTCTCTCAACTTTCTTTTTTATTCCTCTGTTTTTTTTTAAAAAAATTCAGAGATTGATTTCTGTTCCAAACATACTGTTTCTGTTCTGTTCTGTTCCGATTTCAGGTTTGCCCATGTCTATCTTTTGTTCGATTTGGGAAACTTCATCCAGGTTTTAATTATATTTCTACAAATCTGATGTTGATTTTGGTCGGTGGCTTTTGCTGCACTTTTTGGAGTTTATGCGTTTCTTTGCTGGATTTAAGCGGTGGTTTGGCTTCACACTAATTTTAATTAATTTTTGAATGTGAAATGTTTTTATTCTTCTGTTTTTGTTCGTTTTGTTTCGAATTTTGGTGTTAAAGTTATACTAAAATAGTGATGCTTTCTAATTTTAATTTTTTTAACTACTATGAAATTATATCAAATATCAATTTTTTTTCTTCAGGAAATTAGAAGAAATCCAATGTTCGTTCATTATTTTGGTTAGTCTCTGTTTGTCAAATATCAAATATCTGTTTCGTTCATTAGAGTCTAATATCAAATGTCATTGTTAGTTTTTGATCCCATATTTAGATTTCATGTTCAGCTTTGGATTGGGTTCTGGTGAAGATGGTGAATGTGTAGCCTGCGTTGATGACATGTTCGAACATGGACAGGCACTTTGACTCTAAGCCCTCTCCCTCGCCACAGGTTCGCCCCTCTCCCTCTCTTACCTCTGGTCATCCTCTCAAAATTCGGTGTATTGTTGGGCAGGCAATAGGGCTGTATCAATTAACATCGAATTGGCAAATTGTCGTTTGAAGGTTAAATTACAATTTTCATGTTCATATGGTTTACACTTATTTTGCAGTCCGATGGCAAGCTCGAAGCTCTAGAGATTGATGGACCAACTCATTTCTCTAGGAATACTGGTGCGTATTCAAAATAAATGCATGAAATTTCACCATTTTTTTAATACTTTGTTTTTGTTTGGACAGGGGTTCCTTTGGAATTGGGAGCATAAAATGGTTAAACGGCGTTATATTATTTCTGATGGTTGGAGGAGATTGAAGAGGATATATTTTCCACTGGATCAAAACCAACCAGAGGGCCAAAGAAGAAACCAAGAACTGTTCAGAAAGTACTGGATGTAAGTTCACCTTTTCCGCCTCATCACTTTATCTTCACTACCCGCAGTGCCCAGGTTTGCTAACCTTCTCTATTTCTCTGCCTCTCTCTCTCTCTCCAATCAAATAGCTCTCCGCCTCACTGCCATAGACCACCCTTCGTTTTTTTTTTTCTTGATACTTTCTTCTCCATTATTTTTTTATCTGACTTTTTGAATGATTAATTGTTTAAGTGATTGATGGATTAATTGTTTTTAATATTGTATTTATTGAATTTAGATTCTTATTTTATGTCGATTGCATTAGGAGAGAAGAACATTGCAATTGCATAAGCACTTCCCAAATGATTTCTTGAGAGAGTAGATTCCTAACACAAGCTTCTGCAAAATTAATTTTCTTTTTGAATCTCAACTAATTAATCTTCGCTTTTTAATTTAAGGTTTTACAGGTAGTTTCAATTTTGTTCTCCTCTTTGGTGTTTCAATCCAGTTGTGGTACGTGCTCTAATATGATATTCTTCTTGATTTTGAGACCAAGTCCTATCTTATTTCTCTCCCTCTGTTGTGTGTACAGTTCTTCTACTCATCGTGCACATATTAATGTTATGCAGACATGCCAAAAATGATGCGTACATGCAAAATTTTAATGTATTATTTTTTAAATGGTTTACATTGCTATTGATTAATGACCTTTCTTTGTGGAATTTTCAGTTGTGAGGTTGGGCTGAATATCCAAGAAGCACATGCCTTTTCCACAGTATATGAATAATCTTTGTCTATTTTTGTTGTTGAGGGTTGTTGGCACTACGAGGTATCTGTACATATTTTTCCATTATATTATGCATAGAAAACAATACTAGGGTATCTGATATTATTTTAATCATTTTGAGCTTATGAAAAGGAGCTTATGTTCAGTATTTGGCTTTTTGAATGTTTCAGGTTCACAGATCTGTTGAAATCACTCAATTTGCAGACCTTCATTGCATTTTTCCTTTGAATTGCAAGTGGTGACGATTTGCAAATAGGTATGCATCTCATAAGAGACTTAATCTCTTTATCTTTTTTTCTTTTTGCTTCGAAAATTTGTGAATTAATTGTTTGTTTCCGTTCCAAATTTTTTTCAAAAATCTGGGAATTAATTGTTCTTAATTTTTTCACACATCAACAGGTATTTCTGTTTCTTTTTCTGTTTCAGTATTTTTGTTTCTGTTCCCTATCTAGGTGTTCAATAAAATCAATGTTTATATTACTTTTATGTGAATTATGTTTTCAACGAATCCACGTTAGGCATTTGTGGAGGTTTGTTCAATGCGTTTTTTTTATTTTTTATTTTTTCCCTATTGAGTGTTAGGTGTTATACTTTTCAATTTGAATTTATATTGAACTGCAATTTATATTAAATACATAATTAAAATTTGAGTACTATTTCCGCAAGCTAATGATATTAGAACTTACACGTGTTTTTGTTTTAGAAAATTCAGGTAGGACAATTGCAACATTTTCATCATGTGGTCTGTGCAACAACGGGAGGACCTTGAAATCCCATAACTGGAACCACTAGAGCCCTCTTGCTCCTGGAGTCATGTTTTTAATGGTACATCTTTCTCTCTCTCTCTCTCTCGCTCTCAAATCTCACACATTTGATTTCCAATTTGCCCCCCTTTTTTTGCAACCACTAGATTTTGTTTTAGGGATTTTTATTTAATTTCTTTTAAGGATTTGATTTGATTTGGTTTTATGAATTTTGATTTCATTAGGTTTTAGGGATTTCGATTTTACTTCTTCGTTGTAGGAGTTTAATTCATTTTAGGCATCATTCCCCATTCTTGATTTGATTATTTATAGGGATTTTGATTGGATTTTTTTTTGTTTTAAATATTCTGATTTGATTTTTTCGTTTTCAGATCTCTGCGAGCGGATATACTACTTTGAGTATCTTCTGGTGATAGGTTAACTTATATGAGTGAGTTGACATAAGTTCATGTTTTGTTTTTCATTTGATTTTTTGTAATTGGTTTCTTTAGTTGTTTCCGCAGATTATTGATTAATTGAGTTGTTTAGTTATTTAGTAAATTTGGATCTATTGACATTTGGTTGATGCTATTTAGTTTTGCAGTTGGTTTGGTGATAGGTGATGAAACAGAAAAGAGAATCTACTGGAGGCTCAATGTTGACATATAAATAGTTCAGTCCAATTATTTATTACTTGCATATAACGGTACAAGTTTTAGGATTGAGTTTCAGTTATTATTATTGTTCAATTGTTATTATTATTGATGTTCAAATGAAAATGTGTAGAATGTTAGTCTTAATTGTTAGTTATTATATTAGCTTTTTTGCTTTTGTTATTTTACACCTGTGCCTTTAGGCACGGGTTATACACTAGTATATATGCTTTTGTTATTTTACACCCGTGCCTTTAGGCACGGGTTATACACTAGTATATATATATATATATATATATATATAATGTATTATAGTAAAGTACAAAGTTGATTTAGTTGACTTGATCGATCACTATAACGTAAATTGATTTATGTAATTAACCCTATATAAGTGGGACAAAAATTTAGTTGTTGTTGTATGTATAAAATTTAGATTAGTGAAAAACACATGAAAATCTAAACTACAATATCGGTAGAAAACTCTGTACTTTACTATAATACATGTTAGAGATGACAGTTGAATCTGAACGAGCAGAAATTAATCGAACCAAATAGTGTGGTTTGGAAACCTTTCAAATAGTTTCAGTTATGGTTTTGGTTTCGGAAATAAAAACTGAAGCAGCTTTTGATTTGGTTTAGGGATAATAATCGCGTAATCATTATTTTAAGTCTATTTTTATATATAATAGCGTATAACACGTGTAAGACCTCAATCGTAGCAGGTAAGTCATTTCAGTGGTATTTTAGAGTAATGGTGAAAATTCGGAGTGAAACTAGGACAATTAAAAATTCAAATAGAAAGTCTAGGGGTCAAATTGAAAATATAGAAACAGTAAAACCCAATTTAGGGAGGTAAATTGACATTTAACATTTAAATGAAACTTTCAGTGGGTGAAATTGAAAATCTTAGAAACTTTTAAAAGTTGAAAAGGATTAAAATCAAGGTTTAAATGAAATTGGGGGGAGGAAAGAGCAATTAATGAAAAATGTTTTTTATCATTTATACAAACCCACAAGTCGGCGGTCGGAGGAAACACATGGCCGGCAAAGAATCAAATAAGAAGAACGACGTGGCACGCTTAGACAATTCGAATCCACTAATTTCATGCACCGGTGATGATCAAAAAATAAAATCCCATGATCAAGAATCCAAAATCCGAAAATCTGAAAAACCGAAATCTAGAGAGAGAGAGAGAGTAGGCCGGAGTTTGGGGTTTGAAAAGTGATCGCCGGCGAGGCAGGGTGTTTCGGTTACAGGGTTGTGGGCGTGCGTGGGCGTTTGGTGGTCGACGAAGAGGGTGGTTCGGCATAGGTGGTGGGTGATCGTCGCCGGTCGTCCGGTAAGTGTTCGGTAATGGTTTGGCTCATCGCCAACTGCGTTTGTGTGTGGGTGTATGTGTGTGTTTTGTCCGTCGCTCAGTCCGTTGTTATATGTGTGCGTGATGTCTGTCCGTTCGACAGAGAGGTCGTTCACTCCGGTGGTGTGTTATCATCGTGAGGTTGTCGTCGGTGGCACTGCTGTGTTCCGACAGAGGTTGTGCGTGAGTGTGTGTGTGTGTGATCTGCTCGGGTGTTGCGGGTGTGGGTGTTGATCGCCATGATGAAGATTGGCGGAGAATTTTGGTCGGCGGCGAGAATTCTCCGGCGTCGGTGGTCGGGATCGCAAACTGAGACAGAAACAGAAACAGTGGGCGCAACAGGGACGGAAAAAAACAAAAAAAAAAAAAAAAAAAAAAAAGAGAAAAAAAAAAAAAAAAAAAGAGGAGAAATTGCAGAAACCACCCCAGAAAAATCCAAAACCCATCTCGTGGTCACCAAACGTTTCGGAAACAGGTGAAACTTCAATCGATTATTAATTCGCGTTAAATTAAATTTTAGTTAGTGTTACAAATCCTAAAATCATAATAATTTCGTAACGATTAATTAATTTTAAGTACGTGGTATATAAAATTAGTAACGATTCGGAATATAGGGTCTATATTGCTTGATTAGGATATTTTAGATAAGATATTAATGTAGAATCTTCCACTATTAGGTTCACAGGCACTGACGTCCAGATAAAATGCGGGCAGTGCCAGTTTTGCAAAACAGATATCGAGGTGAGTGTACTGTTTTCTTGCCAAACTATTTTTCTATATATATACGATGGAATATATGATTATTTAAATTGTATGAATTTATAAATGATATGGATCAAGCAGGATTTGAATGAGTTGGTAAGCTGGATTTCGATAGTTTTCAAAAAGAAACTGAAAATGAATTTCCGCTGGATTTGGTGAAATTAGACGGTGTTTTTAAAAAGTGAATAGGAAACATCTAATTTTCTAAAAATACCCAGTTTTCTAAAAAAAAAAAAAGAGAGAGAAAATAAATAAATGATGGAAAAGTGGTTTTGATAAAATCGGACGTTTTCTCTGAAAGAAGATATGAAATATGATTTTTGAATTTTAAAGCTGGTTTCGAGAAAAGTGGTAGATGTGGTGATTTGACAATGTTGAGTAGGTGATATTTATTGAGTTATGATTCGATGATACTGTATTTGATTTTGACGATGCCATGGCTGTTCTCCCCGAAAGGGGTGTGGATTATATTTCTCCCCGTAAGGGGTGTGGATTATACTTCTCCCCAAAAAAAGGTGTGGATATTTCGTAGGAAGGCATTCCTATGAATGTTATGGTACCGTTGCAACTCCCGATCGTGAGGTTAAAACGATCACTAGGACTGGCTAGTGTGTGTGTGTTGGAGGTGTGTGGTTGAGATTGGTGCTGGAAATGTGATGTTTTACGTATATGGGTTGATTTGATATTATTTATTTTGATAATTGGTGGGATTTTATACTAGATGGAACTTATCTTTATCGCTTTATTGTCATTGATATATATTTGTGCTTGATCCATACTAGATTGTGGAAATATTTAGAAAGTATTGATATTTTTGAAATATTTTACTAAGAAGACAGTACACTCACAGGTACAATAGCTAGGAGTCGGTCCTTTACTGGTACTAGATCGAACTATGTGATGGAGTCATATGGACGATTTGAGAGAAGCGGTCAAAGGCGAACCTAAGAAGGTTCATGGATGAATACTTCTAGTTAAAAAGGAAAAAAAAAAAAAAACACTTCGGGCTGGGTGCGCCCCCCATATTAGATGTATGTATTAGATAGTGGATGTATATTGTCATTTCTATTAGTCATATCTGGGTTGTGGTGATGTCATGATGTAGTCACGCCAACCCCGGAATAGTGGATGTCCGGGACGGGTTGTGACAACACATGCATGAAATTACGGACTAAAATAAATAACCTTCAGTTAAGAAAAAAAAAAAAAATATTTAAACAATGAAACAAAAAGATCAACTTTAATATTCAACAAAGTATTATATATAAAATATCATTTGAGAATATAACTTGAATCTATATCCTTTCATATATTATTTTATAAATATGTAGTAAACTCTTTTACTACTTGTTAAAAATAAAAATACTCACTTTGTATAAACTATTTTGCAATTTGTTTGAATAAAATTAATAATTATACACCAACTCATGCCAATAAATTTTCAAAAAATAAATATAATGCTAATATGATCTTTTGTCCCTTGAACAAAAAATTAAAATAAAATTAGTGGTGATGCTATTTTGAAGTCTTCAGTCAAATATTTTGCCTTTTATCTATTTTAGATAAATTTGTTTCTTAGTCTTTTTCAACCTACTTTTTAAGATCTAGTTGATATAGACCATAAAAATTTAAGGGTGATTTTCAATCAAATCACATTTCTTTTTGAAAACATAGTAGACAAAAAAAAAAAAAAAAGAATTTGAAAAATAAATAAGAAAAAAATAGAGAGAGATAACGAAATGTTGTGAGAAATGGAAAGAAAAGGGAGATAATACATTATTTCCTAAAATAATCTCTCAAAATAGGGATACAAAATGTGTAGGCAGAAATATAATTTTCATACTTATATATAATTACTTTAAGTTAATAAATTATTAAAATAAAAAAAATATACTTTCTATATTTATATATAATTAATTTTAATTAATAATTAAAGAATGAAAATTATTTACATTTCCATATAATCTAAATATTTCACTATTATTACTAAATTTAATGTCTATATATTATTATTTTATTATTTGTTTTGTAAATTTAATGTTCATAATTTTCGTAAATTTTTATATATTATTTCTAATTCAATATTTTCATAAATAGTTCTCGATTGTATAAAAAATATATTACTTTCTCAATTAGGTATTAAGATAAATACGGTTAAATATAAATATACATTTTATATTTTTGTTATATTTTGTTCGGTCTAAACAATTTTTTGTCTCTTGAGATATTAGATGATTGAAAAATGTCTAGTGCTCTTATCTACATCTTATTTTGTTAAAGATCACCCAAATTTTTTTATTTACACTTTTACTTTTATTTTTTTGGTTTTGTTTTGTTTGTTTATTTTTAAATACATATGAACTTCATATATTGCACTTATGTTTGGAATGTTTATTATAATAATTAATGATTTTGTGATTTCCTTTTTATAATGTTTACAATTTTTTTAACATGGTTAGGGAAAATTGATCAATATAATGGGTTTGCAGTTTTGCAGTTTTGATTTTAGTTTATATAAAATTAAACAATTCGATTTGAAAATCGACTTATAAAAAACCAGCGATTTACAGTTCGACTTTGGGTTAGGTTATATACCAACTATTTTTATTTTGATTTCTAGTGAAATTGTCCCAAAATTTAATTGTTTCCATCCCTAATGTCTGCAAAAAACTTGTCGGATTGAGAAGTTGTAGGCATTGTTGTGCTTCCTCTAGTTCCCATGTTGCTTTCCATTTTGTCTCTACAAAGTATTCGGAAAAATAATAATTTTTTTCCATATTCATACGCGGCTATGACATATTAGAGATTTAATTACATTTTATACCCCTATGGTTAGGTCTAATTGCACTTTGCCCCCTTATGGGTATTTTTTGTTATTTTATTTAAAAAAGAAGGAAATTTTCATCATTTTATTCCAACTAATTAAATGGGGTCTATTTGAAAAACATCCAAAATTTTAAGGGTCTAAGTGTTATTATTTCATCGTCATCCCCCTCCCTGTCAGCGGGCTTGTCCACTCTGTAGACCACAACCCCATCCCCATCTCCGAAAAACAAAACTAGCCCTGTTGCCACAAGCCCTGCCACCACTAAGACATTTTCTTTCTCTCTCTCTCTCTCTCTCTATCTCTTTCTCTTCCCCTACTGCCACAATCATTCTCTGTGATTTCCCCTCTCGTGTTCGTTATCTCGGATCCAAAGCTTATATTGTTGTCAAAACTCTTAACGATCTGAACATGTTCACACAAATAAAAACAACAATTAGATCAATGTGGAGTTAAAAGACGGATCAGATGCGTATCTCCAACCATAGCCGTTCTCACTCGCTCAAGATTATGGGAAGTGTTAGTTTCGGGTTAAGGCTCTTCTAAACCTCAATCAATCTCTACTCAATCTCTATTTGATGTTATATTTTTGTTTCTAAAACGAGATTTCAGGCTTAGGAAACCAATCGCACAGCCCCTTTTATAAACTCTGTCCATCATAGAATCATTGTTGGACATACAAAGGTAGTGGGCAGTTAGACCATGCATGAACCCACGTTTTGTAACTTACATAACCACATTCTTGCATATGGCCTTGCATGGTCACTCTCTCTCTAGCTTATGGCTATGCATGGCTACTCTCTCTCTCTAGTAAGGCTGTGCAAGAAACTTGCAAACCCGACCCACCTGCCGGATCTGACCCGCTTGTATCTGATAATGTCAGATTTTCCCCTTTTAATTTGGTTGGTTTGGGTGAAAGCCATTTCTGGTGTTATTTTTCTGATCGGCTAACGGGTTCACGCCTCACTCACCTGGTACGACCCGACCCGACCGTGTTCCCCTAATAAATATTGATTTCTAAGGTTTTCCGATCATTACTTATTCTCCTCAATGCCGCTTCATCCGCGAACCACAATTTCTCGAAACCACAGCAGTTCTTCGTCGCTTCGATTAACTCGCTTCTTGTTCAATTCTTCTAATATTCTCTCTCGAAACTCTCTCGTTCATCAATTCTCCAGACCAGAGTCTTTTCGTTTCTCTTTCCAAATTCAACTTCATTCATTAATTTCATTCATTCTTCACTCCCTTATCCGAAATGGCTATAAGCATTGTACTAACAGAAAGACAGAAACAACGACGACAGTCTTGTGGCAATGACGGTGGTGACTGGTGAGTTCTTCTATTTGTTCTTTGAATTTGATGTTTATTTTTTTTTATCTTTGATTTTGATTTCTGTATTTATTAGGGTTTTTTAATTTTGTTTTGATTAGGGTTTTTTTATTCAATTTCTTTAAAGTGTTTTGTAAATATGTATTATTCTTCTATTTCTTTCGATTAAGGTTTCTCATTTCTGTTTTGTTTACTGAATTGGATGATTCGATGATTTCTGTTTTCTTTTATCCCAATCTGAGCGACTCCGACCGAATCCGATCGGAACCCGACGCAACTCGCTAACGTCGGTTTTCCCTTCAGTTCGGTCGGCATTGGATTGAGAAATTCCAGACCTAACACATTGGGGTCGGGTTTCAGATTTGTTCAAAATAACCCCCACCCAACCCGTGAAGACCCCTACTCTTTAGTGGACGTTCATGCATGATGAAGCCATATTCTATGGAATGCATGAGGTGATAGCCATGTTTTTGTAACCCATGTTCCATCACATGGATTTATGCAAGCCACAAGCTTAAGGAGAAGTGGGTATGTGCAGGGGACATGCATGCACAATAGAAGGAGACGTGGGTTCATGGTGGTTTGGAATTAGAGGAGGTTAATCCACGTTCCTATAATGATGGATGAATGTGGACTAGTTTCTTGAGGATTTTTAGGGGAAAAATTCAACATTCTCCCACTTGGTCTGTATATATTCCATCATTTACCACAGTAAGAAATGAAATACATGAATCATTACGATAGATCCTCTAAAACGAGTATTATCTTCCATGTATTACAATGCACCATGTTTCTCATTATAGCCCATATAACTTTAATGAATAAACCCTATGTTTATTCTAGGTTCCAACTTCAATGATATTTCTCAACAAATAAATGTGTACACAAAATAAAGTTAAATATAAGAAAACGTCTCAAATAGAGTTTTATTGAAAATAAAATTCGTTCTTACGACGAAAATCAAGTAAAGGAACCAAGTCCCATCCTATCTACATGATTCTTAAATTTCAATGGTGACATGCATTTAGTCAAAGGATCAGCAATCATCAATTCAGTGCTAATGTGTTCAATAACCACTGTCTTATCTTTAACATGTTCCCTTATGGATAAATACTTGATGTTGATGTGCTTGCTTTGACTATTACTTTTGTTATTTTTAGCCATAAAAATAGTAGTTGAATTGTCACAATATATCCTCGATGGCCTAGAAATCGAATTCACAATTCTAAGCCCAGAAATGAAACTCTTCATCCATACACCATGCGAAGTAGCCTAAAAACAAGATACGAACTCAGCCTCCATAATGGAAGCAATAGTCAAAGTCTGCTTTGTGCTTCTCCAATATATAGCTCCACCAGTTAGCATGAAAACATATCCTAAAGATGATTTTTGCGAATTAATGCAACCAACGTAGTCTGAATCAGAGTAGCCAATCACTTCTAAATTTTCAATCTGTTTGCACATAAGCACGTAGTCTTTAGTCCCTTGAAGGTAACTTATCACCTTCTTTGCAGCTCTCCAGTGGTCCATACTTGGATTACTCTTATATCTTCCCAACATCTTAACAGCAAATACAATGTCAGGTCTAGTGCAAACCTGACCATACATTAGGCTTCCAACCACATAAGTATAAAGAATGTTCTTCGTTTGTTCCCGCTCAAAATCGTTCTTAGGGCACTGATTTAAATTGAATCTATCACCCTTCACAATGAGAGCAATACTTGGTGAACAATCTTTCATCCGAAATCTCTCTAAAACCTTGATGATATAGGTCTCTTGAGACAGATCCAAAATCCCTCAAAATATGTCTCTATGAATCTTAATGCCAATGACACAAGACGCATCACCCATATCCTTTATGTCAAAGTTTTCAGAGAGAAATTATTTTACCTCATATAACAATCCCTTGTCATTGGTTGCAAGTAAAATGTCATCCACATATAGAATAAGAAAACAAAGTCTTACTCCCACTGACCTTCTGGTATATACATTAATCCATAATATTCTCCACAAATCTAAATGAAGAGATAACATCACGAAACTTCAAATACCATTTACGGGAAGCCTGTTTTAATCCATATATGAATTTCTTGAGCTTGGACACCAAATACTCACCATCACTAAAGGAAAATCCTTCTGGTTGTTTCATGTAAACCTCTTCCTCTATATCTCCATTGAGAAAGTCTGTTTTTACATCCATTTGTTACAACTCTAAGTCAAAATGTGCAACTAATGCAAAAATAACACGAAGAAAATCTTTCTTAGATGTAGGAAAAAAAGTCTCCTTGTAATCGATTCCTTTCTTTTGAGTGAATCCTTTAGCAACGAGTTTTGTTTTATATCTCTCAATGTTGTCCAATAAGTCTTTCTTTGTTTTGAAGACCAATTTACATCCAATGACTTTTACACCATTAGGCAACTCAACAAGATCCCAAACTCTGTTTGATGCCATCGAATTCATCTCATCTTTCATAGCATCGTACTATAGTTCAATTCTTTGCAACTCATGGCTTGTGAAAACGTTTCAGGATCGTTTTCAACTCCAATGTTAAAGTTTGACTCTTGCAGATACACAACATAATCACTAGATATCGCTGATTTTCTCGTTTTAGTAGATATCCTTAATGGTATATTATTATCTTCTTGAGAAACTTGTTATTTAACTAGTTGATCAACAATTACTTATTGTTCCTCATCAACAACTTGATCTATTGAATCGTTATCAGCAGTTTATGGGGCTTCTACAATCGGTTATCTAATACCCGTTTGGACTTGAGGGATGTGAATGACAATCAATCTGTCTCTTGAGCAGGAGGGCTGAGCATTAATATGATTTTTCTCAGAAACTATGTCTTGAGAACGATCACTCCCACTGATCAAGTCATTCTCAAGAAAATTTGCATTTTTTAACTCTACAATCCTAATGCTATGAGATGGACAATAGAATATGTACCCCTTGGATCTTTCGGCATATGCAATAAAATACCCATTTAGAGTCATTGGGTCCAATTTCTTCTCTTGTGAGTTGTAAACTCTTACTTCAGACGGACATCCCCAAATGCGCATATATCACAAACACAGTTTCCAATATTTCCACAAGTTAAATGGCGTCTTTGGGACAACCTTGGTTGGAACTCAGTTTAATATATACACTATTGTTTTAAAAGCTTCAATCCACAAGGATTCAGAAAGTTTAGAGTTACTGCGCATACTCCTAACCATGTCCATTAAAGTTCAATTTTTTCTTTCTGACACACCATTCTGGTCTGAGGAACCAGGCATGATGTATAGGGCAACTATCCCATACTCTTGAAGAAACTTTGCAAATGGACCAAGTGCTCGTCCATTCTCAGTATATCTATCATAATATTCTCCACCTCTATCAATCCTCACAATCTTAATTTGTTTACCACATTACTTCTCTACTTCATCCTTAAAAACCTTAAAGACATCCAGTGTTTCGTTCTTGTTATGAAGCAAATAGATATACATGTATCGTGAGTAATCATCTATGAAAGAGATAAAATATTTCGGACCATGTATGTCCATATCTGGACAACGGATATCTGAATGTATGATCTCTAACATCTCTATACTTCTTTTTGCACATTTCTTGGACATGTTGATCTACTTTCCCTTAATGCAGTCCACTCAAGTATCAAAATCAGTAAAATTTAAAGTACTAAGTACTCCATCATTTACTAATCTCTTAATTCTCTGTATGGAGATATGTTCCAATCTCCGGTGCCACAAACTAGAGGATTTCTCACTTATAACACATCGTTTTATACCAGTGTGAACATGCATAGCATTATTAGTGGTATAATTTTTCAAATCAATAGAGAAAAGACCATAAGACAATGTACTATTTCCAACAAAATTAGATTTATAAAACAAACTGAAGGATGTCTCTTTAAAATTAAAGGAATAACCCAAAGACAAAAGTCTTGAAACTGAAATCAAATTCCTAAAGAAATTTGGAATATAAAATGTCTTTTCTAAATTCAAAATAAAACTACTACTTAAAACTAAATTGCATGTTCGAACAGCTTCCACATGTCAACGCATCTTGTTCCTGAATAAATACATTGCTCGTTTGGCATTGGCTTCCTTAGGTTTCGCATACCCTGCAAGGTATTTGAAACATAGATTGTAGAACCAAAATCAATCCACCTTGTGTTATAAATAACATCAACCATATTGGGTTCATAACAAACAAATGAAATTGAATTACCTTTCTTCTCAAGCCATTTCTAGAATTTAGTGCAACCCTTCTTCATGTGCCATTTCTTCTTGCAGGAAAAATACTTGGATTCCTTCTTAATTCCACCTTGGGGTGGAATTTTACCTTTCCTCTTCTTTCTGGCTTGTTTCTGATTCTTTTCTTCCATTATCATTAATGCACTATCTCCCAATTCCATTGACAGCCTTCCCTCATCCTAAACACACATGGTCAAAAGTTTATTAATTGACCACTTATCCTTATATATGTTGTAGGATATCTTGAAGGGTTCATATTGTTGTGAAAGAATGTTCAAAATATAGTGTATAAGGAAAGAGTCAAACATCTCAACCTCAAGTGTCTTCAATTAAAACATAATATCCCATATCTGGATGATGTGCTTATGCACACCTCTCACAGTAGTGAGCTTCAAGGATGAAAACTTTATAATTAGGGTGCAAGCAAGTGCCTTATCTGAAGACTCAAATTGTTCATCAATAACCTTCAATAGTGCCTTATTTGAAGACTCAAATTGTTCATCAATAGCCTTCAGCAGTGCCTTGACCTTGTTATGCTAATTTATAGAACCACAAATACTAGTAGAGATCTTGGTTTTTATGAACATCACACTGAGGCGATTGGATCGCTCCCAATGTTCATAAAGAGAAATTTCATCTGAAGTGCTAGTCGGAGTAATGACTAGTTCGTCTTTCCTATTCAATGTCCATCCACCCCAATTGAAGAAGAATTATCCCCTTCCAAACCCTATAATTATCACCTCTCAGTTCGGGAATATCACATTTCATTTCGGAGAAATTCGCAGGTTGCATGACTGCATAAAATTAAACATACATGCTTATAATTAAAATTGAAACTTATAAACTTATATCATGTTTTACTAATGTAAATAATGTTCCAAAATCTATGAATCTATTGACATAAAACTTGTCGTGGGCTAAAGTTCTAATTCAATTAGATTCATCTATAACCTTATGATAAAACTATAAAATTATGCTTTTTTTCCTAATTCCTATGGGTAAATTAAGAAATATAATTTGATATTCTATCCTAATTAATCATGCAAATATAATAAAAATTCTTGTGGGATAAAATCTATTATATTATGATTAAGCACTATTAATGTCATAATGTGATCTTAAATATCTAATATATAATTCTAATTAATTAAAGATGTTGTGGCTACTTCTTAATTAATTAAAATTATATAGATCACTCAATATTAAATAATTCACAATAAAAGCTCATACTATTGCATAAAACTATAAGCAATATAAACACAAAAATTGAACATTAATGTACTAATCTTATTCAACTTAATATTGCATATATAATAAAACAATAAATTATACACACAAAATAATATGATAAATAATATAAGCACATAAATATTCAAAATTAAATTCATAAAGAGCCTTGAGTTATTAATTTCAATGTGCATTATTTATCCTAATATTATATGCATAATAAATAACAAAAATTATACATACAAATAACTTAAATAAATAAATGATATAAACACATTAAAAAAACAAAAATTAAATTCATAAAAGCATGTGATTAATGCACACTAACTTAATTATTAAATTACAATGCACCAAATTTTAACATGTGGTTGTTTGTCCTATCGGTGGTTGGGGGTTGCTTTGTCACCGAACATCCAAGGATCGAATCCTACTGGGCTCGCATTTATAAAGCCCTTTCGTTACTTTAAAAAGAAAAATGTAACAAAAAAGTAAGAGGCAAGGATTCAAACCCTGAACCCAAGCCCGTCGTAGGGTTCCAACCTTTGGCGAAGTTGCCACGGAACCAATACTCGACCTTTGATACGGTGTCATAGATAAATAATAAGATAGTGCCAATTCGCAAACTTTCAAGACGACGTCGTTTGTGTCGTCTTCTTCACTGACCCAAAACCAAAACCAAAAGGTCATGAACAACAGAAGTGCAGAACGATATTCTATGTTTTTTAATCTTCGAAAAATCATATAAAATTAACTGCAAGTCCAAATTTCCTAAAATTTATATTGTTGAACTCATAATGAAACGTACAATTTTTCTGTATAAAACTTTCTCATAAATATTAAATTTTTTGAAAAATTCATGAAACTAAATACAAGAATAGTAAGACAGAGGCAAAAACAGCTCTGATACCAACTGTTATCAAAACTTTTAACAATCTAGACATGCTCATACAAATAAAAACAACAATTAGATCAATTTAGAATTAAAAGACGAATCAGATGCCTACCTCTAGCCATAGTCGTTCTCACTCGCTCAAGATTATGGGAAGTGCTTGTTTCAGGTTAAGGCTCATCTAAACCTCACTCAATCTCTGTTTGATGGTGTATTTTGTTTCTAAAATGAGATTGCAGACTTAAGGAATCAAAACCAATTGCATAGCCTCTTTTATAGACTTTGCCCATCACATAATCATTATTAAACGTGCAAAGGTAGTGGGTAGTTAGACCATGCATAAACCTACGTTTTGTAACTTACATAACCACTTTCTTGCACATGACCATGCATAGTCACTCTGTCTCTAGCTTATGGCTATGCATGGCCACTCTCTCTATAGTGGACGTTCATGCATGATGAACCCATGTTCTATGGAATGCATGGGGGTGATGTCCACATTTTTGTAACCTATGTTCCATCACATGGATTCATGCAAGCCACAAGCTTAAGGAGAAGTGGGTATGTGTAAGGGTCATGCATGCACAATAGAAGGAGACGTGGGTTCATGGTGGTTGGGAATTGGAGGAGGTTAATCCACGTTCCTATAATGATGGATGAATGTGGACCACTTTCTTAAAGATTTTTAGAGAATATATATACACACACACACTACAATATCAATAGAGAACTCTGTAGGGTTGATAAGTTTTAACTATTGTTGTGCTTCTGTTGGTTCCTATGTTACCAAACCACCATTTTTCTCTAGAAAGTCCGTATAGAATACAATAGTTATATCAATCGATATATCGTTTAAATAATTTTAAATGACATAATGATTGTAAATAAGAAAAAATTGATACAATAATTTTAAAAATAAAATAACATTTAAAATGGTTTAATTACACTTTGTATCCCTATGGCTAGACCGTATTGTACTTTATACTCCTTGTGTTATTTTCGTCAATACTTACACCCTATGTGCATAAGAATTAGTGCGACCATTAAGTTTTCTATTAAATTTAACTATCAACTAGTCAACTAAAACCAAATAACTAACGTTAAATGGCATATATGACCTTTAAAATTTTTTAATAGGAATTTATCTTAATACTAATTCAAAATTAGGAATCAATAGTGCATTTTCTTTTTCTTTTCTTTTTTTCACATCTCCATCCTCATCTTCATTTTCTTTGCGGCCGCCATCTACCACGCCAAGCACACCCCTAACCAATCAAGTTACACGACCACCATTTCGAACCACAATTGTGCCAAACCATCACCACGCTGAACCATCCTCTCACATCTCATCTTCGCTATCTATTTTATATATATACATACATATATGTAACTTCACCTATGGAGTTCAATACTTTATTCCTTACACACAGTCAGTCTCAAGCCCAGGTAAAGGAGGAGGATTGCGTTAGGTAGCTAACAGCCAACAAAAAATTTTGTTAGAACTTTTATAACATGAATCCAAATATATTAAACTTTGGGGCATTCCCTACTAGTGACGCTACATTTCCTTCGCCCGAATGTTGTAAATAATGGGTTAGGGTGGGCTAAGGCGTCTCCCAGAAGCGACGCTCCGTGTTTTCGCCCGGATATGGTGTCAAATAAACGAGGGTTGCCACATTATGGTAGATGGGTACGGATAAAGAAGTTAGTCCATGAGAATAGGCTTAGCTTGGCAACTTGGAATATAGGAACGCTGACGGGTAAGACTCGAGAATTGGTGGATGTGATGTGTAGGAAGATGATTAATATTCTATGCTTGCAGGAAACTAAGTGGGTTGGAGAGAGGTCTAGAGAAATTGAGAGTACGGGGTATAAATTATAGTATACGGGGAAGAACAAACATAGGAATGGGGTGGGCATCATGGTAGATAGGGATTTAAATGATAGCATTGTTGATATTAGGAGAATTGGCGATAGGTTGATGATTATGAAGCTGGTGATTGGAGGGGAGGTGATTAATGTTATTAGTGTGTGTGCTCCTCAAGTTGAACTGCAAGAAAATGTTAGACAAGAATTTTGGGAGAAGATGGACGAAGTCGATCAAAGTATACCTAACCAAGAAAAAATATTTATTGGGGGAGACTTCAATGGACATGTCGGGAACGAAATGGGGACTTTCGAGAAAGTATATGGTGGTTATGGATTTGGGGAGAATAATGCAATGGGTGAGATGATTTTAGATTTTGCTATGGCGTATGATTTAGTTCTTCTAAATACATGCTTCAGAAAAAAGGATAAATATCTTATCATATTTAAGAGTGGTCAGAGAAATAGCCAAATAGATTTTGTATTTACTAGGGTGAGTGATAGTTTAATATGTAAGGATTGTAAAGCAATACTTGGAGAAAGTATTGCTACCCAACATAGACTAATGGTAACTGATCTCAAGTTTCAGAGGGTGGAAAAGAGAGTCTAAGATAAGTAGGCATGCAAGGATACGTTGGAGAGATCTAAGAGGTGAAAAGATAGAGTTGTTTAAGGTAAAAATTAGCAATGATGAGTTATGGAAGATACATGAGGATGTGAACAAAATGTGAATTGATATGGAGAATCGTATTAGAGAGATAGGAAGATAAGTTTTAGGATTTTGTAGAGGAGGAAGACCACGATATAAAGAAAATTGGTGGTGGAATGAGGAGGTCCAAAAAGTCGTTCGAGACAAAAAAATAGCTTATAAAGAATGGAAAAAATATCAAAATTAGGAGAGTTTGGAGAAGTATAAACATGGAAAAACGGAGGCGAGAAAAGTAATTAAGGAATCAATATTTAGGGCGTATGATAATTTATATCAAAAGTTAAATATAAAAGAGGGAGAGAGGGATATATTTAAACTTGCTAGGCGACGTGAACGAAAGACTTGAGATACTGGAAGTGTTAGATGCATCAAAGACATTGATAAAAAAGTATTGTTGAAAGATGGGGAGATTATGGAACGATGGAGAAGTTATTTCATAATTTATTTAATGAGAATGACGTCGGAGAATCTAGACTAGAGTTACCTAATTTATCTTCAGATAAGATTTATAGGTTTCATAGAAGAATTAGGATTTCGGAAGTTAGAATAACACTAAGGAAAATGCGAATTGGAAAAATAGTAGGGTCAGATGAAATCCCTATAGAGGGTGGAAAAGTTTGGGAGATATTGGGATAAAATGGTTGACTAGACTTTTTAATGATATTTTGAGAACTAAGAGAATGCTTGACGACTGGAGGAGGAGTATCTTAGTGCTCATCTATAAAAATACAGGGGATGTTCAAAGTTGCACAAACTATCGGAGCATAAACTTATGAGTCATACTATAAAACTTTGGGAGAGAGTGATAGAATATAGAATAAGATATGAAACGAGTATAGAAGAAAACCAATTTGGATTTATACCCAACCAATCAACCACTGAAACTATCTATTTACTCAATAGATTAATGAAAAAATATAGAGAAAAGAATAGAGATTTATATATGGGTATTTATGGACCTGAAAAAGGCTTATGATAGGGTGCCCAGAGAAGTTTTGTGGTGGGTGGTAGAAAAGAAACAAGTATCCAATGTGTACATCTGGGTAATTAAGGATATGTATGAAGGTATAGTCACTAGTGTTCGAATAAAAGGAGACAATACTTTCTTATTAATATAGGCTCACACTAATGATCATTTTTAAGTCCTTACCTCTTCGTTCTAGTGATGGATGAGCTCACAAAACATATTCAAAATGGAGTACTTTGGAGTATGTTGTTTGCAGATGACATCGTATTAGTGGACAAAAGTAGAATAGGTCTTAATACTAAGTTAGAAAGATGAAGAGAAGTGTGAGAGTCTAAAGGCTTGAAGGTTAGCAGAAGCAAGACGGAATACATGCATTGCAATTTTAGTAATGCCCGAAGAAACGGTGGTGCGGTCAAAATTAGAGACTAGGAGATGCCGAAGGTCGATAGTTTTAGCTATTTAGGTTCAATGATTCAGAGCAATGGCGAAATCGAGGAGGATATTATGCATAGAATCAAGGCAGGTTGGTTAAAGTGGAGAAGTGCAGTTAGGGTGATTTGTGATCGTAGGATTCCGTTGAAACTTAAAGAAAAATTCTACAAAATTGCTATAAGACCAGTGCTTCTTTATGGTTCAAAATGTTGGGCAATAAAAATGAATCATATCTAGAAAATTGGGATGAGAGAAATGAGTATGCTGCGGTGGATGAGTGGAAAGACGAGAATGGATAAAATTAAGAATGAAACTATTAGAGAGAATTTAGGAATAACAGCCATCGAATAGAAAATCGTTTACGATGGTTTGGGCATATGCATAGAAAACCCATAAAAGTACCAATGAGAAAATATGATTTAGTTCAAGTTTAGGGGACTACTAGAGGAAGATATAGACCTAAAAAAACGTTAGACGAGACTATTAGAAATTATTTGGAGACATTAAACTTGACGGAGGGGATGACCCTTGATCGATCTCTATGGCGTAAATAGATTCATGTAACCGACCCTACATAAGTGGGACAATGAATTAGTTGTTGTTGTTGTTATCTATATATGTGTGTGTGTGTGTGTGTCTATGTATGTGAGAGAGAGAGAGTGGTTGTAGTGTCTCCGTCATCGAAAATGAAGCAAGGAGAGGGGGTGCTGCAAAATGGAAGAGACAAATAACAGAAGGGTGGGGTAGGGAAAGGGGAAAAAAAATTGACCCTTAAAGCTTTGAATGATTTTTCAAATAGACACTATTGAATTAGTTGAAAGAAAATGACAAAAATACCTTTATTTTGAAGTGAAATAACACAAATACCTTCGATTCTGTTAAATTTTTAACCATTCCACTTAAGTTTTAAGCATAGGAAGTGTAAGTGCTAAAGAAAATAACACATGGGTGTAAAATGTAATGCAGTCTAACCAGTGTAAAGTAAAATTAACCCCATTTAAAATTTACTTGTGATGATAGCAATATATGATGATAGAATCATACAAATGTTCTGCTTCTATTTTCTCATTGATTGTATATGATAGTATTTTTTAGTAGATTTTATGGATTTCTGATAGTAAATCCATCATTGACAAGTTTCTTTATGTTTTGGCATGCACCAAGAAATATATAAAAACCATAAAGAATGATAACATTTCTAAACAAAAAATAAAAAAAATACAAACAAAAAAAAAATGTTAAAAAAGGGTTAATTTCACTTTGTACCCTTGTGATTAGACTGAATTGCACTTTGCACTCCTATAGTATTTTCATCACCACTTACATCTCTTATGCTTAAGACTTAACTACAACGGTTAAAATTTTAACAGGACTGAGGGTATTTTCATCATTTCACTTAAAAATAAGGGTAATTTTGTTAATTTGTTATAATTAATTCAATTGGGTCTATTTGAAAAATAAAAATTAAATTAAAGGGTCTAATCTTTTGACCCTTATCTCTTCCCACCCCCTCCCTTGTTCGTGTCTTCCCCTCCTCACTCCCACCCCCTCTATGCTTATGAAACAATTGCAATAATTAATACTATCATTCTTAACATAGGCAGAGATCTCTTAGGAGGCTCCATGCAATGATTATCCTGAAATGAAAAAGGATTAAGCATGAAGGGAAAAATGGCCAAAATCAGCATTTTAAGAGAAGAAATGTTCAAAAATACAAAATTACTATGGAGCAGGAGAAAATTAAATGAATCTTAGTATAATTCATGATAGGATTTCTTCATGAAATTGAATAAACATGTATTTGAAGATTAAGAGCGACAATAGTATCATCATCTCCAATCATCTCATTATGACTCAAAGCCATGTCATCACTGTTTTCGCATCTTGATCTCAGTTGCGGCATTATATTGAACCTTTTGTTGTTTTCTACGAACGACACCAAATGATATTGCAAGAAAATCAGTAAGACTCTCAACTCACAGTTCTCCAATCAACACCTACAAAACTTAGGGAAAATAATTAGAATACCAGTCAGCCAACTATCTTCCAGTATGAAAATAAGTTAATCAAGAATTTAGTGTTGGAAAAAATTTTGTGGGCTAACATTAATTGAATAAATTATTTTATAAAAACGGGCTAATGAATAGTCCATTATACAATCAACCCAAATAATCAGAGATTATATTTTGATTTGAGTTGTGACAACTTTTATATAGAAGCCTAGTTAAGTAGCAAATGTAGTTTTGGGTTTCGTTGAAGCCATTATGGAGGGGCCCAACGAAAAACCCTAATATAAATAACTAGGTCCCCTCCCTAGTCTAGATTAAGGATTTTTTTTTTACATTGAGAGTCACCACCACAAAATCTAGATTATAGGGAAGAAGACCTAGTTAGTAATCCGCTGCGATAAATTCAATCTTCTGCGATAGCTCAAACAGGTACGTATTCGATTACCGTTCTTTATTGTTGTGTTCTAATAATCATGTATGCTTTAAATTATTGTCTAATTCTATTTTATTGTGATTATGAGATATAATCAATATATGGTATCAGAGCCTACATACATGATTTAGGATCGACAATTGTTTTTTAGAATTTTTATTTTATTTTCTGTTCTAAAACAACACAGAAATTTGCGAGCATGATTTCATGTGATTTTTCGTTTTGATTAAATGTAAAACCTTTGGAATTTTATTCCTCTTGATTCAAGTTTTAATTTGATATATTATGCATGCTATTTGGTTGTGTAATCAGAGAGTATTTCATGGTTGAAGTTTCAACTACGAACCCTATAAAACTCTCGAAACCAAAACTTTGGGCCATGATTTTATGTAATTTTTTGCTTCTATTGACTATAAAACCTTAGATTTTTTATTCTTACTAATTCAAGCTTTAATTTGATAAATTATACATGCTATTTGGTTGCATAATCAGAGATAATTTCGTAGTTGGATTTTTTGCTCCGAAACCCTAAAAAAAATCGAGATTCACTTTTACGATTTGATGAAGATTGATGAATTTTGGTTCAATTAAACTTTGTAGATAGTTTTTAAATTAATATTAGGTATAAAACCATATAAAATTCAGTATAAATAAGAGTTAACATCGAATTTTAGATTTTGGCCATGGAGGTGTATAAAACCGCGATTTGTTCTTCCTTTTTGGTGAATAATCTTTTGATTTTTCTTCAATTAATTATTATAGACATGTTAGAAATACATAAGTCCACATAAACCCATAAAAAGTTGAAGAATATAGTACATGTTTAGGGTTTTTGCACAACCAGGTCGAAATCAGGTCAAGTTGACCTGGGTCAGACCCGGCTGGAGGTTGAAGATAACCTCCAACTAGGTCTGCTGCCCCCCACATGTGTAATAGGTGCGTGGGGGCACGTGAGACCTCTTCTAAGACCTGTTTTGGGTCTAATTTGTTTCTGTACACTTGTTTTTATGTTCTCTAATTTTATGTATAATTTATTTTATTTTTAGAGGATTAAAAATAATTTTTAGTTAATTATTAATTATTATGTGATTTAATTAACTTAAAATTATTTTAGGTATGTTTTTCTATTGAAAGTTTATCAGAAATTATGTTGGTTAATTTGGAATAGGACTGCAGTACTCACTCTGCCTAGATTAATTTTTTTTTTATGTGTACGTCTCCTTATCTGTTCCATTTATATCAATTAAGAATTCTTCAGAAAGATGCGCACATAAGCTTGTGCCAAATTATGCTCACACATAAAATTTACAACCAAATTTTAGCTTGGGTTTCCCCTTTTTACTGGACTAGTTTTGGTGGCTATGTATAGGCCATTTTGAATTGGAGTCTCTTTGTTTAGGTTTAACGTTTGAACATAGTTATGGAAGCATTATTAAGGCACTAATCTTCCAAGATTTGAAGTGGAAAAGGTCCCTAATTATTGAACAATTATAAAATTATCGTGTAAAATAAAAAAGTGCCATTTTAACCCTCAAAATGATGGAATTTGGCTAAAATCACGTCCGACGCTAGACATAGTCTGGTGGTTTTGCTCAGAAGTTTTTGGGCCTTTTGGGCCTTAGGGTGCTCTCTTTGGGCCATAAAATCTCACTATTGTTGCACTGGATCACCTTGTTAATTATAAAGGCGGAGGTGGAAGAGATGATTTCTCCGATTCCCTTATTCTCTCTGTCTTTTTTGCTGTTGACGGTCAAAATCGACGATTCTTTTGAATAGACTCTGATTTTGGCTTCGTTTCCTATCGCGGCATTGGAGATTGTGTTTCTAATGCGGAGAAGAAGGAGGGTCTGTAACTTGCCATGGTTTCAAAGGCGACGCGACACAAAGGAGGCCAAGATAGGGTTTTGATTTCGTCCCTGAAATTTGGCCTTAAAACTATGAAAGATTTTAAACTTTGTATCCTGAAAATTTAACTAGAATCTCACTTGGTCCAAGTAGTTTCAATTTAAATATATAAGATGACTTATTAACTTTATATGTTCTTTTCTAAAATGTAATCAATTGAAACTAGTAAATAATTAACCCCTAAAGTTTAGAGATTGTGTAAATTTAATTTTTCTTATACATATTGTGAGTGATATGCAATTTAGTGTAGATTAAGGATTTTATACTAATCACAGCACGATATTAAATCAATCTTAGATTTTTTTTATGTGATTGACACTTCAGTATGTAGATTTTATTAGAAATCCCAATTAGTAGTGGGAAGAAGGTTTGGAGGTCCTTTGGAATTAGAGTGATTGACTAGTCAATTGCAATTGCTTATATTAAGCAGATCGTGCCCACTAGAGTTAATGGGCCTACGGATGCAAATAAATCTCGTTGCCTACTGGGAAAATAAATTCTTAACAATTATGTACTCAATTTCTATCGCGTGAGATGGATATTTTGAATTTTGGCTCATGCGAGAGTATTGTGGTAGAAACTGGTTTTCGTCAACTAATACTCACAAGCCTCTTAGTTGCCATCCCCCTCGGAGGAGACTAGACAATTGTTTCTAAATAATAGCATTAATAACAATGAAAAGAAGATAAACCAATAAGCAAACAGTAGTGATGAACTTTTTTTACGAGACTTGAAATTAGATCTTTTGTTCATTATTCGACATATAGTACAATATTAGAAGTAATGGTGTATTGTGAATAAATGCTTGAATTGAGAATATAACCTTGAGATCTTAACTTTAGTATCCATTAGTAGGTTTTAGGTGTTAACCTTGAATGGATCATGAGGAGCCAAATTATACTAGGCCAAATCGATGTGTGAATCTAGTATTCATACATTTGCGTAAGGTTGCACTTTTTTTTTTAAACAAAGAAAAACAAAAACAAAAAAACAAAAAAAAAAAAAAAAAAACTTCATTTATGTAATTAATGTTAATTAAATTGGCAAGTTTTCAATATTCCATTAAGATAAGATTTCTACAATTCTCTATCTCTAACTTTTTCATTAATACATATAAGGTTTTGATCATTGTATGGGTAATATTAGTCAGTCTCTTGACAATTTCTGTTGCTTTAAATGAGTGGAAGTACATAAATGTTGTTTTTCATAAAATAATTTGATATGGTGTGTATTGTTGAAAGGGTTAAGTAAGAAAAATGAATTTTTAACATATTTAATTAGACACATTGATGTTAGGCTTTTTGAAAACCGTTCAGAATGGTTTGTGAAGTCTACCCTGCGTATGAGGAAGCATGTTGAATCCTACATTATTCATGTATTTATTGTCTTTGTGAAATATTTACATGATGAGTGACTTGAGAGAATTATATTCTTATTTTGTTTTGATAATCTGATGGAAGTTGAATTGAATAGAGCACTGTTGAGAAATAGTCGTACATAATCAGTTGTATGATATATATATATATATAGAGAGAGGATTTTTAGTAGGTTCAAGTATGATACTAATAACCAATTTGGTTATTACTGCACCTTCCATTAACGAAAATGAGATCTTTCATTTTTCGAATTTGAACTATGTTTGGGGCAATATATTTGAGTTTCAAAATGGAAGAAAAGTATCGAGTTATTTTTGTACAATTTTGCATAGATTTCTTCTTGTACTGTATGGGCCTTAAAGTGTTTAATGGATCATACATATATTCTTAGGAGCCTATTGGGCCATTACTTATTTATTAATTAATAAGCTTGATGGAATTACTGATATAGATAAATTATTCATAAACATATGAAAATGCCTTGAATTGAAAATACTATCACTATGATTAGAATATCTTGGTAATGATCCAGACATTGGCTCATTATATAGATATTAATTTTGAGTTTGGGCCTATGTAATATCTCAGCCAACTGAATTTTCTTAGCTACAACTTTCGACTTTTGAGATTCATATTAAGGAGCTCATAAAAACACTAATTATGATTAATTATAGTTTTTAAAATTTCAAGACCTTAATTTTTTATTCTAAATAGAGATTAATTTAATAATTAGTTTAATAGTGTAGTAAAATTGTTGTTCAAATTCTTGCAACTATAATTGATCGTTGATCACTGAAAGTATATATTGTAACGTACTTCATCTTGTTTTGATCATATGCATATATGTCGCTAATATGCACTATTGTGGTTGGTCAATATTATTTAATTTTTTCATTTTGGAACGGTTGCTTATGCATTGTTGATGATTTTACCAAAGTAATTTAATCAATATAGTTTACAAGTTTTCGAATTCCTATTTTGTTAATGAAATATTTTTAGATTAAATTGTACATTCACCTACCCAAAGAGGATAATTGTGCAGATTATTTAATTATTGGACAATATAATTTAATTTTTCTATTTTGAAACGGTTACTTGTGAATTGTTAAAGTTATTTTACTAAAGTAAATTAACCAACATAGTTTGCAAGTTTTTGAGTTCCTATTTTATTGATAAAATTTTTTTAGATTGATTTGTACATTCACCTGTCCAAAGAGGATTATTGTTTTAATTGTTGGACAATATAGTTTAATTTTTCCATTTTAGAACGGTTGTTTGTGAATGATTAAGATTATTTTACCAAGTGATTTAACCAACATACTTTGTAAGTTTTCGAGCTCCTATTTTGTTGATGAAATTTTTTTAGATTAATTTGTACATTCACCTGCCCAAAAGAGATTATTGTGCAAATTAATTTAATTGCATGAGTATATTATGTGAGATAAATAATTTAATAAAGTTGTTTGCCCAAAGGAAATGAATTTGAAAGATTATTTGTTTTATTATGTTTTGAAGAAAATATATGGATTTGAAGGTCAATCTACCTAAAGAGAATAAATTTTTAAATCTGAAATTTTTTCTTATTTTGTTAATCCTCATGATTAAAGAATAATTATTTATTGTAAACTCTGCCAAATAGGAGTTTATGATAACACAATTGATTCTTATATTATATTGTCTATGTTTAATTGAGCATTTTGCCTATTACCCGTAATTAATTTAGTTGTAATTTTTTGTGAAAATAGTTTCTTTTTGTTGTGAATAATAATAACACCATAATGAAATTCTAAATTGATTACTTGATTTAATGGAAGTCTCTATAATTTTCTTTATTTTGATGAATGTGTCGTGTAACTATTAATCACTATTACTATAAAATTTTTCTTATTTTATTGATCTTCATACTTAGAGAATAATTATTTAATATAGACTCCGTTCAAAAGGGAGTTTATAATGACGTAATTTATTCTTATATTGTGTCACTTATACTTATTTGAGCATTTTGATTCTTTGATTTGGTGGGAGTATTTTTGTATTTTTCTTTAATTTTATTATATGTTGTGACCACTATTGTTATGCGTTTTACAAAATTAAATTCTATTTGATGATCATTATTATTACATATTATATTGTTACGTATCATATTATTTGAATTGATTATAATAAACCAAGGTTTAAAACCAATAGCGTTCAAGGAACATTTTGTGAATATGAATGTCATTGAGTCTTTTGATTCTCTAATTTAGTGGGAGCTTTCGTATTTATCTTTATTTCGATGATTACATTATGATCACTATTGTTATGTGTTTTACAAAATTTAAATATATTTGATGATCATCATTATGGTATATTATATTGTTGCATATCATATTATTTGAATTGATTGTACAATATGGTATTTTAAGATACCGTGCCTTAAGAATTACAGTTATATATTTTTTGTTGTCACAAATCACTATTTTGAGATCTCGTGATGTATTGTTAGTAACAGATGAATTGTTAAAGTCAAGCAATTTCATATTGTCGAGAAATTACAGCAGTTTCATTTTGTTGAGAAATTGCAATTACAATTTCATTTTATTGAGAAATTGTAATGAGCACCGATAAAAAATATTGCATATAGATAATTATCACATGTTGGCATTGGTTTCTTACTACACTATTGGGTTTACAATCCATGTTGATATGGTTTTAAGTATTTGTGAGTATGAATGGTCTTATGTTTGTTGAGATTAACATATAGACCATTATAATCTAATATTAAGATTATGTTGGACCGGATAAGTTTATCAATATGCTATTTATAGACTATCATTTCTTTGAAAAATGTGTGGCCACACAAAAATAATTTTTTTTTGTTATTAACTCAAGAGTCTTATTTTCAAAATTAAATTTATTCAATAATATAGCCCAAGTAGGAGAATGTTGGAAAAAATAATTGTGGGCTAACATTAATTGAATAAATTGTTTTACAAAAATAAGTTAATTGATAGTCTATTATATAATCAACCCAAATAATTAGTAGTCATATTTTGATTTGAACTGTGACATCTTTTATGTAGAAGCCCAGTTAAGTACCAAGTGTAGGTTTTGAGTTTCGTTGAACCCCGTTATGGGAGGGCCCAACGAGAAACCCTAATATAAATAACTAAGTCTTCTCCCTAATCTAAATTAATAGTTTCTCCCCATTAAGAGTCGCCACTACAAAATCTAGATCATAGAGAGGAAGACCTAGTTAGTAATTTGCTGCGATAGATTTAATCTTCTGCAATAGTCCAAACAGGTACGTATTCGATTACCGTTCTTTATTGTTGTGTCCTAATAATCATGTATACTTTAGATTATTGTTTAATTCCATTTTATTGTGATTATGAGATATAATCAACATTTAGTTGTATATCGCATCTTAGACTTTGAAAAATAAGATATTTGTAGACAAAAATCATACATGATTTCCCTTTATTCTAGCAAGTTTTTACCTACCTAATCTTATCAAGAATTGATCAAAATCTAATCTGATTATGATTTTTATAACTTAAATAATATTCAAGAACCTTAATCTTGTATTTTGGGAGTCCTTCATTGTATTATATTGGATAGGGCCTGCTCAGTTCAGTCCCACTATCCTTCTTTTGGCAATCTAAAATTGGATATGGATCTGCTCAATATAGACCTATTATCCTTCATTTAACCAGTAGACCATAATTTCTTACTCGTGGATCGTAGATGAAACCACTATCATCAAAATTAAATAACAAACTCAAAAAACAAAATGTATCTTTTTATTAATATATTGATTCAAAACTACAATGTTTAGATAATGAGTACATGCAAGTAACTAAAGAGTTACAAAACTTTGCATGATAAGTCGGACGAAAGAACCTCTTACACATAGAGCCTTGAGAAAATGGATAACCACCGAGATAGATCGCGTGATATTTAAAAATTTAAATTAAAAAAAAAATCGAGTGTTTTTTGACGTGGTATTAAAAATGAAATAGAAATTAAAATTGAAAGATTAAATTTAAAAATAAAAAAGAACTTACAAAATTTTATATCTTAATTCTCCTATTTTTTCTCTCTTTATCATTTAATTTAAATAAATTTTAAATATTATTTATCATTAATATAGTAATTTGAATAAATTTAATTGCTATTTATTATTAATAAGTGGATTAAATGAATTGTAAATGTTGTTTTTATATTTAAAATAGTGAGATTTTCAATACGTTGATATTTTGTTAGGTAAATTTCACTAACAACTCTATCATTTGAAAAATAAATATCGATGCCCCCTATCATTTAGAAAATATCTTTGTGCCACTCCCCCCATCATCTTAGCAGCCCAACAATGATAACTTAAAACTCTTCTAAACGATACATCTAATTTTGTTTGATATTTAATTTTACCATTTTAATTTACTCTTTACATAGAATGAAAATTATATCCCTTTTACGTAAACTATTTATTTTTTTAAAATAAATAATGAAAAACTATAAATGATTCACTTGCTAGACTTTTTTATTTTAAAAAATTATTTCTTCTATTGATTCTGAGATTTTGATTGACAATTAAATGTTGATATTTTTTGTGGAACTAACGATTTTATTGAGTGTTTCAGTTTATTAGTTCCAGTGTTGAAAATGATCATGAAGATATTGTGGCAATGCTAAAGATGATGACAAAGAAGATGGAAGATTAAGAGTTTGAAGAAATTGAAGAACCTAGGAAAAATAACTCAGGTTAAATTCTAACTCTTAATATATCCTGGTTAGGATCACACACGACACAAAATATTTTTCAAAATTATGTGTGTTTTTATAGAATCCTAATTAGTTAAATTATTTGTTCTTATGTGTAATTGAAAAATAAATGTCAATAAATTGATTAAAATTGAACTTAAGTATTTAGTGGAGTAAGCCAAAAAAAGAAATCGATTAAAGGAGCAAAAAAGTCGATGAAATTGGATTTAAAACGAATTTAGGAAAGGATTTCAGCATCTCTCAGTCGACAGGTAAGTCAATCGATGATTAATGAATGAAGTTGTTGAATCTCTTAGTCAACATGTAGGTCGACTTGAGCTTAAAATAATAAGTCTTTGAATCTCTAGGTCGACATGTAAGTCGACTTTTGATCAGAAAATGAACTCTCTGAATCTCTAAGTCGACAGATAAGTCGACTTATGAAACTCTTTGAATCGTCCAGTCGACAGGTGATGGATGGGCAGTCGACTAATGGGTGAAGATATTTTAGCTTGGCTATATCCTGAATTGGGAGGTCGACCAATGGGTCTTGGCCGGTCGACAGATGGAGCTATTTCAAGATTTATGGAATTTTGAATTTTATTCAAAAAGTAGCCGTTACTGACCGTTTTATGGTTAAGATGTGTGAGATATCTTAGGGATCTGATATGTTTTGAATTATTTAATTAATATTTAATTATCCCTATAGATATGATTCAAGTAGTTTTGATATTTCTCAATTTGGTACATGTAATTCTTTCAATCTTATCTAATTGAGTTTGAGTAAAAGTTTGAAGGACTTAATTGAATATTTTAAGAGATATTATCAAGTGAATTATTGAGCGAATTATATCAGGAATGAATCATTTTGATATAGAGGGTCTATTCGTGTAATTAAATGTCATAATTTATGAGAATTAACCGTTATAGGATTTGTTTTAAGAAGTTTTAAATAGACCTGCGGATTTCATATAAAATAATGAGATATCAAGAGAATCAAAATTATTCTGAGTTATTCAGTTCTCATGCTTTATAAGAGTAATCATACTGAATAAAATGTAAGATCTTTTCTGAGAGTTGTTCTTGAGAAATATTTGTTGTAGATTATTGCTACTACCGATCTAAAGTTTCACTGCTATTCTAATCATTAATTTTTCGGTGGAATCCTGTTAAGATCTTTCCAAATTACTTACTATTACTTGTTGCTTGTTTATATTATTTATTATTTGGAATTTGATCTTTGAAATTATTTTTTTGAATTTTTTATTAAAAATTATTTTTGAAACAATTTCTTGAGAAAATTTGATTATGTGCTTAATTGCTTACTACCCATCTTTATTTATCAGATTTTGAAATTCTCACTTTTCTATCACTAGTATTGGGACATTAATTGAGTTTGAATTTATCTGGATTGGTAGAAACTCCCGAGTGGAAAAATCACTTATCAATTGTTTGTAATTGGTGAGTTGAGTCTCGGATTAGATACTACTGAGAGTGTCTAATTAAGGGTAGTTGGTTTCAATCTCTTCCGGTAAGGAGATTGAAGTTTTGATCTTTGCCTAGAGTACAAAATATTAGGTGTTAATTATTTGATTGAATTGTAACGGTTCAATCCTTACCGGGTAAAAAGATATTTGGAGCACATTTGTGTGAAGTTTAATTCTAGAGTCTAAGGTATAAAAAGAATTAGGTTGTGATTCTCCCTGTAATAGAATTAGGTTAATCTTTCGCCTGGTAAAAAGATAGAGATTATTCCTTAACTTGTGAAAAGGAATTGTAAAGGTATTTTGAGCCTGTGAAAAGAATCGTTATCAGGGTTTGGTTCCTACCTTTAAAGAAATCTTGAGTTTAGTGAGTGCGACTCTCCGCGGAGCTCGAGGAACTAGATTAGCCAAGAGTAGCTTGGTAAATCAGTATAAATTTCTGTGTGCTGCATTATTTATATTGTTTATATTTTGTTGTTTGGGTGTGCACCTAGTTGATAACACATATCCACTGCTATAAAAATAATAATTAATTTTAAGATAAAATTAATTGTTTGATTTTTGAAGTGTTATTATTTTGATATTTTTAATACTACCCAATTCACTCCCCCCCTCTTGGGTAGCTCACTGGGTCAACATCTTCTTTTTTAAATTTTCATATACTTTGTTTATAAGGTTGATGCGGGAGAAATTCTTTCTTCTCGAAAAAAGCCCATCACAATAAGCCTAATGCTCAAAAGGAGTCAGGTTATGGACGTTGGTCCAAACCGGTGATCCATGTGAGCATCCATCAAATGGAAGGCCAAAGAATGTGATTCCCGCTTTTAGTAGAGGAGCCAAAAGGGCGTAACGCCCCACTAAATAACTACATAATAGGGAGCCAAAAAGATTGTAACTCCACATTGAATAGCAACATAATGGGGAGAAGACCAAGTCATCAAAGACTAGGTCACCCATACCCAATGGTCGTGATATACTAAGTCTATAAATAAGGAAATATATCACATTATTTTTACAATGCAGTATTTTACCTGATATCCTAAAGCAGACTAACTTATTCTCACGTTGAGGGTTCTTTGGCTAATACCACACCAGTGTCCCCTTAGAACTAATCGATTTTACAGGTTGTCAGATTAAAGATGCAGGTTGCAGAGATTTCTGGCACGTACGAAACAATTACACGTGTTGGGGATTTTTTAGCAAGATCAAAGGTGTTGACAGAAGTAATAATTTTTTTTTTTTTTTTTTTTACCAATTTCATATACAAAACAATTACAAAATTAAAAAACACAATCAAAAGTTAATAGAAAATCCACAAGCCTACTATTTTTAAACATGAGTGAAACTACTGGTAAATAAAGTCTTATGTGAGGAATTCACCAAACAATTCAAAATATATATATATATATATATATATATATATATATATATATATATATATATAACTAAATCAAACAATTTATAAATAAACTGTAACAAAATTTCATAAATAAAAAATATTTAATTCTTAGTGATGAGGGAAAATCAGGCAAGACCTAGATCATCGCCGCGTGTTTGTAGGCACGTGACAGGCATGAAAAGATAGAGTAGGCTCTTAGCTAATCGACATGATCACCCTGCCATGAACATTGTCTTGGGAAATGTTTCGCCTCAAACAAGCCCACTACAATGTCTTCCCGGCTAGAGGAGAATAGTTCCTCAGGCTCGACTCAACAACCCCGAGGCAAAGCGCTAGCGTTTCTCCTACTCTGGAGTGGTTGAAACACTCTCCACTTATTAACGAAAGGGATGTTACACTTCCTAAGTAACGTCCCCTTAACTCACGATCCCGTGATCATTTCCACCTTAATGGAAACAAACCGAGATTCGGGGAAGACTTGCCAAACAAGTCTTCCCCCATTTATAAATACTAGAAAAGGGTCTCACCAGGTACACAAACTTTTTCCTAGCTAACACTCTGCCAAATTCTACTCAGAATTCTTGACCAATTCTCACATCGAAGGTGCAATATCGGCAGATCCACCCGTGGTGCATTGTTTTGCAAGAACCTGAGTTGAGGGAGTGGTCTGAGTTGCGAGATCTTCAATATTCTGGATCCCAAAGTGACCTGTAGAATTAACCAATTTTAGGCTTATCACTTAGAATAGTTTTAAATTTTAAAAATTTTAGTGGCAAATACTATTTAAATACTCAAAAAAATATAAAAAAAAAATTATTTGATCCCAAAAGTAGTAAAAAACTGGAATTGAAAATGTATTATATAAATCAATAATATTTAATTCTTAGAATAATTTTAAATTTCGAAACTTTAGTGCTAAGTACTCTTTAAATACTTAAAACAATGTAATAACCATCACTTGATCCCAAGCCCATATACATATATTACCATTCCCCCTAAAACTCAAGGAAATAAATTAGATGTGAACTTGAGTTTGGAAACCAGAGTGTTAAAACGTCTGGATGGATGAGCCTGGAAAAATATTTGTTGTCTGATCGGTTTAACTGACGGATTGTACGCGAACAGTATTCTGGAGAATGTGGTGATGAATGAAGGGGCAATTAGTCTCGATGTGTTTTGTATGTTCACGAAAAACGTCATTATGGACTATTAGAATAGCACTCCTATTGTCACAATGTATATTAGTGGCAGTCGGGGAGGAGACACCTATGTCAGCAAGGAGCCAACGAAGTCAAAATAGTACTTGTGTTGTATCAGCAATGGCACGGTATTCAGCTTTAGTGCTGGAGTGAGCAACCACAGTTTGTTTCTAATTGTGCTAGAAAAATAAGATAGTTGTCTAAGAAGAAACAATAACCAGTGGTTGAATGTTTGTCGGCGGGATCTCTAGCCCAATCGGCATTAGAATAAACTAAGAAGATAAATGGCGGTTGAACGTTTGTTGGTGGGATTCCAGCCCAGTTGGCATTAGAATAAGCCTGTAAGACGGGAGGAGACTGGGCAAAAATATGAAGTTTGTGAAAAAAAATTCCCTTGACATACTGAAGAATGCAAAGAACAGTCTAATAATAAGTGGTCTGAGGAGCGAAGAAGAACTACCTGACTTAATGGACGACATAGGCGATGTTTGGACAAGTAACAATGAGGTATGCCAAACTTCCAACCAGTTGACAATATAGAGTGACATCCGGGAGATGTAAACCATCTAGTGGACTGAGTCTAATATTAGGCTCTAGAGAAGTAGTGGCAGTGGTGGAATCAGTGATGTCAGCCTTAGAAAGAATATTAGAGACATATTTAGCCTAATAGAGAAAATATCCATCTCAACCAGATGAAACTTAAAGGCCAAGAAAATAGGTGAGCATGCTAAGATCTTTCATCTTGAATTGTCCATTGAGAAATTTTTTGAGTTCAAATATACTGTGTAAATCATCACTAGTAATAATTATGTCATCCACGTATAATAAAAGAATGATAATACCATTGTCAGTGTGACAAAGAAACATGGAAGATTTATGAGCGTTGGATGTGAACCCAAACTGAAGAATGGTAGTACTGAATTTTGTGAACCAAGCACGTGGAGATTGTTTCAAATCATATAATGCACGGCGGAGGCGACAAACTTTGTGTCAATAAATGGTAGCGCGTAAATAAGTCGCTACTTTCGGTTGCAAGTATACAAGGTCAAGTTTTAGTAAAGGTGGGGAAAGTAAGGGTATCGTGTCCACAGGGATTGGTTGTGATTATTATCGAGTACCGTGTTTATCATAACCTAACTTTATCTAGGCAAAAATAAATGTGTTTAATTAATTAATACTAATACTAAGTCAATTAATCTAATTAAATTAACTTATACTAATACTAATATGATATGGTTAAGGAAAGATATTGCCTAGGGATTAACTTTGTTTACAAAAAGGTGTTTGGTCTCATTTTGGTTTACGTTAATGGAGTTCGGGTATCCGATAATCTCGGTTCGTAAACTCACTTGCCACTTCTCCCGAGTGTAAGACGAGTGAATACATGACTTTGCGTCAATGAAAAAGTCCCCCTCAACGTCTTAACGACACTAGGTCACGTGAGTCTCGCCCCAACGTCATTGATTGCACACTTTCTAACGCCCTCCCGGGTCGTTAGATTGTCGTGTTGTGTTTACCTTAGTCCCAATCCGGGGTTACCTGTCACAACCCGTCCCGAACACCCATCATCCCGGGGCTGGCGTGACTACAGCATGACATCACCAAAACCCAAATAACCTAATAGAAATGACAATATACACCCACTGTATAATACATATATCTATTATAGGGGCGCACCCGATCCGAAGTTTTTCTAACTAAAAGTATCCATGAACTTTCTTAGGTTCGCCTTTGACAGCTTCTCTCACTCGTCTACATGACTCCATCACACAGCTCTACCTAGTGCCAGTAGGGGACCGACTCTTAGCTGTTGTACCTGCGAGTGTACTGCCTTCTTAGTAAAACATTTTTAAAATACGTTCTAAATATTTCCACAATTTAGTATGGATCAAGCACAAGTATGTAAGCAATGACAATAAAGCGATATAGATAAGTTCCATCTAAATCCATCTAGTATAAAATCCTACCAATCATCATAATAAATAATATCAAATCAACCAATATACGTAAAACACCACATCTCAAGCACCAATCTCAAACACACACCTCTAATACACACACACTGGCCAGCCCTAGTGATCGTTTTAACCTCACGATTGGGAGTTGCAACGGTACTGTACCATCCGTAGGATATGCCTTCCTACGAATACCCATCACTCCGCCGAAGCAGATAATCACTGCGCAGTATAAACGTCTAACATCACTCTGCCAAAGCAGATAAACATCACTCCGCCAAAGCGAATAACATCACTCCGCTGAAGCGGATAACCTCACTCTACCGAACAAATAAATACTATGGCATCGTTAAATCAAATACAGTATCATCGAATCACAACTCAATAAATATCGCCTACTCAACCAGGCATTTTTAGAAAAATAGATGTTTTTTATTCTCTTTTTAAAACACCGTCTAATTTCACCAAATCCAGCGGAAATTCATTTTCAACTTCTTTTTGAAAACTATCGAAATCCTTCGGAAATCCAATTTACTAACTTATTCAAATTTTGCTTGATCCATATCATTTATAAATTCATACAGTTTAAATAATCACATATTTCATCATATATATACACAAAAAAATAGTTTGGCAAGAAGACAGTACACTCACCTGAGTATCCGTTTCCGTAGACTCGACCGCTTATTTCCTACCGAGACTCCGGTGCCTACGAACCTAATAGTGACAGGGCCTAAATTAATATTTTGTATACAAATCCCCAAACCACGCCATGCAACCCTAGTTTCCTTAATTCCTATTTCCCGCCTTTTCTTTTAGAATATTATTATTAAATTAACATTGCTCCGTTCCGGTTTACTATATAAACTGTATTCATATTAACGGTCCCATTATTTATTATTTTCATTTTTGACATTCCAATGCTAATAATTAATTTCATAACCACCCACGAGACAATTAAATTCATCAATTAAGAAAGCTCGGAATTCTACCTCTCCCGGATTTTCCGTCTGCCGCGAGATGGATTTTGGGATTCTACTGGGGGATTTGCGTAATTTCTGATTTTCTCTTCTTTCCTTCCTTTTTTGTTTCCTTTCCTCTTTCTCTGTTTCAGCTTCTGCCTTACCATCCCTGTTTCAGCTTGGAGTTCCGGCCGCACCACCTCCACACCGGCCACCACTTCCTCCTTCCTCCATTCTTCACCCTTGACCCGAACACGCACACGGCATACACACAACACATACCGATCCCAGCACACACGCCGACCCATTTCCTTCTCTCTCTATCTCTCACTTATCGCCGGCCAAGATAATCCGATGGTAACACACATACACGCATGCACACCGCACACCCATCACCGGCGATGATCATACACACACCACCCACTAAAACCCATACCGTCGGTGAGTTTTCTCTCTCTAACCTACCGCCGATGACATCCCACCGGAGTGGACAATCCCGCCGTTAATTGGACGGACAACACACTTACATTGTATACACGATCATCGTCACCACCGGCGACGGACCAACCCCTCCCACGCATACCTATACTAAAATAAATAGAGAAAACACACACACGACGACGATGGTTGAACGACGGACACTCCCCTTACCGGAACACACCACCTCCAGATGATCACGTCGCCCTCTCCGATCATACACCCACTCGCAACCACCGCAGAAAACCACACCCTCGCACGAACTGCAAAGCCCCCACATAAACGCCGACCACCCTCGCCGGCGCCGAACCCGGCTGCTCCTCTCTCTCTCTTCTTTCTCTGTTTTTTTTTTTTTTTTTTTTTTCTCTTGATTTTCGGATTTGATGAGATTTTCTTTGATCATTACACATGAATGTAGGTATATATTGCATGTAATTAGTGGGTTTAATTCATCCCAACGCGTCACGTCGCTGCCCTCTCTCTTCCCCTGCCGGCGGTTACTCATCGATCACGTATGTGTGTGTGTGTGTATATATATATATATATATATATATATATATTAAACTTTTTAATTAATTACTCTTTCCTCCCCCAACTTTCTTTAAATCCTAATTTTAATCAATTTCAACTTCCTTTTTTTTTTTTTTTTTTTTTTAAATTTCTAAGATTTGTAATTTCACCCCTTTAAGTTTCAATTAAACGTTAACTGTCAATTTACCTCCCTAAGTTGGGATTTAATGTTTCTAGCTTTTCATTTTGATCCAATTTCACCCCTAATTTTTCCATAATTACTCTAAAATACCACTAAAATGACGTACGTGTTAATTCGGGGTTTTACATTACCTCTCCCGAGTGTCAAACCCCGTATTCTCAAATTATCTAAACAAGTATAATAATATGACAACACGGAAAACACAATCGAAATTATTATAAAACACACATTAACAAAACAAAAACTCAAACAAAACAACACTTTTATAAATTATATTAATCCCTAGACAAAAACTCGTTTAGCTCATGGCCATAACCAGTTATACAATGAAAATAAAGCTAAACATGCTCAACTAACTATCGAAGTTAAGAAATAAAAGAAGAAACGAAAGAAACTTAGCCTAGTCTAAAGATTTGCCGCTAAAAACGCTTCGGGATCGCTTCTCCTTTATCGCAACGTGATCTTCTCCTTCGGAATTAGTTGAGCACTCCCAAAATCTCTCTCTAAAATATACTAACCCTAATGGTGCTCTAATGGCCAGAGGAAAAGTAATGAAGGGGTATAAACAGGGAAAATATCTAAATTTGTGCAGAGGCAACTGCCGCAGCGGTGGGATTCACTGTCGCGACATTGGGTAAGTCAGTTCATTGATCGCCTAGGCGGTGGAGTCGGCGGTGGATTCAGGGATTATCCTGCATTTTTACCGCCGCGGCTGTGGGCTTCTTTTCAGAATTTTGCCTCCGAGCTTGTTTTTCCACCGTTCTCGATCCGATATCATCGTTTAGCATCCCTTTTCATACCATTTCACCCCCAAACACCTGATTTAGTACAAAAAGAATAAAAACACATTAAAATATATTAAAACGTAATAAACGTACTCAAAAACTAACAATTTCAGTTTGAAAATATATAGGTAATTTACACTTATCAAATACCCCCAAACTCGAAATTTTGCTAGTCCTCGAGCAAAACACCCACACAATAAAAGAAAATATAAAAACTAATTAAAAAATTGAAAAATACGAAAAACAAATATATGCAAGTTTTGAGTATCATCTACCGGCCAAACAAATTATCTCTCATCGGCCCCCAATCCTATCAAGTTCAAGCATAAAAACACATCATGTAATGTTCTATAATCTCAACGTTTATAATAGTAGGTGCCATTATAGATCATGTCAAAGTGTGTGTGCTTAAAACTCAAATATATAATTGTCCATTAATCGGATTGGATTATCCACCATATAAGCGCATGACATAAAAAACCCGAAGGTATGGGGAATCCATAGGCTTGACCCGGGATCTATTCTCCACTAATGTAGGCTAAGAGGTTCAAAAAGATCAATAGGTCTTGGTTCGGTTTAGGAATATGGCCAAGGGTATATTGGAAATGGAAAACAGGTTAACATCGTTAATATGACGTTACCCAAGGCATATCGCTTGGCACACTCACACTCAAAACCCCACAGATAAATTGTAAACAATCGCGAACAAACTCTTTAAGACCGATGTACTCACTTGTCAAAAAGAAATGAAAATAAAAACTGTATTTACATTTGATTTTTTTTTTCTTTTCTTTTTTCAAACAAACACACCCTCAAACTTATTTGATTTGTAAAATTTAAGAGGTGTGTGAAATATGAACAAAAAACAACAAGTGAGTACTCGAATACCGAACCAATTAATAGCTCGCCCATAACCCAACCGCTCACATCAAGAAGCATTTGCAACTGCTAGATTGATTCACTCACATTGTGCCTTTGGTTAAGCGATGTAGGGTTGGACAAGGTTCAATCAGCTATGGTATTGGTTAAGTGTTCAGAATTGAAACGACATTTAGGCTTCGATAGGGTAATGAAGGGTAATGATATATCAGGGTAAGCTTAAAAGGCTCAAGCGAGAAAATGAATACCTAATCATGTCTTCCGAACTACCTCGCCTAGGATTTCACCTCGAATTTCTCCCGAATCAAGTTCTAGAAACCCTAATGTCATGAATTTAGGTGATAGATAATCGTTTTCAAATCAATTAGATGGTTATATAATGAGTTTACGTGCTCGCACAAGTAGGATCTATAATAACTATTACTAAAACATAACGTTGAGCACATAGAACATACATGCATGAGCTTTATGCTCGACCTCAATAAACAACTAGGGGATAGACTCATCATCAGGTAATGGCCCAGATGAAGTCAAACTCAGCACATGCACAAAAACTACCCTAAACAAACATGTATACGTAAAAACAGTAAAACATAAACTAGAACTAAAACATATACTATTATACTAACATATCACACCCGACCTAAATAGGAAATGCCCATAATAACCTAGTCAGCGATCCCAATGACATGATAAAGCATTATAATGAAGACTAGGGTTTAGAACACATACATGGGAGGCGCGAGAATCTCGCCTCCGAATCAAATCGGCTATGACGGTTCTAACTTATTTTTCCTTGGGTTGCCTCCCAAAAAACGCTTGGTTTATGGTCGTCAGCCTGACACGCCAAAGTTCTCGTCAAAGAGTGGTTTCTGCCCATAGTAAGTGTCAAATAACACTACGTACGGTCTTGGTTGTGCACGCCCTTAAGCTTGGCGAGATGTTGCTTTGGATGGCTCAAGCTTTCAACGACATGCCTCACCGGTTCATGTACTTGATGGGCATGAAAGGATGTTGCTATCGGTGGCGGAGGACAAGTGAGCCACATCGGATCCTCATAGATGTGATCGTCTTGGATCAACTGCAGTGTCATGAGCTAGAATTCGAACGGTGAAAATTCACAACGATTAATATGTGACTAGGATAAACACAACGCGACAATCTAGTAACCCGATAGGGAGTTAGAAAGTGTGCAATCAATGACGTTGGGGCAAGACTCATGTGACCTAGTGTCGTTAAGACGTTAAGGTGGACTTCTTCGTTGACGCGAAGTTGTATATTCACTCGTCTTACACTCAGGAGAGGTGGCGAGTGAGTTAACGATACAGAGATTGTCAGATTGGTCGAACGCCATTATTGTAAACTAAATGAGACCAAACACGTTTTTGTAAACGAAGTTAATCCTCGGGCAATCTTTTCCCTAAAACATTTCAATATAATATTAGTATAGTTAGATAAATTAACTTAGTATTAGTATTAATTAATTATACATTCATTTTTATCACCTAAATAAGGTTATATTATGACAATCGCGGTACTCGATAATAATCTCAACCAATCCCAGTAGATACGACAACCCCTACTCCTTCCCATCTATACTAAAACTTGACCCGTACACTTGCGGTGAAAGTGACGACGTAATATTCCTCCACCAAGTTTTTGGCGCCGTTGCCAAGAATTGTGTTTTAGATTGTTGTCAATATTGTGAGTAAATGACCCAATTTTAATCTAGGCATTTATTTTGTGTATAATTTTTCTTTGTAGTTTTTGTTTTTGTTTTTGTTTTTCTGCAGGGTGCTTGAAGATGTTAGATCAACAGGTACTTTTGCGTTTCTTTCAACGGGATTTTGAGCCATTTTATAGTGCTTGGGATCGATACAAGGAATTGATATTCCAGTATCTAAATCATGGTTTCCCGAGAGAATATCAACTGCTAAATTTCCTCGACAAGTTACAGGCCGCAACCAGAATGTAGGTTGAATGAGGAAATCATACGACCTTATTCGACCAACTATCCACGGATGAAGCCTATCGGTTGTTGGAAGACATGGCCGAGTTCGATTATCAGTATGAAAATTATTCACCAAGTTATCAAAGCTTGGGGGATACTTTCACCACTATAGCGCTATGAATTGACACACCGAGGAAATATGTTAAGTCTTCCCCTGCCCTGGAGAAAATATTCAATGATTTTATTGGGGGAAACTCAAGCATTTTGGAGGAAAACGAATGACCGGATCAATGAGCACAAGGTTCGTCTTGACACAATTGAGACAACTTGCACCGAAATCGATACAACTGTAACCGTCTCTTCAAATGCAAATCGGTCAACTAATCTGCTTGATTGAGGCCGAGTCAGATGCGATGGCACTGAGAGATGAACAAGCTGCATCCGAATGTGAAAGCCACCAGGAGGAACTGGAAACGAGCGAAATGAGCTTGCCACCATCGATCCCAGACGATCACATCTACGAGGATCCGATGTGGCTCACTTATCCTTCATCGCCATTAGCAACGTCCTTTCATGCCCACCAAGTACATAAGCCGATGAGGTGTATTGTTGAAAGATCGAGTCATCCAGAGCAATATCTCACCAAGCTTGAGGGCATTCTGAACCAAGACCCGTACGTGGTGTTGTTTGACACTTACTACGGGTGGAATCCGTTCTTTGACGAGCACTTCGGCATGTCAGGCTAACAACCATAAACCAAACGCTTCTTGGGAGGCAACCCAAGTCCAAAAATAAATTAAATTTGTCATAGACGACTTGATTCGGAGACAAGATTCTCTCGCCTCCCAAATATGTGTTTTAAACCCCCGTCTTCAATATCATGCTACATGCTTTCATTAGGATCGCTGATGGGTCGTTTTGGGCACTGCCTGTTTTAAGTTCGGAAGTGGTGTGTAGTATTTTAGTATTGTTAGTTTATGTTGTTTTGTTTTTATTGTGTGCATGTTTGTTTAGTTTAGTTGTTTTTACGCATTGAGTTTTTTACTTCATCTGGGTCATTACCCGATGATGAGTCTGTCCCCTGGTTGTTTATTGAGGTAGAGCTTAAAGCTCATTCATGTGTGTTATGTGTGTTTAACGTATCATTTTAGTAAAATTTATTGTAGATCCTAAATGCATGAGCACGTAAACTCAATGTATAACTGTCTATTTGATTTGAAAACGATTATTTGTCAACCAACTTCATGACAATAGGGATTTTAGAACTTGATTTGGGGGAAATTCGAGGTGAAATCCTAGGCGAGGTAGTTTAGGAGATATGATTTAGGCATTCATTTGATCGCTTGAGCCTTTGAAGCTTACCATGTAATATCATTTATCCCTCGTTACCCTGTCGAAGCTAAATATCCGTTTCAATTCTGAACACATAACAAATACCCTAGCCGATTAAACTTTTTCCAAGCCTATATCGTTGAACCAAATGCACAATTTGAGTAAATCAAGCTAGCAGTTGCAAATGCTACTTGATGTGAGCAGTTGAGTTTAGGACGAACTTTTAATTGGTTCAGTATTTGAGTACTCACTTATCGTTTTTCTTTCATTTAAACCACACCCGTGAAATTCTAATAATCAAATAAGTTTGGGGGTGTGGTAAGTTTGAAAAAAAAAAAAAAAACTATGTACACATAGTACAATTTTCGTTTCTTTTGACAAGTGAGCACGTCATTTTTAAATGTATGTTCGGGGTTCTTTCAATTTATCTATGGGGTTTCGAGAGTGATTTTGTGCCAAGTATGTGCCTCGGGTATCGTCAAGTTAATGACGTTAACCTGTTTTCTATTTCCGATATACCCTTGGCCATTTTCCAAAACTGAACCAAGTCCAAATGATCTTTTTGGATTTCCCCGAGCCTACAATAGTGGAGAATGGATCACAGGTCAGGCTTATGGATTCCCTAGTCCTTAATGGTTTTAGTCATGAACCTGATTGAGGGATAATCTCATCTAATCAATGGATAGTTGTATATTTGAGTTTTATCACACACACTTTAACAGAATCTAGAATGGCGCTTACTCTCATCGAATGTTAAAATTCTAAAACACCACATGGTGTGATTTATTCTTGAACTTGATAGGATTAGAGGCCGATGAAGGAAAATTCATTTTGCCTGTAAATGATATTCAAATCTTGCACATAATTATTTTTAGTGTTTTTCATTTTTTGTCTTTAAATTTGAAACTAGTTGTTATATTTTCTTGTATTGTGTAGGTGTTTTGCTCGAGTACTAGCAAAATTCTGAGTTTGGGGGTATTTGATAGGTGTGATTTACCTATCTATTTTCGAACTGAATATTGTTAGTTTTTTAGTATGTTTTATTATGTTTTTATGTATTTTGTGTAAATCAGATGTGTGAGGTGAAAAGTCATGAAAACAGATCATAAATAATCAAATCGGATCAAGAACGGTGGAAGAACGGTGGGAAAACAAGCATGAGGGTATAATTCAGAAAATCAACCCACTGCCGTAGCGGTCAATATGCAGAGAGGGCCTTATTCTTACTGAACATCCATCGCTGACGCGGTGAAACAACAAAGAGGTCCCTGATTCTGCCGCCGAGGCTGTGGCTTAACCGACATATCCACCGCCGCGGTAGTGATCCCACCGCCGCAACGATCACTATGCACAACTGTTAGATATTTTTTTTAGATATTTTTCTCCCTATTTAAGCTTCTCTTCTCTCGCATTTTCTAACCCCCGACCATAGGAGACTGATAGGTGTGATCTACCTACATATTTCCAAATCAATTTTGTCAATTTTAGAGTAGTTTTATAGTTATTTTTATATTTTTTTAATATATTTTTATTCTTTTTGTATTAAAACATGTGCGTGGGGTGAAAAGGTATGAAATCGGAGCATAAACGATCAAATCGTATCGAGAACGGTCGAAAAAACGGTGGAAAAATGAGCAAGGCGGCAAGATTCTGTAAACAAACCCACCGCAGCGGCATCCAGACCATCGCCGCGGTAGTGAAGATGCTAAGAAGACACCATTGTTGCTGAAACCTCACCGCCTAGGCGGTGAACCAGCAGAATATTTTCCACAGCCACCGCCTTCTCCATCGCCTCGGCGAACCTTAATCGACATACTCCACCGCCGCAGCAGCGGCCTCTGCGCAGTGTTAGATATTTATTTTATATATTTTGTCTATTTATATCCTTTTTCTCCCATCTCCTTTACTCTTCTCCGGCCATTATAGACCTTAAGGCTTAGGTTAGGATATAGAGAGAGTATGGGGATTGCTCAAACATATCCAAATGAGAAGATCAACACGCGAAGAAGGAGAATTGTTCAGTAGACGGTTTTACTGGCTAATTGTCGGATATCGGCTAAGTTCATCCGTTTTTCATTTTATTTCTTATCTCCTATGTATGTTTGAGCATGATTAGCCTAGTTTCAATTATATAAACATCTATGGTTATAGGTTAAACATGAATTATGAATGTGATTAATATCGTTTATATTTTACGTAGTTTTGGTTTAGTTGCGTTTCTTTGATGATTGTTCTTCAATGTTTGAGTATGTTTATCATATTGTTTATTTATTGTGCTTAGATTTACATATCAAGAATACGGGGTTTGACAAATCCTGATTTCGGATTAAAATAAACAAATGCCACGTTCCGATAATCCGGTCGGGGTTAGGATTGTGGACAATCTATGACGTTGGGGAAAGACTCACGCGACCTAGAGTCGTTAAGATGTTGAGGGGGATTCTTCGTTGACACAAAGTCACATTATATCTCTCGTCTTACACTTGGGAGAGGTGGCGAAAAAGTTTACGAACTGAGATTTTGTGTGCGATCAAGGAGGTTGGGGCAAGACTCACGCAACCTAAGGTCGTTAAAACATTGAAGGGGACTTCTTTGTTGACATGAAGTTGCGTTACATCCCCTGTCTTACACTCGGGAGAGGTGGCGAAGGAGTTTTAGATACCGAGATTGTCAAATAGGTCAAACACCATTATTGTAAACTAAACGAAATCACACGCGTTTAAGTAAATATAGTTAATCCCTAGATAATCCATCCCATAACTATCTCGTATCAATAATTAGTATAGTTAAAGTAGTATTTTAGTATTAGTATTAAATTATATTTCATTTTTGTCGCCTAGATAAAGTCGAGTTATGACAATCGCGGTACTCGATAGTAATCTCAATTAATCCCTGTGGATTCGATACCCGAACAAAAGGTCCATTATACTAAATTTTGATCTGTACGCTTGTGGTGAAACTGGCAAGGCATTAGTTGCGGCCACCAGAGACCCCTTAGGGTTCCTAATATTTTGAGAGTGTTTTGGGGAGTGCTCATACAATTTCGAAGAAGAATAACACATTGCAAAGAAGAAGAAGCAATCGTTTGATATTTTTAGCGGCAAATCTTCGAACTACGGCTATGTTCTTCCGTTTCTCCCTTTATTTTCTTAACTTTGGTAGATTGTTGAGCATGTTTAGCTCTAATCTTGTTGTATAAATAGTTATGACCATGAGCTAAACGAATTTTGTTTAGGGATTAATATATTTTATGAAATCGTTGTTTGTTTGAGTTTGTGTTTCGTTAATAGTTGTTCTTCACTATTTCGATTGTGTTTACCGTTATTCTTTTATATTATGTTTGTTTAGATAATTAGAGAATATGGGATTTTATACTCGAGAGAGATAACCCCGAATTCGGATTAGGGTAAACACAACGCAACGATCTAATAACCCGGGAGGGAGTTAGAAAGTGTGCAATCAATGACGTTGGGGAAAGACTCATGTGACCTAGTTTCTTTAAGACGTTGAGGAGGACTTATTCATTAACGCGAAGTCGTATATTCACTCGTCTTACACTCAAGAGAGGTGGCGAGTGAGTTTACGATACAGAGATCGTCGGATAGGTCGAACGTCGTTATTATAAACTAAATGAGACCAAACACATTTTTGTAAACGAAGTTAACCCCTAGGCAATATCAATATAATATTAGTATAGTTTGATAAATTAACTTAGTATTAGTATTAATTAATTATACATTTATTTTTATTGCCTAAATAAAGTTAGGTTATGACAATCACGGTACTCGATAATCATCTCAACCAATCCATGTAGATACGACAACCCCTACTCCTTCCCATCCACACTAAAACTTGACCCGTACACTTACAATGAAAGTGGCAACGTAATATTCCGCCACCAGTGAGCCTCACTACTAGAGCAAATGTCTCTTCGTAGTCAATGCCATATTCCTGAGCAAATCCCTTAGCAACAAGTCGGGCTTTAAGCATTCAACGGAACCATCATAAAGTGTTTTGATCTTAAACACCCACTCGCATCCAATAAGAGTTTTCTCGAGGGGGAGGTCAACAAGATCCCAGGTGTGAATTTTGGCTATAGCCTAAAGTTCTTCGTCTATTGCTTTCTACCAAAGAGGATTAGTACTAGCCTCTTTATAAGATTGAGGCCCATATCTTCTTTGGAAATGAAGTATGTGCGAGTTGTTTATTCCAAGAATAGGCTAGATCCACTCAAATTAAGTATGGTAGAAAAGTAATGATAGTCATTGAGATAAGGAGGATGATGAGTTACCCTATTAGAGCGGCAGGAATAATTAGAAGGATGTATCTTCGAAAGAGTCAGTACAGGGTCATCAAACATAGGAAGAGCCTCGGGCATGGTCGATTAAGTTGGAGGGATAAGATCAGCCGGTGGTTCTAGAGTTAGAAGGGTGAGATCAACTAGTGGTTTTAGAGTTGGCTCAACAGTACTTGAAACTGTATCCTCAGGAAACAACTCAATAGATGGATTAATAAAAAATATGGAGTTAGTGATGGTTGATATATCAAATGACCGTAAGGAAGAAAACATTTGATGTTCCCAAAAAAATGACATGATGAAAGATACGAAAAGTTTTAGAAATGAGATCCCAACATCGATACCCTATATGTTCAATGCCATATCCTAGAAATAGAGGTGTAAACGAGCCGAGCCGAGCCGAGTAGTAGATGTACAGGCTTGTTTATTTAAGATAAAAATTAAACGAGTCGAGCTTTGAACTGACTGTTCGAGCTCGGCTCAGCTAAAAAAAATGGAGCTCGAGCTCAAGCTCGTTAAATTTAATGAGTTGTCGAGCTCGAGCACGAGCCCGAAAAGCTCGTTAATTATTTCGAGCTCCCATTCGATTGAAGATGGGTCATTTAATAGTTTTACTTTGAGTTGTTGTTTTTCACTGTTTTGGCTTTCCCAAATGCTTCCAGAACTGGATTGGAATGAATTAATGGAAAAATAAGTTCCAATTAAATTTATTAGGCCTCCGTAATACATAAAGGTTGCATTTTACTCACCTCCAAAACTTGTTGTTCAACAGTTCTTCCTTCAGTACCAGACCTACCCCCCAAGAATACGAGATATCTCATTAATATTTTTGTGGTCTCTGTTTTACCAGCGCCGCTCTCTCCACTTACCAAGATGGACTGACTTCCGTGTTCATTTATCAGTGCTTTGATGTTCAATGAAATTGTTAGATGATGCATTAATACGAGAATGTGTAAATTGAAATAAGGAAGTGCATAAGCACTTGTAGCAACGAAGAGATCGGCGTCTGAAATATCGGGATGGAGATGGAGAAGAGTGTGGACCGTCACGAATCATGATGGAGATGGAGGAGAAGATTGTCGATAGAGATGGAGGAGAAGAGTGTGAAACCCTAATGTAGAAATTAGGTACCGTATGTGGATGGAGTTGGGCAGCTGAAACCCTAATCGCGATAGAGATGGAGAAGGGACCGTATGTGGATGGAGTGGGCGGCTGAAATGTGAATGAGAAACCCTAATGCATTAGATATTATATATATATATATATATATATATATATATATATATATATGTTCGTGAACATAAAATGAGCTCGCGAACAAGCTCGGCTTGGCTCGGCTTGATTATCAAACGAATATTTTTAGGAGCTCGAGCTCGGCTCGTTTATTTTAATAAACGAGTTCAAACGAGTTTTTTTCGAGATGAGCCCGAGCTATTCATGAACAGCTCGGTTCGTTTACACCCTACCTAGAAAACAACATTGGTGGGTCCTCGGTTCCAATTTTTTGTGTTCATGTAGTTTAAGAATAACAAAAAAAAAAAAAAAAAAAAAAACGCAACCAAAGACTTTGAGTTTAGAGTTAGTGAGAGGGTTACCGAAAAGGAGCTCCAATAGAGACTGATGTTGGATTGTAGCGGAAGAGACATTGTTTATTGTGTATAATGCAGTTAAGGCAGCCTCACCCCAAAAAGCGCTCAAGACAAGATAAATAAATGAGGAGGGCACAAACTGTATCAAGAATGTGTTTATATTTGCGTTCGGCTCATCCATTTGTTAGGAGGTTTCAAGACACGAGTGGTGAGGGAGCATGCCATTTTTGTGAAGCAGGTTGATAAAAATATGACCCTTGTATTCCATTGCAAAATCTGAGCAAAAAACTTTGATATTTCAAGAAAATTGAGTTTGAATCATAGAATAAAACTCAGAATATATTTGGAATAATTCAGATTTATTTTTCATAAAAAAAATAAAAAATAACCATGTAAATCGAGAATGGTTATCCACAAATATAACAAAATAATGAGAATCATCCATCGTTGTATGAGGAGAATGTCCCAAACATCATAATGAACTAAATCAAATGGTGCAAAAGAAACAAACTGACTCTCATTAAAAGGTAAAGTTGATTGCTTTACAAGTTGACAATGAATACAATGAAAAGACTTATATTGAACTAAACCTAACTGACCATTGGAAATAAGATATTTGAGATGGTTAGATGAAGTGTGACTTAATTTAGAGTGCCACAATTCCACGGGTAAGAGTGATGAAATAGAGGCAGATGATTGATTGTGTGATGATGACAATGGGACTTAGAGGTGAGTGAGCTCAAAGAGGCGCTCGACGTTACGACCGATCCCAAGGACTTTTCCAGTCTAAGAGTCCTACACATAACAACCAGTAGAAGAAAAATACAAATCAAATACAAGGTCACATAATTATCCAACAGATATAAGATTAAGAATAAGATTAAGAACCATATATGTATCAGGAAGAGATAAATGAGAAGTGTCAACATGTTTAATATGGATAACTGACATATTTGATCCATTGGCAGTGTGAATAGTAGGTGCATGCTTATCGCGAGTTTGAAAAGAAAAGATAGAAGCATCAAATGTCATATGATTGCAATAGGCAGAATCAAAGTACCATCGAGATGTACCTGGTGTAGCTGACATGGATATATGGTTACTAGTTTTAGATAAAGCATGAGTGAGTATCGTGCAGAGGCCACTCAAATCAAGTAAAGAGTTGATAAGGTCGGGGCAACATCAATTGTTGCAGCGACAGAGTTCTTTGATTTCGAGTACGAACGGTTGCGAGAGCCCCGAGAGCGAAACTGATTCCTGTTTCATTAGTTCCTAGATGACGTAGATAAAAGCTTAAGACAATCTACAAGATAGTGGTCTGCTTCTTTGTATACCTTACAAAGGCGAGATGGACATTTGAGCAAATTTGTGTCCTTGTGAACAACAATACATAGTGTTCTGCTTCTTTGCATACCTTACAAATGCGAGATGGACATTTGAGCAAATATGTGTCCTTGTGAACGACAATACCTACAGTATAAGGGTTGTGATGAGTTTGGCTAGCTAGCTAGTATGGCAAGGGTAAGACCAATATTTCATCCATGTCATGTCGCAAGGTGCATTTTCTCTCTTAGTAAATCAAAAACGATCTCATCAAGGGAAGATATCTTACCCTGGTGTAGTATTGAGGCTCGTACAGGCTCAAATTTTCATCTCAAAGCCATCAGGAACTGCATAAGCCGCATCCCATTTTGGTACCTTGTGTAAAGAATAGCATCACTCGGATCTTTCCATATTGGCTCAGAGATGGCTCAGAGATAGCCAACTGATCCCACAAAGCAGTTATATAAGATAGGAGATTGTTGATGGACTATCCAGGTTCTTGGAGCATGCTGTAAATGGTGGAAAAATTGATATTGATGTGATAGGTCTGCCTTGGTGTATCGGAGTTTGAGAAGATTCTAAACTTCTTTAGCCGTCTCGAAAATACCAAATTAGATTTTGATAGATGGGATTACAGTGAAACGGAACCATGTGAGAATTTGATAATTTTATATCCCATTCTTCTAGACGTTCAACAAAATTTTTAGCATCTTCGTCGTCTTTCTTCTTCGGCTCAATAGTGTCTAAAGTCATAATACGACACAGTTTCCGACCATAGAGGAAGATAGACATCTCTTGCACCTACAAGACATAGGTTGATTCATTTAGAATAGTGGTGATAACACGTGATAAGCCTGATTTCTCTATAGGTGCGAAGAAAATGGGTGTCGGAGGGTGAACTAATGTAGAAACTACACGAATATAATGAAAAGTATATTATGGAAGTCTTAAATCACAAAACGAAGGCCAAAAACTGAATCAAAATGTCCAAAAATCCTAATAACTGATCCAAATTTGTAAAAAATCGGTCCACAAAAGTCGAAATCAACCAAGGGAAGTGTGTCCCTGTGAACCATGACGTAGCTGACAACAGATTATGTGGCAGTCAGTTTGGATGATATGGCACGGTCAACGGCTAATGTGGATGACACATGGCACCGACGTGGCATAAATTTTGGCTAAGGTGAATGACACATGGCGCTGACATATTGACAATGTGACACAAATTCATCAATTTTCGTGGTTGTTGATTGTTGACATATTACCTAAGTGGCGATAACGTGGCAGACCAGCAAAGGTGGTCTAGGCTGGGGCATGGATCAGGCAGCAACATACTTGTTGTTGCTTCGGGTGGCGCATGGCGACTCTAACGATGTTGGTTTTTATGGCATTTGGCCATCTCGTCAAGACGAAGATGGTGATATGATGAGTGTTGCTATTGAAGCGATATTGAGACTTGTAGCAATCAACCAATATAACAAATCTACAATAGTTTTTGGCGACACATGGAGGCACGTGTGGACCCCGATGGTGGTGATTTTGGTGTCGTTGAACTCGTTTTGACGAAACAAGTCTGATTGTGATAGTGAATATGGTGTTGGGGTGTTGAATAGTAAAATGATTTGTTGTGGGCAGCGGTGCGAGAAAAGCTTGAAAGAAATAAGATTGCGAAGATTTTGTAGGAACAGGACTAGGAAGAATTGGCTCTTGATACCATGTTAGAATAACTAAGAGGCAGGGTATTGAGAGAACATGAGATAACTATATTGATAGATAGGGAAAAATTCAATTACAGAGATATACGAAGGATCTATATATAGGATATTACCTGGGTAACCCTGGTAGGGTAAGGATTTAGATTTCCTAGTGAGACTAAGGTTTAATATAGTAGGGCAATCACATATACATATATTAGCACAAGTACTCACCATATATATATATATATATATATATATATCAGGACGGAGTATATTTTGCCTGAGATATTTTGCGTACATATTTTAAGGCACAAGTTGAGGACTACTGGTGAAAACACATTAAATTCAAATATTAATTGTAATAGTCAAGTTATATTCAATTGAAAATTACACTTTAGGACCCTAAAGTTTGGGATAAGCCTTCATATATATCAGGATAGGGTATATTTTGCCAGAGATATTTTGCGTACATATTTTAAGGCTCAAGTTGAGGACTACTTGTGGAAACACATTAAATTCAAATATTAATTGTAATAGTCAAGTTATATTCAATTGAGAATTACACTTTAGTAGACCCTAAAGTTTGGTATAAGCCTTCAAATGGCTCATGAGATTTACAAAGTTGCACTTTAGTCCCTCAAGTTTTATTTATGTTTCCAATGTCCACTTGAAAATTTTGTTAACGAAATCAGATGAAATCTATTAGTATAAAGGTACTTTCATCAAATTTTCCTTACTTTAAGTTTAGGTGGATTTTTAAATGGCTCATGAGATTTTTAGAGGTGATACATTTGGTCCCTTATATTGTAACTCATCTCTAATTTGGTCAACTGAAATTTTTGTTACAAAAATTAGATAGATTGCATTAATTTGGGGGTATTTTTATAAATGTTTGCTTCTCTCTCTCTTCTTTGCAGCTATAAGAAGATATTTTTTGTCTCAAAATTATTTTTGCACTAATACATCTCATAATTGTGGACAACAAAAAAATTCACCCTTATATTTTAATGAAAATTCAATAAAATTCTTAAAAATACAACACAAGATTAAAAAAAAAAAAATAAGAATTTTAACTGAATTTTTTCGAAAATATATGGGTAAATTTTTTACTTTTTGATTTCTAAAAATCAAAAAGGAATTTACATAAAAAAAAAAATTAAGAATTTTAATTGAATTTAATTAAATATAGGGATAAAAAAAATTATTCTCCATTATTTAATACAAGATTTGTTAAAAAAAAAAAAACGAACAGGATTTATATAAATATATAACAATTTTAATTGACCTTTCATTAAAATATAGGATAAATTTTTGTATTCTCAATAATTATAAGATGTATGAGTACAAGAATAGATTTGGGAAGAAAAATATTTTTTTATAACTACAAAAAAGATAGAGGGACGAGAGAAATAACAAAAATATCCCCAAAAATAATTTATTTTGTCCAATTGTTTGACAAAATATTTAATTGAACTAAATTGAAATCAAATTGAAATAGATATAGATTATTTGTTAGTTTTAGTAGAGTTAGTGATAGATTTTTTTTAATTTTGGCTTTGAGAGAATGAGTGAGAAATTCCAAGAGTGAGATAATTAGGTAATTTTGAGAAATTGTGTTGGTATCATGCAATTTCTACTTGAAAAATAAATGTGGGTACTTTTCAATTACTTTTGCTTCTTTTAATTTATAGTTTTCAATTAGAGATTACATGAGAACTTTCGTTCTTTATTTGTTAATTTTGTGTATATGTATGTGTACATATTACAGAAAGAGAGGAAATGAGAGGATTTGTGTTGCTTTGAGCATTGATTTTTGTTCCTTTCTTTGTCTCTTCAATTGCTTGTGCTATGTTTTTAATTTTTGGAATTGTTCAAGCAATAGTTCTATTGCTTCCTACAAATGATTTACAAACCCATTTCAAGAAATTCGATAGTAGCTTCAACCTCTTCTTTGGCTTCAAAAAATTTGATAAATCCAAAACCCATGTACAGGAGAGAGGGGGCGTGGGTTGGGGAGCAGCAGGGTGGGTGGGTTGGGGAGTGGAACAGGGGAGCGGATGGGTGGGTTGGAGAGTGGAATAGGGGAGCGGGGCGTGGGTAGGTGGTTGTTGGTGATGTGGTAGTTGTGGTGGCTGTTAGTAATGTGGTGGTCGACGATGTTGTGATGAGGTAGGATAGCCGTTGATTTTTTATTTTATTTTAATTTTTTTTTTTTTTTTTTTTTTGGGGGGGGTCTGATCAATGTTAGATGAGCAAGTTGATTAAAAAAATAATATCCAAAATAGCATGGAGAATGAATACACCGAAATGACGCATGTCCCCTTGGCTGTAAAGTCACATGCTAAGCATGTGACTTATTTTCATCCAATTTGACTAACACCGTTACTAATTGGGCCAAATTGAAGCCAGTTTCAATAATAAGAGCTCAAGTGTGTTAGACTTCAAATACTATGGACCAAAACAATCATTTTTCTTAATTAATTATATGTGACTTTTATCTCATTTTCTATCCCTCTAGCTCTCTCTATCCATTAATTAAATGCAAATTTTATTAAATACATGTGCTCCAAATAATAAAACTATTAAATAACATAAAAATACCTACTAGATTCTCTTAAAACTATTATTTGGGGGGGGGGAGTTACAAATTTTGAAAACTATTATTTGGGGAAATAAAGTTACAAAATTTGATGAATATTAATAATTTTAGAAATTTACATTACAATTTTATCTTTATTTCTTATCATTAAATTATTATTTTTTAAATTTTCATAAAATGTAATAAATAAAAATTGAAAGATCAATTGAATATGTGTGTAATATTCAACAAAAAAAATATAATATAACTTTTTTCAACCCCATAATATACAAGTCTAAAACTCATATTAAAATTTGGAGTATATAAGCCTCCAATCTTTTCATAACTTGAATTATGTAAAAAAACAACTAAGTTTTTGTCTCATTTATGTAGGATTGACTACATAAATCCGTTTACTTCAAAGTGATCGATCAATGACCATCTCCTCAGTTGGGTTTAATGTCATCAAATTAATTCTATTAGTCTCGTCCAACGTCTTCTTAGGTCTACCTCTCCCTCCAATAGCCTCCTGCACCTGAACTAAATCGCATTTTTTCACTGGTATTTCTATGGGTCTTCTATGCATATGTCCAAACCATCATAAACAATTTTCTCTATTCTTTTCAATGGATGTTATTCCTAAATTCTCTCTAATAATCTCATTCTTAATTTTATTCATTCTCGTCTTCCCACTCATCAACCGTAACATCCTCATTTCTGTCACCCTAACTTTCTGGACATGTGTCGTTTTTACTGCCTAACATTGTGAATCATACAAAAGTGTTGGTCTTATAACAGTTTTGTAAAATTTTCCTTTAAATTTTGACAGAATCCTACGAGCACAAATCACTCCAACCGCACTTCTCCATTTTAACCAGTCTGTGGTTAGTAATTATATCTTGTTGTTCATGATATGGATTGCTATTATTATTAGTCTCTGTTTAGCCCACAGATCCGTTGCCGCAGAGAGAGAAAGAGAAAGAAAATGAGGAGAAACAGGTTACCAGTGGTGGCCAAGGAGGAGAAGGAACAAAAAATACAGTATAGACCTTAGAAGAAAAAAATTAAATAGATACCATGAATAAAAAAATAATTTTTATTCAAAAATAGGGATGTTTGTAAATTTTTAAAAAAATAAAAATGAAAAAATATATATTTTTTAAAAAAGAGAATGACATTGTCTTTTTATATTTTTCAAATAACATGGGAAGTTTGTGATTTCGTACAAAAAGATAGGGGAGAAAAATGATACAAACATGTCTCCATATTAAGCTCATTACTTTGAACATCCCAAACTGCAACTTAAAAATTCCAAAATCGATTTATATTCTCTAAACGGTTTAGAAGTGGTCTTGAACCTCTCTCAATCCCAAAACCTAGTTCGGGAGGTGAAATTTTTCCTCATTTATAATCTGACCATCAACCTCTTTCACATACGATATAAAATAAACCCAACAATCTCTCCCTCACACATCGGGCTTTTGGTCAACTAACCCTCGGTAAATTTCTTCCTTTGTGGCTATTAGCTCAGAATTGATGTAACTTGAACTCTGATACTAGTGTAAAGTACTCTTCGACATCTCTCAAACCTCAAAAATTAATTCATGAAATAAGATTCTTTGTCGTACTTATAACCTGACCAGCAATACATTCCACATTCGACGTGAGATAAACGCAACAACTGCCTCACACATTGAGCCCCCTCGACCAGTTTCTCCCTTTATAGCTATTGGATCATAATTGTTGTAATCTGAACACTAATATCAATGTAGAAGTAGTCTTCAATATCTCTCAATTCTAAAAACTAACTCATGAGGTGAACTTTTTCCTCAAACTTATAACCAGACCACTACCACCCTTCGACATTGGATGTGGAATAAACACAACAATCTCCCCTTCACACATTGAGCCTTCGGTCAACTAACCCTAAACCAATTTCTCTCTTTGTGGCTATTGGGATCAAAGTTGTAATCTGGGCTCTGATATCAGAGTATAGTGGTCTTAGGCCTCTCTCCACTCCAAAAATTATATCATAAGGTGAGACTTTTCCTCACACTTATAATCTGACCACTAGTCCCTTCCGCATCCACATGAGATAAATCCAACAATTGTTAGCACTATAAAAATAGAGTGCAAGAAAATATTATGCAAATTGAGAGAAAGGGAGAGAGAGAACTCTCTATCTAAGAACAATGACAACAAATCAATCTAATTCAACTATTTTCTAGAATGTATAAATGCATATTAGACTTGAAAAATAATCCAAAATCGATTTGAAATCTCCAAGCAGCGCCCAAGAACTCTTAAACAATGGAGTAACAAAAAGATATATATATAGAGAGAGAGAGAGCAAGAAAATCTCTCTCACTACGTTTCTCTCTCTCTAAATCAGCTTCTCGTCCTCTTGTCCTCAATCCTCATATTCCTAGAGCTAAGTAGTTTGATCCACCATCACCATTCAATATATATATATATATATATATATATATCCAGTAAAAGAATAAACAAAACTAACTGGATCAAATGCCGGTATTCATGATCAACGGTCACGAAGATAGAAGCAGCATACCCCAAAAATCACGATGATCACCGCCACAAAAAAAATGATCAACGGCCAGGAAGAGAGAAGCATATCCAAAAAATCACCATCCGATAAACACTGATCACCACCACCATAAAATAAAATATATCAATAACCGGTTACGAGAATTAGTAGATTGTCCTTAAACCAAATAAGCAAATAAATTTTTAGCCTAATTTTTTTTTTTTTAAACTTTTTAGTCCTTCAAATAACCATTTAGTCTTTCAATTAATGTTCTTTGTTGTAGGCACGGGCACGAGACAAGGCATTTTAACTTCTCCCGAACGGGATGTAAGTTCCGAGGTGTGGGACATAGCCTTCATGAAATATGATTTTTTAATATTTTTAAAATATATAAGAAATAAAAAGAGTTAATTACACTTAGCACCCCCGTGGTTAGACCAAATTGCACTTTGTACTCATGTATTATTTTCGTCAACATTTATAACCTCTATACTTAAAACTTAAGTGGAACGATTAAGTTTTTCGTTAATTTTAATGGTCAAAGGATAAAAATTAATTGAAATCAAAACATTAATATTCTATCACACACATATATACCCGGAAAAAAAAAAATGATCCAAAGCTTGGATTTTTTATTTTTATTTTTTTGTATATATATATATATGTATGTATGTATGATAGAGTGAGGAGACGAGAGAAGCGAGAAAAATAAAAAGAGAAAATTGAACAAAGAAGGGGGGTGGCAAGGTTGTTGGTGGTGTTAGCCAGATAGGAACAAAGAAAGGGGGTAAGGAGTTGTCTCAAATAAACAAAGAAGGGGGGTCGTTGGAATAAACGGGGGGGAGTAAGGGAATGGAACCAAAAAAAAGTAGATATTTTATTCTTAAAATTTGGACGACCTTTTAAATTGACGTCATTCAATTAGTTTTAGCAAAGTGATGAAATTACCTTTAATTTTGAAGTAGAATGACATAATTATCCTTAAATCTATTAAATTTTTAACCGTTGCATTTAAATCTCAAGCACAGGAGTCTAAGTACTACTGAAAATAACACGGAGTACAAAATGCAATTTAATTTAACCATAGGGGTACAAAGTGTAATTAATCAAATTTAAAATATCTACAAATAACAAAAAAAGAATATTAGGAAAAATATATAAGATAAGGAGAAAAGTACATTTTAAACCTTCTAACTATTAACACGTTTTTAAGTAATCCTTTTAAATTTACGCGTTTCATTTTAAATCTTCTACATATTGATCAAAACTTTTTTAAATGGTCCTTCAGTCAAAAATTTTGTCATAAGTAAAAAAATGAAGGGGCAAAATAGTATTTTTTTATTTTTTAATCATTTTCTCTTTTTATTTTTATTTTTCCTTCTTCACTTCTCTCTCTCTCTCTCCCGCTCAACTCCCTCTCTCTCTCTTCCTCCCTCCCTCTCTCTCCCACTCAACTCTCTCTCTCCCTCTCCCCCTCCCCACCGCAAAACATCACCCCCTGTTACGGGGTGGTTCACCCCCGTAACAGGGGTGACTCCCGTAACAAGGGGTGAACCACCCCGTAATAGGGGGTGTTTTCCAGTGGGAAGGGAGAGAGAGTTGAGAGGGAGAGAGAGAGGAAAGGAGGAAGAGAAAGAGAGTTGAGCAAAAGAGAGAGAAGTCAAGAAGAAAAAGAAAAAATGATTAAAAAATAAAAAAATGTAAAATGATAATTTTACCCTCTAACTTATGTTAGTTTGGACGGAATTCCTAACAGAACAATCTTTTAAAAACGTGTTGATACGTAGAATGTTTAAAATGAAACGAGCAAACTTAGAAGTACTACTTAGAAACGTGTCAATAGTTAAAGTATTTAAAATGTATTTTTTCCTAAGATAAATAGACAACATATGTAAAAAAATTATTATTAAATAACTAACAAAGTAAAAGAAATTTCAATAATGGAATGTAAATAAGCAAATATACAAATTCAATCCTCAACACAAATATCTATTTAATCACTCAATGAAAAAGTAAGAAAAGATGAAACTTTTGACTATATAGATTTTTTTTTTTTTAATTTAAAAAAAAAAAAAGGGCAATAATTATATGTAGCTACATAGATATATTCACAATATACATACCTAATTATATTACCCATTTTTTAGAGAACAAGAAAAAAAATAAAAATCTATTTCATTTCAGTTTTAACATCAACCATATTGAGGGCAATTAATGTTTGATTAAAATATTGGTATGGATTAAACAATAAGTTGTTAAGGATTAAAAATTAAGTTGCTTTTAAAAACAAAAAATAGAACCCATACCCATTTTTTGTTAAAAGAAAACAAAAAAAAACATTCTTTTCGGGGTTACCAAACGCACCTTTAAAAAGCCCGCTATCCGACCTTCAAAAGCTTCTTCTTCGGAGTGCATAAAACCGAGCCGGAAGATTCAACAACAGGTTTATCATCATCACTATCCGAATCGGATCTATTCTGATACTCCTTATTCCGAAGAAGAAACACGTTGAAATAATAATTGACCAAATCGCCCCTGCTTCGTTTTCGAAAGCACTTGATAAGTTCATCCCAAAACCCTTTGTCAGGATCGTCGGGAGGGTTCGATTTTGCGATGAACTCGAATTTCTTCTCCTCTTGTTTGGTCCAAAAAACAGCAGCTTCTTCCCCCATCTTGTCAAATTTCCATTGATAAAAAGCCGAACCCAATTCGACTATCAACTTCTTTCTCTTCTCAGCGATATGAAACCGAATGCATTCAGTTGAATTTGGTTCTGAGCACCCGCACAAATCTTGTCTTCCCTTCCCAATTCGTTCCCTCTCGATCAAATATTTGTTGATTTCGCTTCTTTTTAGAGGCCAAATCGGAGTGCCTACCCATTTGGAGTCGCTTTTTTGAGTTTCTCCAGTCCATACCGGTACTTCCACCTGAAAATGTGGGCCCAGTGGGGTTTTTTTCCGGCCGTGATTGAAGCACCATAAGCCGGAAATCGAGTCTCCAGTGACGGGATCCAGCAATTTATCGCAGGAATCGCCTGAAGAGGATAATTCGGTAGAAGTAAGTTGGGTTGAAGTTTTTATGGAAAGGATCCTTTTGCTGCATCTTGATCTCTCGGACCTGGAGTGATCTTCATACATAGCCGGATGCATCCTTTGAGTCTTCTGCGAGAAACGCGGGAAATAAATCGGGGTGTTTAGTAAACACTGCATGGAAATAGATATTTTTTTTATGACACTCTATCAACAGGAGGTTTTGTACACGAGATTCGACAGGGAATTGGAATAATCATGAGAATGTTCAATCCTTTCGTAAATTTGGTACATGAAATAAAATTTTATTCTCATTACCAATGATTTTCTAATCCCACAAAATATAGGATTAATCAATCTCAAAATAAACTTAATATTAATTAAACCTAATTATATGAGATTAGATTTTAATCTTTCATCGGCCAAAACACGCCACCAAATGCTAACCAAATTTTGAAATGAGAATGAAATTTCATTAAATTTAATTAAATTACTATTTTACCCTTTGAAAATATAATTAAATTACTATTTTACCAGTTTCAAGTAAAAATAATACTTAATCTTTCTTTTTTTAACACTTTCCTCTCCCTCCTTCCTCCCTACACCATCTTCTCCAACGAGAATCCGGTGTCGGATTCTCTCTCTCTTTCATCTTTCATCTTCTAACTAAGCCCCCAACAGTACCCCCACCCCCGCTGGTAACACCACCGCCCACCTCACCCCCTGTCCACTGCCTCCCTCCTCGTCTTCTTCTTCTTCCCCCTTCTCTTCTCTCTCTTACACACCACACGCATATATATATATATATATATATATATACTTCTTATTTGACAATCAATCCTATGTCACCCACAAAGCATTTTCAAGTAGAGACTTTATTGTACAAATACATTTCATTCCTAATTTACTCAAAACACTAATAATAAAACATTGGAATGGGAATGGTCATTCCAATAACATATTTTATCACCAAATATATGAATGGTAATGAACATTCTATTCTATTACAATAGTAATTCTAATTTTATTGTCATTTCATTTCATTCCAGCATATAAAACTCAACATGTTTGGTTGGATAGAATCAAGGTAAAATGGAATCACAATTCCATGACTAATTCCATTCTCACGTTTGATTATACAATAAAATGAAAATTTTGATTCCATTAGAATAAAAAATAAGAAAATTGCATTTCTTACTTCAAAATACTAGAATGACACTCATTGCATCAGAAAGAAAAAAAAAATAACTCTCAAAATAAAATAAAATAAAATCCAAGTAGAAAAATTTGTCGAGGTAAATATATAGAAATATAAGATTCTTAGAAAAAAAATGTAGAGAGAAAACGTGGGTATATTAAAATTTTCAAGAGAACAAAAAAAAATAGAGATAAAATTATATATTATTGATACATTATTGAGTGTAAATTATAGAAAGAGAGAGTTGCTAAAAATATAATTTAGATTTAGAAATGTGCTAGAGAGAGAGTTAAGTGTATAAATTTTGGAGAAAAGAGTAGCCCGAGAGAGAATAAAGATTTTTTTTTCCTTTATAATTTTGAGTATATTAACTTTTAATTTTACATAAATATATATATATATATATATATATATATATATATATATATATATATTATAAAGTAATTATATATGTGATTCTTATTTTATTTTAAAACATTACGCATACAATTCCATTCTTTTAGATGGACAAGGCAACTCACAATTCCATTCCACTGTTTGGATGAGAACTTGAGTAACAACACAATTAAAAAACCATTTTACAAAAACAATTTTCAATATTCTCGATCAATCACGTCATTCATTTTTAACATTATTTTGGGTTAATTGCAGTTTACCCCTTGTAACTAAACCCATTTTCACTTCTCCCTTTTACTTTGAAAATAAACATTTTACCTCCTTACACTTTGATTTTAAATACATACATTAATTTTTCTGTTAAATCTATCGAAATTGACAAAAAGATTAAAAACCTCTGACATACACTAAATGTTTAACTTTAGAACATAAATTGACTACTCAAATAAAATTTGTTTTGGATGATCTATATATATGCATGAATTCTTCTCAAAAAATATTACAATTTGAAATCAAGAACAACAAAACCTTTGTTCCACTTAAATAAGGTTGGCTACATGAACCCATTTATGCCATAGTGATCGATCGAGGGTCATCCCCTCAGTCGAGTTTAATGCCATCAAATCAATTCTAATAATCTCATCTCAAATCTTCTTAGGTCTATCTCTCTCTCTAATAGCCCCTCGCACTTGAACTAAGTCACATTTTTTCATTGGTGCTTCTATGGGTCTTCTATGTGCATGTCCAAACCATTATAAACAATTTTTCTCTCATCTTCTCTTCGATAGGTGTTATTCTTAAATTCTCTCTAACAATTTTATTTTTAATTTTACGCATTCTTATCTCCCCAGTCATCTACCATAGTATTCTCATTTCTGTCACAACAATTTTCTGAACATTCCTCGTGTGTACCAACCAACATTCTGAACCATATGAAATCGCCGCTTTTATTGCAATTTGGTAGAATTTTCCTTTGAACTTCAACAGTATCCTACGATCACATATCACCCCAACAATTCTTCTCTACTTTAACCATCCTGTATTGATTTTATAAATAATATCATCCTTGATTTTGCCGTTTCTCTGAATCATTGAACCTAAATATCTAAAATGATCAACCTTTGAAACCTCATGCCCTCCAATTTTAACCGTACCATCATCTCTCCAGGCATTACTAAAATTATAATATATGTATTTTGTTTTGCTTCTGCCGGTCTTTAAACCTTTAAACTCTAATACTTCTCTCCATTTTTCTAACTTAGTATAAAGACCTATTCTAATTTTATTAACTAGTACTATATCATCCGCAAATAACATACTCCAAGATACCCTTATCTTAAATATATTTTATGAGCTCATCTATCACTAGAACGAAGAGGTAAGTACTCAAAGATGATCCTTGATGTAAGTCTATATTAATAGAAAATACACAATTATCGCTTCCTCATGTTTGAATACTAGTGACTATACCTTCATACATATCTTTAATTACCTCAATATACACATTAGATATTTACTTCTTTTCTAACACCCACTATAAAATTTCTCCAAGTACCCGATCGTAAACCTTTTCCGAGCCACAAATACTATATTATTATTCTTTTATCTATATTTCTCCATTAATCTCTGAGTAAATAAATAGCTTCAATAATTGATCAGTTGGGCATAAATCTAAATTAGTTTTGTTCTATGCTTATTTCATGTCTTATTTTATATTCTATCACTCTCTGCAAAATTTTATAATATGATTCATAAGTTTTATATCCCGATAGTCCTTAACACATTGAAAATCCACTAACATACTCCTCCTGTAGTCACCATGCATTCTCTTAAACTTCAAAATGTTATTGAAAAGTCTAGTCAATCAATCTATCCCAAGATTTCCAAAACTTTTCTACACCTCTAAAGGAATCTCATTTGGCCCTACTGTTTTTTCAATGCTCATCTTCCTTGTCGCAATTCTAATTTCTGAAACCTTAATTCTTTTATGCAACCTATAAATCCCATCTAAAGATAAATTAGTTGACTCTAATTTAGATTCCCCTGCATTGTTCTCATTAAATTAACTATAAAAATAACTTCTTCATTCCATAATCTCATCATCCTTCACCAAGACTTTTTCATTGTTTTTTATGCATCTGACACTTCCTACATCTCTAATCTTTTGTTTACGTCTTCTAGTGAGTTTAAATATATCCCTCTCTCTAACTTTTGTATCTAACTTTTGACAAAAATTATTGCAAGTCCTAAATTTTGATTCTTTAATTAATTTTCATGTCACGAATCGCTTTTTGAACCTCTTCATTCCACCACCAGCTTTCTTTATATTGTGGTTCCCTTCCTCTTCTACATACTTCTAAAACTTCTCTACCTATCTCTCTAATACGACTAGTCATATCACCCCACATTTTGTTCCCACATCGAATTTGTGAAGCTTCACAAAGTAATTCATATATGAAAAAAGTTACTCCACTTGACACCATATAATTTTAAGTTGGATCCTCCTAACATGGTATCAGAACTAGTTTTGAGAAGTTTCATTTGTCTGTCTCCGATTGTTTGAATGTTTATCTTGTCTTTTCTGTTGTTTGAACACATCAAGTGCAAGACGAGATTGCACGTGAGGGTAGGTGTTAGAATCCCACATCAAATTTGTGAGGCTTCTCAAAATAATCTATATATAAATGGAGTCATAACCATATGGTTTTAAGTTGGATCCTCCTAACACTCCTAAATTTCACAATCGAACCCCAAAATCTAACAATTCATAAAGAAACCCTTAAGAATAATCTCAAGAATGGTAGTTCAGATGATACCTGCCAATTCGAATGTTCAGCACTGGAATGAATTGAACTCACATTTCTTTTCAAAACCAATTTCTCTCGAACCAACAGAACCTTCTTCCAGAGCTCCTCATTCCCGTAGCTCTTCCACTTGGATCTTTCCGGCAAGGATCCGATCGCCGGATCACACGGATCTTTTGCAATTCCGGCAACCCAATTCAACATTCCGGAATAACATTCCTTCTTTCTCTTTCTACTAGAATCATCTTCCTTCGCAACACTAGAATCCAAAGCAATGAAATCATCTGCATTTGGATTGCCTCCATTTGAATCGATGCAACTCTGGACCTCATCAATGCTGAAATTGAGCTCACTCTTCTCCAAATCCAAATTCGGATAGTCTCTATATTTCTTCTTTTGATCAGAACTTTCCGATAAGAACTCTTTAATGTCTAACTCCAAGTCCACGGCGAGATCTGCGCTGTTCTCTTCTCCTAACCCAACTTTGGGGTTCTTAACATTAACCATTCTCTGTAACCATCTATCCAACGCATCCAAATACTTGACGTAAATCAATTTCACAGCCGAGCCTAGTCCAGATTCGAATCCGAACTCCACGGCTATGGAATTCCATAACCTGTTCTTCGTTATCTTTTCATATCCGCCATGTTTTCTCACTACAAAGTACAGTTTGAACAAATCTACCGTTTGTCCATTACCGAGCATCGGAGGCATCGGGCGAAGGCTATCGATCTCGCATAACTCTTTCAGGAAATAAGACAGAATCTGATCGAATACGCATCTGCGCTCGTCTTGTTCGTTCACATTCGTCGAGCTTTTCGAACTGGATTCAAAATCGTAGCAGAGGATGTTCGTCTGAAGCTTCTGGATCTGGTAGGTTCTGGAGCAATCTAGAGCTGAACCTTCAGCTACCTTCGACCACCCTGCCATGAATTTTTTTCTAATTCAAACCCTAGAAACAGAACATTACGTTCATCCATCAACATCAGCTAAAAACACAAAGATTTTTGCTCCAGAAATAAACTCTTTAACATAATCCAATCGTGCCCGTGTCTGCGTGTGAGAGATTGGTATGGAGATAGTGTATATCAGCCGTACACCGATTCATCATCTTTAGAGAGACGGATTTTTTGGCGGGAACTCCATGAACGAGGCCACTGAAGAAAATTTTGGCTTCCGATTTTGAAGTCCCGCGCTTTCTCTCTCTATTTACATAGAGAGAGAAGTGGAGAGGGTCTCTCTCTCCAAGTTTTGAACAGAGAGAGACCCTTTTTTCTCTGATTGTTGTTCTCTTTGAGAGAGAGAGTAGAGAGAGAGTGACATACCAGTAACGGAGGGCTGGGATTGGCTGTGACCCCCCCTCTTGTGACCTCCTGACCCTTGGATCTTGATTATTGACTCTTCCTCATCTCTCTCTCTCTAAATACCCTTTTTTGGAATTTCCATTGCATACCAAAGGGCACTTTGGGTGAGCAAAGGGGTGAAGGAAAATAGAGATCTATAAAAAGAGGGTTTTGATGGAGCTAATTAGGGTTTCTTTTGAAGGAAGGAAGAGGTGTGATGGTTAATCTAACCATGGTTTGTTGACTAGGATGTTGAGTTTGTCCTGGGTTAAGTAAAGGGTATTTTGGAGAAACGATAAAGTTTGTCTGTTTCGCTTTTCGAATACTATTTCTTATTTTCGTAATACTCAATCTATCTTTCTTTAAATAAAAAAGAATTGATCAATTAAGTACAAATGTAAAATTTAAAAGGTACAAAATATAATTTTATTTAACTATTTTAAACACGGTGCTGTAAAAATTTTGTGTGAGAAAATTTCAACATAAGTCGTTAGTTTGTTAAATATATTATGTGATATTAGATATATAAGGATTTAAAATGGTGGTTGATCTCAAATATTAAACCTAGAATTGATCCAACAGTTCAAAATGTCTAAAATATAAAATATGTCATGCTTTGTAGAATGAATCTAGGATATTATGCTTAATTTTTATTTTTATCCTCTACAAAATTTGTCTACCACACATTCATCCAAAAAAACATTATTAGTATCTTATTTTCAACTTGTTATGTCAATGAGAGACTATTCATACTCTCAAAATCAATCATTATACTTTTTCACCTATTTTCCTTTAGGTGAAATTGCAAAATCACTTATTGTTTCATGTCCTCTTTTTAAAAATAAAAAATAAAAAAAAATTCTCAACCATATCTATATAATAAGATAAAACCGATATAAAAAGTCTGGATATTTTTCAATTATTTGATATCATGTGAGATAAAGAACGGTTGAAGGTCTGGATATTTTTCAATTATTTGATATTATGTGAGATAAAAAACGGTTGAAATTAAAAGATACTTAAATTCTATTTTTACATATATATATATATTAATAAATAGGTACTTACACAAGTGATTCAATTCACTCTTGCTATAGATAAGCACATTAGAACATTATAAATATGGATGGTAATTAATAACTATAATTAATTATAAAAATATAGAATTGAAATTGGAAAACACTTTCCCCAACTTGAAAACCCCTCCGTTATGGGTATGCAGTAGATCAGACCAACCCGCCAAACACGCATCACAAAAAAAATCTCCAAACACTAACCCGCCCATTGTGTGGGTGTTAATCCCTAAAACCCGCACATACATAGGCGGGTTATGGTTTTGCCTATTTTCTTACAGGTTCAGGCCGCCCAACCGAGTGCTCAAGTTTTGTGGTTAGGTTTTTTGCGTTTGTGAATTTGGCATCCACGATAAGGTGAGATTAAGGAGTCTTTTAGCCAATTTCTCCTCGAATGAGTTTGATATGGAGAGAAGGAGAAGGAGCGTCTGGGGATCTCATTCTCACTATAGATTACTGATATATATATATATATATATATATATATATATATATATATATATATACATTTCAGGCAAATGACCACTTTAATTAGCTTGATAAAATGTTGTTAGTTGAAGAAATATTAGTTTTTCATATTTTACGGTTTTTATTTTTAGCAATATTTATTATATTTCAAGGCCTAATCCAAAAATAGTTAGGCAGTCCACGATTCTAATTAGCTCAACCTGAAAATAGGTCCAACATGCACACTATTGGGTACACACATGGTTTAAACTAACCAATTTGCACACCCCAACTCATCCCAACCCGCACATCATTGGACAGCCTACTGCCCAAACTAGTTTAACTCACCTAGAGTCGATTTGGTTTGCAGTTTTTATCACGTCCAATTTATGGGACTATCGATATGGGCATATATACATATATATTTATATGTCAAAAATTTGTAATTGTTATTATAATAATTTTTGTACAATTAATATTAACTTAAGAAATTTGGCGTTTAGTAATTTCGTATAATAAAAAAAATTAGGAATGGGAAAGATTGCATTTTAGGATCAGGCATTGTATATTAGATTTATTTAAATAAATTTTTAATTTAGGCTCTGTCGTCGTTAGGTTCACAGGCGACGCTAACCACGTCAACATTACGACAGTAGTGTATTCAGTAGAGTAAAAATCAAGGTGAGTGTACTGTTTTCTATGTAAATTGTCAAATTATTTTCGTACTAAATTGTAAAAAATAAAAATTTATTAAAATGGACAGTTTTATAACTTTAGACAAATCAAATAAAAGTGGTTGTGGAAAGTGATTTTTATTATCATTTGACTATGTCATAATGTTATCCCAACAAGAAGGCATGTCCTGCAGGATGTTGTGGCGACCCGACTGGAAGGCAAGTCCTAAAGGTGGTGGTTGTTGTTATTATTGTTGTTGTTATTGACTATTAATATGGTGGAGTCGAATATAGTATTGATTGTTAATATGGTGGAGTTAAATATGAAACTGACAATATAATGTGGTGTAGTTGAATATATTGATGATATGATGGTTTATACCACATGTCGGCTCCTACTATTTGAGATATTAAATGACCATAATACTGATAGTAACCGTAGATTGCACAATTGTACAGGTTACGATATCGTCATAACTCCCGATCGTGAGGTGAAACTATCTCATGACTAGTAGGGAAATATGTGTGTGGTATATTATTATATATCAAAATAATTTGATTAGTTAATTTAAATGCATTTGTTTTATTGTGATGATTGCTGTGGAATTTTATTTCGCCTCAGTGTATGGCTATATGTATATCATGTTTTGAAAAATAGTGTTTTGATAATTATGCTTGATCTATAAATTATTTTTATATTATGAAGACAATACACCGATAAAATATTTTGTCTTAGGTACCTCAGCTAAAGACGGTTCCACTATTGAAACTAGGTAGAGTTAAAGAGTGGTGTCATTTTTTAGGATTGGCAGGACTAGTGTGAACCGTGAAACATTCAAATTTTTTTTGTAATTTTGTTGTGAATATTTAGGACATGCGTATTTCGAAAATTTTGAAGTTGGTAAATATTTTTGGAAAAAAATTATATTGGTACATGTTTATATATTTGTTGGTTGGTCGGGTAACATCAAATCGACGTCACACCCGGCCTCGAGCGTTGGGGGCCCGGGGTGGGGTGTGACAGTTTTGGTCCAAATCGTCCCAACCCACCCGTTGCCCACCTCTACCCCCCGTTGTTTAGTTTTAAACCAAACTAAATATTTTTTATATATATTTTTTTAATTTAATTTTTAAACGTTTTTTTTCTCTACTAATAAAAACACGATCAACATTATTATATATTAGCGATTATTTTCATAATTGTAAATAATTTTTTATGTAATGAAATACAATTTATTCTATTTGTATTTGTTAAATTAATTTTGGCATTTTAAATTGTCACTAAATATATCTATATAAGATATGACAGGCATAAAAGGTTTGTATATTTTTCAATTGTCTGATGTTGTATGGCTATATCAATTTTTAGTCATGATCAACTACATGCATGTGGTCTTCTCAAGATGTACATTATTCGATCAATTAAGTGTACTTCTTCCCAAATGTAAATCTCTATCCATAACACATATTATTATCCAAGAATATTATTGTGATTGACTCAAATTATTATTTTTAAATTCTACTCCAAATTATCGATTTACTAAAAGGTGATGTGAGCAATTTACTGTTTGACATAGATTTCGACTTAATTTTATGGTTCATATTAAGCACCCCGACAAAGAAGATAAAATTCGGGCATTAATTATCTATTTCCCTTTTGATGTTTTTGAAAACACGTTTTTTGAAATCTTTATTTAAAAAAAAAAAAAAAAAACACAAGTTCTAGGGTTGACGCCAATTTTGAAAACGAATTTTAGGCCGATTTTTTAAAGAAAACTTAGTTGCCACTTAGCATTGAGTTTAAAGAGTATGTTAGGTCACCAGGTTTTTTGAAAAATTTTAAGTTTGAAATGGACAAAATTTGACTCAAAAGTTTAGGTCTAACCAGAGAATTCAAAAGTTCGGGGGTCAATTATCATCAGAGAATGTTATAGGCACCCCAAAACACCCATAAAAAATAGTACATTTATCTAAATAATTTCGAATTAAAATAAGTCTAAGAGTTTTTTAGTTTGGTTCTAAAAAAAGATTTTCCCTTTATTTTCTTTCTCTTTATTATTATTATTTTTAAAAACACGATAAAAAATAAAATGACCCCCTTTAAACTGTTTATTGATTATAGGAAGAACCGACAAGTTTGGCCACTGGGGGGAGAGTTTTTTCTTTCTGTTTGTTTTTATTTTAGAAAAATAAAATGCTTGTAAAATTTACATGTTTGAAAAAAAAAATTAGTTTGATTATTTGAGGTTTAAAAAAAAAAAAAAAAAAAAAAAAAAAAAAAAAGAACAACAAAAAGGAAACTTCAAAGAAAAAACAAACAAAGGACTATTTTAAAATCCTTGGGAAGTAAATTAAAAAAAAAATAACATAAAGTAAATAACTTAAATGAATTTATTTTTTATTTTTTAAAAGAAAGGCTTTAATTGATGAAACATAAAGAAAGATAAAGGATTTTTTTTTTTTTTTTTGAACCCTTGGAAAAATAAATTCTAAAGCAACATGTGAAGAAGAAAAAAAAACAAGACTAAGGGTTTATGTGAAAACCATAGAAAATAAGATAAAAATAAATAAGAAAGACAACTTAAATCAAAATTTTCTTTTTGAAAGAAAGGTTTTGATTGATGAAACACAAAGGAAACACGACAAAGGGTTTGTGTAAAAATCTTGGAAATAAATTTTAAAATAACATGAAAATAATAAGACAAATTGTTTAAGTGAAACCTTTAAAAAACATAAAATAAATAATTTAAATAAAATTTTTATTTTTTGAAAGAAAAAACTTTAATTTGATGAAAACATAATAAAAATAAACTTTGATAAGACAAATTTTTTTTTTGAAAACTTGAAAAATAAAAGAAACTTTTAAAATAAGAGAAAAGGATCTTGATGAAACCTTAAAAAAACAATTTAAATAAAAATTTCTTTTTTGAAAAGAAAAACTTTAATTTGATAAAGTATAGGAAAATGAAATTTTCACATGAAACAAGGAAAATGGTTTTTGTGAAACCCTTGGAAAAAATCAGATCTTTGAAATAACATATTAAATGAAGTAAATGCAAATTTTCTTTCTGAAAGAAAAAAAAAAAAAAAAACTTTAAAAGAAAAAGAAAAGTTAATAGAGTTTGTTTTCTTCTTGCCAATCTTGAACTTAAAAAAAGTGATTTGGGAAAGTGCCTCCCTAAATCCTTCGTTTGAAGTTTCGCACTTGATTGAAAAATCTAAACGATAGTATGAGAGACACTCCATTTCTCAGATTTTTAAGTTAAGTATTTTCTCCTTTTTAATCATATTTTTAAACATAAATAATTTTTTCTTTTTAAGAATTGTTTCTCTCTATGTTATTAAAATTCAAGAGAGTTAATATATATATATATATATATATATAAGTGCAAAAATGTAAATAGAGTAAATAAAGTATAGAAAGTAAAATTGCTAATTGAATTTGACTAAAAATTTAGATTGAAATTGAAAACAAATCGATTAGACATTTGAAATTAAAATAAAAGTAAAATGAATTAAACTTTAATTGATTTGATTTGCACGTGTTTTGAGGACATAAAATTAATTTGGTTTGATATGATTAAATATTGATTTGATTTGCACGTCTTTTGAGGACATAAATTAATTTGATTAAACTTGATATGATTTGCACGTCTTTTGAGGATGTGTTCAACTTGATTTGATTTGCACGTCTTTCGAGGACATGCCATGAATTGGAGCTCAATTTGATTTGCACGTCTTTTGAGGATATGAAATTAATTTGATTTACATGTCTTTTGAGAATGTGAAATTATGATTTAACTTGATTAACTTCTTTTTTTTAAAAGAAAAGAAAAATTGTGTAAAAAATGAATTAAAAACTCTCATGAAGTACACGAAATAGAAAAAACATTTAACCCATGCAAGAATCAAACTTTTTTTAACAGTTGAGGAAAAAACGAATACAACATCTAAAAACAGAAAATATAACAATCAACAACCACTTGATCAAGGGGTTGAGGATTGTCTATATCTCATTAATATGGTGACCACTTTGAATTTTCTAGTTTGTCCTTTCTTCTTGGGGAAGATCCATTTAATTTCTTCGGGATCATAGATTCGTTTAGGAGAGAGGATGAATTTGTGTGTCACACTTTGGTCATCAGAAGAGTAGAATTCAGGAGAAGAAGGAAGAAAAACAGGATATGGTTGTCTGGTTGTGTGGAATGGCTGGGCTAATAGATAAGTTGTAGGGCCAGTTTTGTTTTGTTTTTTTTTTTGCTCAAAATGAGTAGGAGCAGGAGACTGCACAATGGAGGCTACACAAGACACATTTTTAGTAGTGAAAGAGAGGAGTATTTAAGGGGGATGAATTTTTGAAAGTGGTTAAATGGTTATAACTTCAACCAGAATAGCTTGCCATTGCTCAAGATTAAGAGGAGCAGGAGGCTGCTCAATGGGAGGAGTTTGAGAGGGGGGGCAGAGGCATCAAAATTGATAGGAGCACTTGTGCTATTATATTTGGCAGAGGGAAAAGCTTGAAGAGTAGATGAATGATTAGTAATGTTGATTGTAAAGTCAGAATCTTCATCTGAGGTTTTGGCATAATCAACGAAGAACCATTTAGGGAATTTTTGGGGAGCTTCTGTGGTGGGATTGGAAAGGGAATTTTTGACTTAATTGGTAATTAGGCTAAGGTGTGGAGTTGAAGCAAAGGCCCAACTCTGGTCTCTCGTAACAAGAACAGAAGCACTTGTAACTTTTACTGGTGTAAGAGGGTGTTTGATTTTGCAATTAGGTTCCAAATGCCCTTGTTTGCAACAATGGTTACAATATGATGAGTTTGATTCGTAAGAATTTGATTGCCAAAAACCCTTCAATCCACAACCAATCCATACCTGTTTGAGAAGGGTTGGCCGCGAATCCACTTCTATGCAAACTCTAGAAGTTTTAGGTTTAGACAAATTGAATGTAGTTGAATCAATTTTATGGGGCGTACTAATTGCAGAGGTCAAGGAGAACAATATCTCCTTATTGTGGAAGTGGATTAGCAAAGAATCAAATCAAACCCAAATTGGAATCATTACAGAATTGACATTTGCACAAAAGTCAGGAGTCCATTTGAACATACAAATTGGGTATTTATGAACATACCACTGTTCTTTGATCTAGAGATGTTGAGAATCTTCTTCGGAGTTGAGTTGGATGAGCAGATGTTGTTGGTCAAGAAAGCCGATGTCAAATCTAGCAGCTAGGTTCAATGCGAAGAACATCTTCTTGATGGCTTCGAATGAGAGACGACCATAGGTGAATTTACTCACCAGTCTCGAGCCACTTCATCATCTGAGAAGAAAATTGTCGGTTCCCCTTGGTAGGATTGAACTTGTTTCCGAGGAAGAATCGGTTATTTATTTTGCAATATGTTTGCAAATGATTTTTGGGCGAAGGGGATTCGAGGAATGGATTTAGGGTTTGTGGTGAAATGGATGGTGGTTGGATGCTGTGAGTTAGAACCAGGCTGAAAAAGTGGCAAGGGATGTTCAACAGCTGCCATCATTATTTGCTAGGGCTTTTTAGAGAGAGTACCCATCGGCGACCACTCCTCTTGGAATTATTTAACTTCATCAACTTGATTTCTCTTTGTTTTTTTTTTCCTCTTCTTAATTTTTATTTTTTAATTTATTTTGGATTTTTTTTTATTATTATAACATGAATGAAATGTGTTCCAGCCCAAGACTGAGGACATCGAAATTAATTTGATTTGTGGTAAAAATGTGCCCCAACTCAATGATGAGGTTGGGGATTACAGTTTTTAGGAAACGTAAGCAATCCTTTTCAGGGATCTTGACGATTATATTTTTTCCTTTTATTTTGGGAATCAAAATGACTATTAACCTTACTTTGTAGATTAGTATCGAGATGTAAACATGGCATTTTTGTAAAAACGTCCATCCGAATTAATTAAGTACGATTTGGGCCGAACTTGGCCTCCAAACCTAGCCAAAATAATTTAAAAACATTGCCCCTTTCTAAAAGGGGATAAAAGGTCGTTTGCCCCCTCCCCCCGCCCGCCCGCGTGCATCCATGGATGTGCGGGGTTAATTTAAAAACCAGGTGGTCAGTAGGCCATCTATTTGAGTCGCAGAACGAGAGAGAGATAAAGAGTGAATGAGTTCCTCGGCAATTTGGTGTCCATTTTTTCCAATTTAGGCTTGGATCGTCATCAAAACTTCGATTTTGGCACGTTCTTGAGGTCGTCCATCATTGTTTTAGTGATTTTTGCTCTTCCAAAACCCGAAGGTTAGGGTTTTCAATATTTAACATTTTTATGGTTTTATATCACGATTATCCCATAATCTCTCTTGTAAATGCATAGTATTGCTTGATAGAGATGATGATTACTCTTATTTTTTTGTCTTATTTCTTTGCGATTCTCTTATTTCTTTGCTTTTGGAACTTAGGTATATGCTTAGGAAGTGTATTAGATGATTTTGGTAAGATTTCTATGCTTTTTTGTTGTTCAAAATTTATTGAACTGGCAAGTCCCCATTTTTGCGTGTTTTTGACTTTTTTCGGCCACTATGTGTTTTTTTTTTTGGGTATTTGGACTTAAATTTTATGTTTAGGCTTGGCCTAAGGTACTTTTATTGTGTTTGAGTTCATGATTGTAGGCAAAAAGTGTCAAAACGTGTCCTAGATCCATATGCATTTTCAACACATTTTTCAATATCGTTGCGGTTTCTTTCGCTTTTGCTTAGCTTTGTTGTTCGGACATAGGGAAATGTTTTAGGGTCTTGAATTAGGTAAAGTTTTGATTTTTTCTTACTCGATTGTTGGTAAAAAAAAAAACTCGTTTAACTGTGTTTTTTTTTTTTTTTTTTCTTTTTTTGGAGACTTGTGCCAAGTAGTGAACTTAGGTTAGTAGTATCTGATGTATTGGAAAGAATTCTTTTTTTCTTTTTTCTTTTTTTCCAGAATTTTATGTCTTGGTAAAACTGATAAGTCATTGGGTAACCGATTAGGGTTGAAATTAGGGGTGAGAGTTATGAATTTTGTTTTTAAGAAAACAACTTTAGGTTTTTCCCAATTGATCGATCTTGGGAAATAATGTCTTTTCCTCCCGCCTGTATAAAATGGCGGGGTTGGAAACTTTTAACAAATACTTCAGGTTTTATGCAAAACACCTAGGAATTGTGGGGTTTTAAAAGCAATTGATTACAACCCCCATTTTTTGTATCGTCATATCCTAGCTAGGGATAATGATGATATAATTTTAGAACGGGGCGAAAACCTGGTATACTGACCTCCGCTTTCGCCAGTTCCTTTTAGCCTCTGAGTTTGGACAATCCAACATGCTTTTGCTTATTAAACCTTGAAGTTTCAGATAGGATGAAAGATAGTTTTATGCAATGTCACTAACCTCCCCCCCTATCTCTCTCTCTCTCCAACATCTTCTTCCGCCACCGCCACTATCGCCATCAACGTAGCCACCAACTCGCACGTGCAAAGGTTCCGTCATGTGCCAAAGACCTCCACAACCTGCAACGGTAATCTATGAAACCGATTAGCTCAAAGAGACACCGGTATAGTGTCGGTCAAAGAATCTTCGGTGTGAGAATAAGTTAGTCGATTTTCTGGTGAAAAGTTATCAGTGTGTAAAAAACCTACTCTTGGCGCCTTGATACTTGCCTTTATATATAGACTTCTTAATCTACGCCGTCCGCTCATGTCACCACCCCCTCTGCGATCCACTCTTTAATTGCCTGGAAACTGTCTATGATCTCATTAAGAACCGTAAATCGGTTACGTCTTTCTGTGTGCATAGGATTGTGGGGCTTTAGATCAATCTCCTAGTGGCTTTCCACTGTTGACTTTGTCCGCTTACAATCAGGCCCCCATTTGGGAACCTTCTTCTATTCATGTCAACCCATACACGATTGGGCCTCTTATGGGTGCCTTCGTCTATTCATGTGTTGGGCTACTTTCATGGGTAGACCCAACACTGGGTTTTACAACCCGACCCAATCCATCAAGTTCCCATAGGCTTCTATCAAACATAGGAGGGAATTCCTCTTCAAATTTGTGTTTACTATTCTTTTTATTTGATACATTTATAAAATATTTCATGTATGATAAATAAATAAATAAATAAATATATAATTTTTAATAGGCATGTGCAAAAGCACCTGTCTATCCCCTAATTTATTAAATAGTTAGAGTTTAAATGGTCAATAATATAGTATGGATTTTTAGTAAATTGACCTTAAGATAAAAAACATAATAGTGTAAGAATTAAATTTATGAGTGAGAATATTGTTGTCCTATTTCAAACAATCACTTCATTTGTATCTTTTATTTTTGGACACATTCTAAATATATTTTTTTCATAACCCTTTTTTCTAAGTTAAAACTAATAACTTTTCATAATTCTCAAAAATCTATATTTATTTCAAAAACTAATATTTGAAGACTAGATTTGTGAATAAATAAGAGTTCACTAAATGTATTCTTTACCCTATCATTGATTCTTCATTTATCCTTCCAACCCCATTATTTAGAAAAATATCTTTACTCCCCCTATCATTTTAGAAACCAAAAACTGACACCTCAAAATTCTTACAAACAGATGATATCTAATTTTTTTTTTAAATCTTTATACTTTTATATTTATTCTTTACGTAAAATGATATTGCTATCCCTTTTTAAATAAGAGATATATCTTTTTAAAATAAATATATAATAAAAAATTATAAATGTTTCCCTTACTAGACTTTTTATTATTATTTTTAAATATTTATTTCTTTTTCTATTTCTTATATTATTTGTTTTTCATATAAATATTGATAGAAGTAATGGAAAAATATTTATTTTTTAGGCAGACAATTTCCTATTTACAAATGAGTTAAAAAGCACCAACACAATAAATGGTTATAAATAACAATTAGAAAATCCACAAGCCTACTATTTAAACATGAGCAAAATTATTATTGAAAAGTCTCATAAGAAAATTTCACCAAACAATTAAAAAAAAAATCAATCAGTTTATTTATAAATTGTAACTAAATTTCATAAATAATTTTTTTAAAATTCTCATAATAACTTAATTTTTCAAAAATTTAGTAGCAAGTACTCTTTTAAATGCTAAAACAATACAAATTATTTCATTAAAATACTTTTACACAAATTTTTCTAATTAGATCTTTTTATATTTCTATGGTATATCTAAAAGAGGCAGTGACCTACTTTCCATGACAATTTTGTAATATTTTTTCTGATTTTGTCATTCTTTTTTTAGCAATCACCTGCTAGTAATTTGGTTCTATATTTTGTCATTTCTTTCCCAATTTTTATTTTCTTCAGTTAAAACTACAAATACACCCTTAGAAGTTTAAGCATAATTACATTCTTCTTCCTAATTTTTAAATAAAATATTATAGATTTAACCCTTAAAATTTGATTATATTTGCATTTTACTTCTTACTTTTTTCATTTTCCATTAGTCCATAGTACATAATAGAAATAAAATGAATAAATAAATAGAAAATAAAGAACAAAAAATATATTGAATAATAAAACATTACAATTTTTACATTTAAAATATCACTCCCTATTTTGATTTCCTTTTTCCTTTTCACCTCCAACCAAACACACTTGGGGGGGGAGAATGCGTTATTTCACCTCCTATTTTCATTTCTCTTTTCCTTTTCACCTCCAACCAAACATACCCTTAATATTTAATACTTTTATTTTCTATTAGTCCGTAATATATAATAAAAATGAAAAATAAAAATAAATGAAACATAGAAAATAAAGAACAAAAAATATATTGAATAATATAAAACAAGCAAAAAAGACAATAATAAAATCAAAACAAAATACACAAAAAATATATATCAAAAATAGAAAAAGAAAAATACCAACTACGAATTGAAAATAAAGAACAAAAATATAATGCAAAAAAAAAAAAAAAAAATCAAAATATATAACATAAAAAAAGTTACAAGCACTAAAAAGAAAACTATATAAAGTGAAGGCGAAAGAACTAAACAATGAATTTAAATTTCTTTTCACTCTATTCTTTTGGTTCTTCGTGTTCAAATTTATAAATAAAGTGCTTATAAATGATGATGTCAACCAAAATTCTAAAAGTAAAAATAAAATTAAAGTGATATAAGAAGTCTAAACCTATTAAAAATAGATTGTGAGTTTCAAATTTGTGTTTATTATTCTTTTTATTCGATAAATTAATAAAATGTTTCATGCATGATAAAAAAATAAAAAATATAGAATTTTTAATAGGCATGTGCAAAGCATTTGTCTATCCCCTACTTTATTAAATAGCTAGAGATTAAATATAGGGATGCCACAAAAAATCGAACTGATGGGTAACTGAGAGAAACCGAACTAAATGATCCGGTTTTAAAACCGACTAAATGGTTTGGTTGCAATTTTGGTTTTGAAATTAACAACCGAAGCGGTTTTTGTTTTGGTTTTGGGATAGAAATTGCGAAACCGAACCGCGAAATTGAACCACAAAACTAAACCACGAACTAAATCGCGAAACTGTGAAACCATATTTTAAAAATATTTTAATAAATATATACCTTTTTTGTTTTTATATATATAGGTATTTACATTTTAACCTTAACATATATATGTGTGCGTGTGTGTGTGTATTTATTTACACTTTTAACCCCTCTCACTGCAACAAAAATTGTCTGTTAGGGCACTTTTATTAGGACACTACATGTAATGTGCCCTATAACGGGGTTTTTCTAGGCACAAAATTGAAAATGTTGTATAAAATTAAAGTTGATATTTTTAATATTAATTTTCTTATTATTTTATTAAAAACTAATATATAATCAAATCTTTAAATGGCAAAACGTAATGCCCCAATAAAATTAAATTAGTGAAAAAAATTAATATTCTATGTATAATATAAAGGGACAACAAACAGTGCCCTAAAATAAAAATTATATTAGGGCACAATTTTGTGTCTTATTGTAAGTGAATAATTTAATTATAGGTCAATTAATTGTGCCCTAATAGATATAATGAAATAAATTAGAAAAAATAATTAAAATTGAAATTAAAGGTCAATTGATAGTTCCCTAATAGATATAATAAAATTAATTGAAAAAAAGAAGAAGATAAAAACGGGAATCATCCTTAGAAATGACGTCGTTGTGATCTACTATTGTATTTTAATTATGATTATTGTTTAAAAAATTTAATTATGCTTACTGGTTGAAAATTTTAATTATGATTATTTTGTGATTTTGTTTTAAAGAATTTATGTTTGATATTTTAGCTATATTTTTGTTTATATATAAAAAACAACAATTTGCGATTTTGATTTTATTTTTGATTTTTACAAAATTAAAAAATCTTAAATGGTTTTGTGGTTCGCAGTTTTGGTTTTGTGTAAATTTAAATGGTTTGGTTTTAAAACCGAACTGACGGTTTTGGTTTTGGTTTGATATATTTCTAGTGGTTTTGATTTTGGTTTTATATGAAATCGGACCAAAACTGAATCAGTGACATCCCTAATTAAATAGTCAACAATATAATACGGATTTTTAGTCAAATGATCTTAAAAAAAAAAAACAAATTATAATAATTAAATTTATGAGTGAGAATAATGCTATCCTATTTCAAACACTCATATCTTTTATTTTTGGACACATTAGTAATATTTTTTTTAATTAAAATTAATAACTTTTCATAATTTACAAAAATTTATATCAAATATTTAAAAGTGAAAGGAGAAAGAAGGTTTTAATGAGGTTAAAGAATGTATTTTTTAAGCTTTTTGTTAGGTTCTAATTTTTATTTCTTTATTATTTCATATATAAAATTAGAATTTGTTAACTTGCAAAAATTAATAAAATTAATGTTAATTTAAGGTTATTTGTTTAGTATGTTATAGTATATTAGTAAAAAGTAATTTATAGAAATATTATTTTACTATGATTATTTATGTAATTTTTAATAATATATTTATTTTCAATATTTATAAAATGTCATTACTTACTAAAATTTATAAATTTTGATTTTGATTTTTTATTTACCCCAAATAAAAGAAGAAGAAAAAAAATTCAAAATAAAAGTACAAATTAAAAAAAAATCAAAAACAAAAAACAAGAAAAACAAGAGAGAGATATATATCTACATCTATATCTAATCTATCTAATATTTAAAAGTGGAAGAAGAGAGAATGTTTTAGTGATATTAAAGAATGCATTTTTCAAGTTTTTTTGTGGGTTCTAATTTTTTATTATTTATATATAAAATTAGAATTTGTTGACTTACAAAAATTGATAAAATTAATCTTAATTTATGGTAATTGGTATTATTTTATAGTATATTAGTAAAAAAATAATTTCTAGAAATATTATTTTATTATGATTATTTATGTAATTTTTTATAATATATTTATTTTCGATACTTATAAAACATTATTATTTACTAAAATTTATAGATTTTTATTTTTTATTTTCTATTTAACACAAACAAAAAAAGAAAAAAAAAATTCAAATTAAAGTACAAATTCTTAAAAAAACAATAATCTATATCTAATCTAATACTTTAAAGTGGAAGGAAAGAGAATGTTTTAATGAGGTTAAAAAATGAATTTTTTAAGCTTTTTGGCATGTTCTAATTTATATTTTTTATATTTTAATATATAAAATTAGAATTTGTTGACTTACAAAAATTGATATAATTAATCTTAATTTATTATTATTTGTTTATTATTTTATAGTATATTAGTAAAAAATAATTTGTAGAAATATTATTTTACAATGATTATTTATGTAATTTTAATAATATATTTATTTTTAAAATTTATAAAACATAATTACTTATTAAAATTTATAGATTTTGATTTTTGATTTTTTATTACCACAAATAATAAAGGAAAAGAAAAATTCAATATAAAAGTACGATTTAAAAAACCAAAAAAAAAAAAAAAGGAAAAAAGAAAGAGATATATCTATATTTATATCTAATACTTAAAAGTGGAAGGAGAGAGTAGATTTTAATGAGATTAAAAAATGCATTTTTCAAGTCTTTTTGTGAGTTCTAAGTGGTTCGACTCTTTCTCGAGCCCTGCGCATAGTGAGAGTTTTGTAACACCGGGTTGCCCTTTTTATATATAAAATAATGAGTAGACCCACTCAATATTTTTTTAGCTATATTTAATTTTTTAATTAATGCAAAAATATATGATTAATTCTCTGGTTCACATTTTAAATTACTTCAAAAAGTAATTGTGATTCAAATAATAATTTCATCCAAAAATGAAATAGTTATGATATAAATGAATTAAATTAGATTTTTTTTTACTTACAAAAATTGATAAAATTAGTCATAATTTATGGTTATTTGCTTATTATTTTATAGTACATTAGTTAAAATTAATATGTAGAAATGTTATTTCACATATTTTATTATTTATGTAATTTTTAATAGTACATTTAATTTCAAAATTTTTAAAACGTCATTATTTACTAAAATTTATGCATTTGCTTCTGGATATTACTACCAAAGTAATCAAATGATACCGATGTGTTTAATATTTCAATATTACGAATTTATTATAATTTTTTTTCTATGCCCAAGCAATGTGTGGGGCTAAAACTAGTTTATATTTATATCAAAAACTAATATTAGAAGACTAGATTTGTGAATGAATACGAAGAGCTCACTAAATATATTCTTTGCCTTCTTATTGATTCTCCATTCACACTTCCAACCCCATTAAATCCTCACAAAATTCTATCTCTTGTTTTTCATCAATTTTAACTCTACTTGTGGGTTTCGATACTTTATTCTTTACATACAGCCAGTCCCAAGCCCAGGTAAAGAAGGAGGGTTGCATTAGGTAGCTGACAACTAACGAAAAACTTTGTCATAACTTTTATGCCATGAATCCAAAGATATTAAATATTAGGGCATTCCCTACTAGCAACGCGCTACATTTTCACCGCCTGGATGTAGTGAATAATGGGTTAGGGTAGGCTAAGGCGTCGCCCAAAAGCGATGCCCCGTGTTTTCGCCCTGATACGATGTTAAATGTACGAGGGTTGTCACACTATGGTGGACGGGTGCGGATAAAGATGTTAATCTATGAGAATAGGCTTAGGTTGACAACTTGGAATATAGGAACGCTGACGGGTAAGATTCAAGAATTGTTAGATATGATGTGTAGTAAGAGGATTAATATTTTATGCTTGCAGAAAACTAAGTGGGTTGGAGAGAAATCTAGAGAAATTGAGAGTACGGGATATAAATTATAGTATACGAGGAAGGACAAATATAGGAATGGGGTGGGCATCATGGTAGATAGGGATTTAAAGGATAGCGTTGTTGATATTAGGAGAATTGACAATCGTATGATGGTGATGAAGCTGGTGATTAGAGGGGAGGTGATTAACGTTATTAGTGTGTATGCTCCCCAAGTTGGATTGTAAGAAAATGTTAGACGAGAATTTTAGGAGAAGATGGATGAAGTCGTTCAAAGTATACCTAACCAAGAAAAAATATTTATTGGGGGAAACTTAAATGGACATGTCGGGAAAGAAATAGATACTTTTGAGAAAGTACATGGTGGTTATGGATTTGGGGAGAGGAATGCAATGGGTGAGATGATTCTAGATTTTGCTAAGGTGTATGATTTAGTTTTTCTAAACACATGCTTCAAGAAAAGGGATGAACACCTTATCACATTTAAGAGTGGTAAGGGGAATAACCAGATAGATTTTGTCCTTACTAGGGTGAGTGATCGTTTAATATGTAAGGACTGTAAAGGCATATCCGAAGAGAGTATTGCTATCCAACATAGACTAATGGTAACTGATCTCAAGTTTCAGGGGTGGAAACAAGAGTCTAAGATAAGTAGGCATGCAAAGATATGTTGGAGAGATCTAAGAGGTGAAAATATAGAGTTGTTTAAGGATAAAATTAGCAATAATGAGTTATGAAAGAGATATGAGGATGTGAACAAAATGTAGATTGATATGGTGAGTCGTATTAGAGAGATAGGAAGAGAAGTTTTAGGAATTTATAGAGGAGGAGGATCACGATATAAATAAAGTTGGTGGTGGAATGAGGAGGTCCAAAAAGCTGTTCGGGACAAGAAAATAGCTTATAAAGAATGGAACAAATATCGAAGTCGAGAGAGTTTGAAAAAGTTTAAACATGCAAAAACAGAGGAAAGAAAAATAATTAAGAAATCAAAATTTAGGGAATATGATAATTTATATCAAAAGTTAGATACAAAAGAGTGAGACAGGGATATATTTAAACTTGCTAGGCGACGTGAACAAAAAACTAGAGATATTGGAAGTGTCAGATGCATCAAAGACACTGATGAAAGATGAGGAGATTATGGAATGATGAAGAAGTTATTTTTATAATTTATTTAATGAGAATGACGTCGGAGAATCTAGACTAGAGTTTCCTAGTTTATATTCAGATAAGATTTATAGGTTTCATAGAAGAATTAGGGTTTCGAAAGTTAGAATAACACTAAGGAAGATATGAATTGGAAAAGCAGTAGGGCCAAATGAAATCCCTATAGAGGTATAGAAAAGTTTGGGAGATATTGAGATACGGTGGTTGACTAGACTTTTCAATGATATTTTGAGGATTAAGAGAATATCTGACAACTGGAGGAGGAGTATCTTAGTGTCCATCTATAACAATAAAGGGGATATTTAAAGTTGCACAAATTATTGGGGCATAAAACTTATGAGTCATATTATAAAACTTTGGGAGAAAGTGATAGAATATTAATAGGTGTAAATTATCTATCTATTTTTAATCCGAACGTTGTTAGTTTTCGATTATGTTTAGTACATTTTAATATGTTTTTATGTGTTTTTGTCTAAATCAGGTGTTTGAGGTGAAAAGGTGTGTAAACGGATAAAAAATGATCAAATCGGATGAAGAACGGTGGAAAAATGGTGGAAATGTGCAAAGCCTGTAAAGGTTCTGTAACTTCAAGGCTATTTTTGACTATGATTCAATCCGATTTTGGAACAACTCAAAACTTGTAAGTTGTATATCTTTCTCTTATCTTTCCATAGATTTTGAATCATCTCAATCGGAGCTCGGACGAAGAAGTTACAGCCAAAACAAAAAAGTATGTCACTGTCGCGGTGCTGAGATCCACGGCTACGGCGGTAAAAGTGCATAGCCAAGCCTAAATTCAATGCTGTTTTACCGCCTAGGCGGTCAAAAATTAGAAACTTGATTCACTATTCCACCGCCTAGGCGATTACTGAACAGACATACCCACCGCCTAAGCGGTGATCTCTACACAGTTTAGATATTTTGTTTAGATATTTTCCCTATAAATATCCCCTTCCTCTCCTCACCTCCGGCCATTAGAGCTCCATTGGACTTAATATATTTTAGAGAGATGTTTTGGGAGTGCTCATTCAAATCCTAAAGAGAAGATCACGTTGCCATAAAGGAGAAGTGATCTTGAAACGTTTTTAGCGATAAATCTTCAGACTAGGCTAAGTTTCTCTCATTCTTTCTTTTATTTCTTAACTTAGGATTGTTGTTTGAGCATGTTTAGCTTAGTTTTCATTGTATAACCAGCTATGGCCATGAGCTAAATGGGTTTTTGTCTAGGGATTAATGTAATTTATGAAAATGTTGTTTTGTTGAGTTTGTGTTTTGTTTGCGGTTGTTCTTCATTATTTTGATTGTATATGTCGTATTATTTGTTTATCATATTATGAGAATGATGTTATGAGAATACGGGGTTCGACAAATTCTGGATTCGGATTAGAATAAACAAACGCCACGATCCAATAACCTGGGAGGGAGTTGGATTGTGGACAATCGATGACGGTGGGGCAAGACTCACGTGACCTAGGGTCGTTAAGACGTTGAGGAGAATTTTTTTGTTGACTCAAAGTCATGTATTCCCCCGTCTTATACTCAGGAGAGGTGGCGGTGGAGTTTTAGAACCAAGATTGTCAATAGAATAAACACAACACGACGATCCAATGACCCGGTCGGGAGTTGGATTGTGTGCAATCAATGACGTTGGGGCGAGATTCACGTGCCCTAGGGTCGTTAAGACGTTGAGGGGGACTTCTTCGTTGACACGAAGTCGCGTATTCCCCCATCTTACATCCGGGAGAGGTGACTAGGGAGTTTACGAACTGAGATTGTCGGATAAGTCGAACGCCGTTAACGTAAACTAAAACGAGACCAAACACGTTTTTGTAAACAAAAGTTAATCCCTAGGCAATACTTTCCCTAAACATCTCATAATAGTATTAGTATAGTTAATTTAATTAGATTAATTAACTTAGTATTAATATTATTAATTTTCAACACATTTATTTTCGCCTAGATAAAGTTAGGTCATGATAAATGCGGTACTCAATAATAGTCAAAACCAAATCTTGTGGACACAATAACCCTAACTCTCCCGATCTATATTAAAACGTGACCTCGTATACTCGAGTGAAAGTAGCGGCGTATTTACGCGCTACCAAATATAGAATAAGACATGAATCGAGTATAGAAGAGAATTAATTTTGATTTATACCTAGCTGATCGACCACTAAAGCTATCTATTTACTCAAGAGATTAATAGAAAAATATAGAGATAAGAAGATAGATTTATATATGGTATTTGTGAATCTGAAAAAGGCTTATGCTAGGGTACCCATTGAAGTTTTGTGATGGGTACTAGAAAAGAAACATATACCCAATTTGAAGGCCTAAGAATTATCTAAGAGGGGGGGTGAATTGGGTTTTGGCAAATAATTCGTTATTTAAAAACTACTCAATATAATCTAAGTGTTAATGTGATTAAGTGCACAACGGATATTCAAACAAGAGTAATAATCACAAACACAAATATATGCGAAAATGTAAAGAGTAGAGTTAGAGAGATTAACACCGGTATTTTATAGTGGTTCGGCAAACACCCATTGCCTAGTTCACTCCCTCGAGCTCCTTCGAGGATTTCACTATCTTAAATCTTCTTACGGGTGAAAAACAAACCATTTAAGTTGCCGCTTGAGAAGTACATATCTCAAGTCTTTACAATATAGAGTGAATATATTCCACACACAAATCTCTCTTCTTGAGTAAAACCCTTACTTAAGATTTACAATGAAAATCTCACCGTCTCACAAAATGAAGCTTCAACACTCACAAGATATAAAACTCAAGAATCTATTTGTGTGAAGCAAATACAACAAACACTCAAGAAATATGAATCAAGAAGAGTATAAGTGTTGTTTGACAGATTTTAGCTTGGAATCCTTTGGTAGTATTACTTTAATTTTTGAGGTTCACTTGATTGATACTTTGATGAGTTATTTCCTCAGCAATCTTTTCTCCTTTTTACAGATGTAGAGAATGTAGGAGGATATCTCATTTGAAGAACTTGAGAGCAAATGACCGTTTAAAAATCTTCTTTAAATTTCAACATTCAAATTGCATAGGCTCCTCTTCCATTATCTCTGTAGATTTGTCAAGAATCTTTTCCTCTTTTTCAAACCTCAATTAATGCAAGATAGTGTAATTAAATGCATAGGACCCATGGTCCATTCATGATCCCTTAAACTCTATTATATACATTGTATGTAAGAGATAATGGCTGTATTTTTCCACTACCTCAACAACATGAATGGACTATGGGTTTTATGCATTTAATTACAATGTATCCTCTTTTTCAAACCTCATTTAATGATAGGCTCCTTTCATTAAAAAATGCAGCTAGTATAATCAAATATGATACCTTTCATACTAGTGGAAGACAAGGTATGGGCTAGCATTTATTAAACTACCCTACCATCAATTCAAAATGGTATCTTTGTATTCCCACTTGATTTCAAAACAATATACTTGTATTTTTATAGGATAATGAATATGATCATTCATATAAGTAGTGTATAATGTATATAATACAATTATACAAACCAATTAAGTACATACGAGTATTTAAGGTATTTGAATACTTAGAATCACTTAGCATGATGAAAACATAATTTTCATACCTTATGAGTCAAATTGTCAATTAATCATAAATGAATTGATGAACATATCAATTGATTATATATATATATATATATATATATATATATATATATATATATATATATATATATATATATATATATATATATCATGTAGACATGTTAAACTAACATCTCATGACATGATTTGAACGTTCCGAACAAAATATGATATGCAAATCCAAATTTGAGTTCATGACAAGATTCTGCATTTTGAGTTCTAAAATGTTTCAAAATATTTTGATCAATTTCTTTTTAATTCAACATTGTATTAATCAAATTGAATGATGAAAACATGTACATTAATTAGAATAAGCATACGACGCCAAAACGTGAAGCCAAAAACAGACCAGGAGAGAGAAAGCATTCTGCTTAAAAGTAGTCGACTACTTTCAGCATAAGTAGTCAACTACTTATGTTGCAGTTCCTGCGGCATGAAGTTTTCGTCCGTTTTGAATTTTTGATCTTAGTTTATGATCGTTTATTATTATAAACACTTTATAAAGCATGTAACAATTATTATCAAGATGTTTATATGATTTAAAAACTCAATGATCATATTAATAATATAAAATTCTAATTTCGCATAATTATGATCAATAGGCAGTTTTTTCGATATAGTATGTAATGATCAAACGTATACTTCACATTGTGATATATAAGTAAATTGGATATGATGAGATCAATATATCACAATTAAGAACACATATAGTGTGTGTGTGTCCTATAGAGTTCTGAGTTCAATATCCGGTGAGTATTGTCGGAATGAAAAATTGTTTTAATGTAAATCATACCTTTTCGACTTAATTTCGCTTTCATGATTTGTTTTGATTGTATTTGGATATTCTATATTCAAAATCATCGTTAGTATATTTAAAACGTCAAATATGTGTGTTATTGTCAAAAATCACTTTAATTCGGAAATTCTATGATTGAAACCGCTTAGGCTAACAATCTCCTCCTTTTTGATGATGACAACTCATTTGATGTTTTAATAACAATAAATATTTTTCTATCTCTCCCTGAGAATGAGATTGGTTTTGAAATGATTTTATCAATAAAGTTCAATTATTCATTCTCTCAAGGTCAGTGTAGTTTATAACATAATAACCATAAATAACATAATCATAGTTATAGTCATAATAACCATACATAATCATAGTCATAGTCATAGTCATAATAACCATATATAATCATAGTCATAAACAACACAAGATAGAAATGCAAACATAACTAAATCTCTAACACCATCAAACCTAACTAACTAGTACTTAATCTCTAACATCAAATTTAGTTTTCTCCCCATTTGTCACATCAAAAAAGGATGGTAAACTAGTCTTAAGGTGGTGGAGGCGGATAGTGTGTGTAGAAGTGACTAGTGAATTGTGTGAAAGATCATATGAGAGTATCAAACCGCTCATCCACATGATATGCATGGGTGTCAAAACGGTTTGAAAGATCATCAATTTTCCCTTCAAAGCGATTAGTCATATAATCTATTCTCCCTTCAAACCTTGTGCTCATGTTGTCCATACGAGTAATAAGATCATTATAATTGAAGTTCGGAGCATTGGAACCTTCTCCAACTTCAAAAGTCGAAGTACCACTGGTTTGAGGTGGTGCGTCCTCCATTTCGTTATCTCCATCTTCTTCTTCTTCTTCTTCTTCTTCTTCTTCTTCTTCTTATTGTTCCATATTTTTAGCACCTCATTGATAAGCATCGACATGCCTTAGTTCCACTGGAATATTTGTGAGTTCGAAACCAACAACTTCATGATCAACTTGTCTATTCCTTTTTCGAAAATGACCATTGACAAATTGATAACCCATTTTCAACACGGTTGAATGGTCAAGAATTTCATGACGAGTAATGAAAGAAGATGGAATTTCATTTTGGAACGAGACTTGGAAATGATTGAAAATGGCGGTGATAGTGATTCCATAAGGCAAAGAGCCTTTGGTTTCGTTCTTTTGAGCCAACATATACTTTCTGATGACAAATGCAAGATTAATGTTAGTGTTGTCAAGAAAGCTCTTTAGAAGGAAAAGATCGAAGAAAGTAATATAAGATTTACTTCTGGCTCTAGGCACAATGGACTAGTTAGAGTGAATCAAATGAAATTCAAGTGGTAAATCGGCTATGGGATTACAATTACCGGGACAAAAATGTGGTCCACAAAGAGTAGCTAAGACATTCCTGATGAGAACCAACATGCACCAACAAAGGATCCGCTACATGTTCCAATTGGGCCTATTACGAGGGCAAGATCCAAGAAGATCAAAGAAGCACTTAATGGGCTAATTCAAAATATATGGGCTGAATCTAAAGTCGTAATGCCCAAATTAGGCCCAAATGACAATCAGGACCTAATCCATCTCATAAAGGCTAGCAAATGGGTTTAGTCATGAACTCAAATGGGCCAAAACATGAGACCCACGAAATTCTACTTATTTATTTTAGTTTATATCATTTTGTAAGGCATCAATGCCAATTAGTATTTTTATTTTCTAGTATTGATCTTGTAATAAGTATGAAAGGCATCTAGGACTTTTGTTCTTATAGCCTCCCCCTAAGTGTGAAAGGCCACCCACTATCAATAGTAGGGTGTGCTAAAGTTGAAGACTTATTGTGTGAAAAGGACACCCCTAGGTATGAAAGACCCCCCCTATTTAAGGTAGGGTGTGCTTGACCACCCACTAGCCTAGGCTCTCCTTTGTGTTGGTTGCCTATTTAATAGAGTTATATTCCATGGGAAAAAACACATTACTTGAATAATTTATTAGATTGAGAGAGTTTTCTTTTGAGTTCTTCATAGAACTTTTCTTTGAACTTATCAAGAATTTCTTGTGGTGTTCAAACTCTATAACTTCGGTTTATGATTCCATTATAATCTTTGGGTCAAGGTTTGTTATTTTATACCTTTGGTTCGTGTTTCATTCATAAATGTTGGGTCAAGGTTTCCTATCAAACATTCTATATTTTTGTGTTCTTCCTTCCTTTCTTTTCATTTATAAATTCAGATTTTAGATCGATCCTAGCAAAGACACCATAAATTGGTTTCGGGTCTCACTAATTCTTGGTGAGATTCGCATCATTGGGTAATCAGAGCACGGTTCTAAAATCAGGTTTGATCTATCCTTATTTTTCATTAATTAGTTTCGTTTATTTCATCTTCAATTCTATTCAGATCTTATTTAAGTCTTCAATTCTATTCAGATCTCGTTTAAAGCTTTAATTTTGTTCAGAAATTCTTCAATTTTGTTAGATATTGTTTAAGGTTATTATTATCATCATTTAAAAAAAAAAAAAAACAAAAAAAAAAAGCAAAAATCCAGCAGCCAAAAAGAGAGTATATTCTTCTTGATCTATTCCATAACTTATCGTTTGTGTTGTCCTTATTCGCCTTGTTTTCTTTCCTAAATTTCATTCTTAGTGAAGTGAATCACAAAGTTTGGATTGTTGCAAGAAATTCTGATTAAGATTGGTTAAGTTCAATAAAGAACTAAAAGAGGAAGCTACTAGTGGAAAAGGTAAGAGAGTGTGGGTGATATACTTTAAGTGCAAACACGTGAGAGAGTGTGTGAGGACTTATTCCCTAATATTTTTATTTTCAAGATATGTCTTCCAGGGGTAACACATCAAACAATGAAGGATGAGAAGTGATAATCACCATGTTACAGGCTATGCAACAACAATTTGAACGCATAAATGTGGTGTTTAATGAAATGCGGGATTGGATGGATAAGTAAGACGTTGCTATTGCCACTTGGCGTGAGGGGCAGGCCCAAGGAGTCCCAAATGCTAGAAGAAGGCAAGAAAGGCGTGCCCATGTGGAAAATTCTGATGGTGACCACGAAGATGAGTTCAAAACTGATGAAGATCAATCTTCATTAAATGGTGAGGGCTGGTTCGTACCAAGGACAGAAAGGTGTGGTAGAGTTTTCCGCAGAGATCCAAGATGGAGAGATAAGCTTGACCGAAACCTTGGGAACATAAAAAGGAAGATACCGTTGTTCCAAGGGAAAAATGACCTTGAAGCTTACTTGGAGTGGGAGAAGAAGGTGGAGTTGATTTTTTAGTGCCATAATTACTCCGAGGAGAAAAAAAGTAAAATTCGTTGTAATTGAATTTGTTGATTATACTATAATATGGTGGGATCAACTTGTGATGAACAGAAGGAGAAACCATGAGAGGCCAATAGAGACGTGGGCGGAAATGAAGGCCATCATGAGGAGGAGGTTTGTTCTTAGTCACTACTATAGGGACTTGTACCAGAAGTTACAAAGTCTTACTTAAGGCTATTGAAACGTGGATGATTACTTCAAGGAGATGGAGATCGCCATGATTCGGGCTAATATCGAGGAGGACAGAGAAGCCACAATGGCAAGGTTCTTGAATAGGCTGAATCGGGAGATTGCCAACGTAGTGGAGTTGCAACACTATGTGGAGTTGGAGGATATGGTGCATATTAAAATAAAGGTGGAACGACAACTTAAAAAGAAGAGAACTCGGTCATTTCAAAACTCGGGCTCCTCTACTTCATGGAGACCGAATGGGAGGAAAGATGAAGGGGTTGTTTCAAAGTCCAAAATCGAACCACCAAAAAAGAGAGATGATGTGCTCAATGCCAACAAAGATAAAACTAAAACCCAAACTCGTAACCGTGATATTAAATATTTTTGTTGTTTAGGAGTAGGTCACATAACTTCACAATGCCCAAATAAAAGGACCATGATATCACGTGTTAATGGAGAAGTGAAAACGGAAAATAAGAGTAAAGATGACCAAATGCCACCACATAAGGATGCTTGTGACGATGACATGGAGTACCCGGTGGAGAGAGAGTCACTTGTGGCAAGGTGCGCTCTAAGTGCCCAAGCAGCGGAGGATGACATGGAACAATAAAGGGAGAATATTTTTCATACTAGAAACCATGTCAACAACAAGGTATGTAGTATGATCATTGATGGCGGAAGTTGTACAAATGTGGCTAGCACAACCTTGGTAGAAAAACTTAACTTACCTACCTTGAAACACCCTAGACCGTATAAGTTGCAGTGATTGAATGATTGTGGGGAGGTTCGGGTAAATAAGCAAGTGTTAGTTTCCTTTTCAATTGGGAAGTACAAGGATGAAGTACTTTGTGATGTTGTTCCAATGCATGCGGGTCACATATTGTTGGGCAGGCCGTGGCAATTTGACAGGAAGGTTACTCATGACGGGTTCAAAAATAGGCATTCTTTTATCAAAGACAAAAAAAACCCGTTACTCTTGTACCATTGACTCCAAGATAAGTGTGTGAGGATCTAATGAAAATGAAAAGAGAGAATGAGTTAAAAAAAATTGTGAGGTCGAGAGTTTAAAAAAAGATGATGAAAAGAAAAAAGAGGGTGAAAGAAAAAGAGAGAAACAAATGAGTTTTTATGCTAAGACGAGTGATATCAAGAGTGCTTTTTATACAAACCAACCTATGTTTATACTTTTGTACAAAGAGGCTTGTTTTAATACTAAAGAAATTGATAAATCTGTGCCTAGTGTTAGTGTTTCTTTGTTGTAGGAATATGAGGATGTGTTTCCTGACGAGGTGCCTAGTGGATTGCCACCGATTAGAGGAATAGAACATCAAATAGATTTTGTGCTAGGGGCGACAATTCTTAACCGACCAGCCTATAGGAGTAATCCGGAAAAGACAAAGGAACTTCAAAGGCAAGTTGAGGAGTTGCTAGCCAAAGGACACATAAGAGAGAGCATGAGTCTGTGCGCAGTACCGGTACTACTTGTGCCTAAGAAGGATGGAACTTGGCGTATGTGTGTTGATTGTTGAGCTATTAACAACATTACGGTAAAATATCGACATCCCATTCCTAGGCTAGATGACTTGTTAGATGAACTACATGGGTTATGTATTTTCACAAAAATTGATTTGAAAAGTGGGTATCATCAAATTAGAATGAAAGAGGGTGATGAATGGAAAACTGCCTTTAAAACTAAACATGGATTGTATGAGTGGTTGGTTATGCCTTTTGGTCTAACTAATGCAATAAGTACATTCATGAGGTTAATGAATCATGCATTGCGTGCATTTATAGCCAAATTTGTTGTGGTCTATTTTGATGATATTTTGGTGTATAACAAGAGCTTAGATGAGCATATTGATCATTTGCATTGTGTGCTTGATGTTTTAAGAAAAGAAAAACTATATGCCAATGTAAAGAAATGTTCATTTTGTTTGGACAAAGTTGTGTTTCTTGGTTATATTGTTAGTGCGAAAGGGATTGCGATAGATAAAGAAAAGGTGAAAGCTATTAAAGAATGGCCCACACCTAAGTCAATCACGGAGGTAAGAAGTTTTCATGGTTTGGCTAGTTTTTATCAACGATTTGTTAAAGATTTCAGTACACTAGCTACGCCATTCACTGAAATTGTTAAAAAGTCCGTGGGTTTTAAATGGGGTAATGTGCAAGACCGTGCCTTTAATGAGATTAAAGAAAAATTATGAGGTGCTTCTTTATTAGCATTACCTAATTTTTCTAAAACTATTGAGATTGAGTGTGATGTCTCAGGAATAGGTATTGAAGCTGTTTTGATGCAAGAGAAGCGACCAATAGCATACTTTAGCAAAAAGCTAAATGGAGCAGCCTTGAACTACCCGACGTATGACAAGGAGCTTTACGCATTGGTGAGAGCATTGGAGACTTGGCAACATTACCTGTGGCCGAGAGAGTTTGTTATACACACCGACCATGAGTCATTGAAACACTTAAAATGACAAGGTAAGTTGAATAGAAGGCATGCCAAATGGATGGAATTCATTGAAACTTTCCCGTATGTAATCAAATAAAAACAAGATAAGGAAAATATTGTGGCTGATGCACTATCCAGAAGGTACGTCTTTGTCACTACTTTAAATGCGAAGTTATTGGGATTTGAATATATTAAGGAATTGTATGCTAATGATGATGACTTTACTAGTGTGTATGGAGCATGTGAGAAGACAACGTTTGTTAATGAAAGGACAAGTTTGGATGATCAAAAGAAGGCTGAGATGGTGAAGAAACTCCATGAAAATGTACGACAACACATAGAGAAGAAAAATGAGCAATATGCGATCAAAGCCAACAAGGGCCGTAGACGAGTTGTCTTTGAATCGGGTGAATGGGTTTGGGTGCACATGAGAAAAAAAAAGATTTCCAATCCATAGGCGGTCCAAGCTACATCTAAGAGGGGATGGTCCATTTCAAGTCCTTGAGATGATCAATGATAATGCATACAAGCTGGATCTTCCAGGTGAGTATAAGGTTAGTGCAATATTTAATGTTTCTGATCTTTCTCCGTTTGATGTAGGAAACGATTCGAGGTCGAATCCTTTTGAAGAAAGGGGGGATGATGAGGACCAACATGCACCAACAAATGATTCGCTACATGTTCCAATTAGGCCTATTATGAGGGCAAGATCTAAGAAGATCAAAGAAGCACTTAATGGGCTAATTCAAAATATATGGGCTGAATCTAAATTCGTAATGCCCAAGTTAGGCCCAAATGACAATCAGGACCTAATCCATCTCATAAAGGCTAGCAAATGGGTTTAGTCATGAACTCAAATGGGCCAAAACATGAGACCCACGAAATTCTACTTATTTATTTTAGTTTATATCATTTTGTAAGGCATCAATGCCAATTAGTATTTTTATTTTCTAGTATTGATCTTGTAATAAGTATGAAAGACATCTAGGACTTTTGTTCTTGTAGCCTCCCCCTAGGTGTGAAAGGCCACCCACTATCAATAGTAGGGTGTGCTAAAGTTGAAGACTTATTGTGTGAAAAGGACACCCCTAGGTATGAAAGACCCCCTATTTAAGGTAGGGTGTGCTTGACCATCCACTAGCCTAGGCTCTCCTTTGTGTTGGTTGCCTATTTAATAGAGTTGTATTCCATGGGAAAAAAAACACATTACTTGAATAATTTATCAGATTGAGAGAGTTTTCTCTTGAGTTCTTCATAGAACTTTTCTTTGAACTTATCAAGAATTTTTTGTGGTGTTCAAACTCTATAACTTCGGTTCGTGATTCCATTATAATCTTTGGGTCAAGGTTTGTTATTTTATATCTTTGGTTCGCGTTTCATTCATAAATGTTGGGTCAAGGTTTTCTATCAAACATTCTATATTTTTGTGTTCTTTCTTTCTTTTTTTTCATTTATAAATCCAGATTTTAGATCGATCCTAGCAAAGACACCATAAATTGGTTTCGGGTCTCACTAATTCTTGGTGAGATTCGCATCAATTCCAATGATTGAAATTCAAGTGGATTGACAACCAATTGTTATTGATCTTGGGTTTAATCTCTCCTCTAGGTAAATGCAATATATTAGCATGAAGGCTATTACCAGAAGAGATTTCAACACCATTCACATAGGAAGTGTAAACACCACGTTCATAAACAAGATTCGCATAGAACATCTGGACAAGAACGGAATATAGTGGTGATGAAATACCAACAAACTAATCCCAACCGACATGATTCAAATAGGTACGTGTATGAATATTGTGTTTTGAAAGAGATTCAAAATCAACAGGACAACCGGGGATTACCTTACGGTGAGAGAAATCAGAGCAGAATTGTTCCTCGTGTTCGGGGCGTGAGAAATGATAATTGTCGAATGGAATAACCGGGCCTGCCTATTGTTCTTGATTTCTCCTTGATCTCCTTGGTGCCATTGCTTGAATTTCTCAAGAACACAAGAATTCAACCTAGGGTTTGGACAATTTCTCAATCACTCTCAAGATTTATCAAGGTTTGTCTCTTCTTTAAGGGTAGGAATGAAGTGATGTGAGAATATTTGTTTATATAGGCAAGGAATTCAGATCAAATAAACCCTAACTCTTAAGATTTGCAATAAATTCGTACGCACTGTTTTCCACCCGTCAGGATAAGTAGTCGACTACTTATCCGGAAAGTAGTCGACTACTTTTGCTGTAACATTTCAGCAGGTAGTCGGCTTGATCCGTTTCTATTTTTTACTCTAATTGGATTGATTTATTCAATATTTATCCTTTGTATGTTTTTTTTTGAAGTATATATCAATCCTAATTAATTTAGAATTGATCAATATTACTCATAACCAAATTTCGTTTTTGCCTCAGGAATTCAAGTCTATCAAAATTAGATTTTTGATAACTTTTGAAGAACATGGTTTTGAAATCATTTTAAAAACATTTTAAACACATAAAAAATATATATCAGTGAAAAAACCATTTTAAATCAAGATTGAAGTATTTTTTGACAATTTATAGCATATTTACTCTCAAGTAGAAATTTCGAAAGTTTTCATTCTTTCAAAGCATCTTTTTGTCTCATCATGCCTAAGCCACATAATATTTTTTAAAATTGTTCTTCCTCGAGAGGCTTAGTGAAGATATCGGCTAGTTGATTATTAGTGTCAATGCATTCCAATGTGATATAGCCTTTTTGAATGTGGTCACGAATGAAGTGGTGTCTTATTTCAATGTGCTTAGTTCGTAAATGTTGAGTAGGATTATTACTCAAACAAATGGCGCTAGTGTTATCACATAAGATTGGAACACCACCAACATTAATATCGAAATCTCTCAATTGTTGTTTCATATATAGCACTTGAGCACAACAATTTTCAGCCGCGACATATTCAACTTCGGCCGTGGATAATACAATTGAGTTTTGTTTCTTACTTGACCAATAAACCAATGCGTGTCCTAGAAAGTGACAAGTACCACTAGTGCTTTTACGCTCGACTTTGCAATCGGCAAAATCAGCGTCAGAATAGCTAAGCATGTCAAAACAATCATTTTTAGGATACCATAAGCCTAAATCACATGTACCAAGCAAATATCGAAAAATACGTTTAACGGCAGTTAAATGTGATTCTTTAGGACAAGATTGAAAACGAGCACATAGACACACATTAAATATGATATCTGGTCTACTTGCCATAAGATAAAGGAGACTACTAATCATACCTCGATATTTCTTCTCATTTACCTTCTTACCATTTTCATCGGCGTCCAATTTGATTGAAGTACTCATAGGCGTATTATATACCTTTGAGTTTTTCATTCCGTATTTTTTTTTATTATGTCTTTAGTATACTTTGCTTTATTTATAAATATTCCATCCATTGATTGCTTAATATGTAATCCGAGAAAGGATGTTAATTCTCCCATCATACTCATCTCGAATTCTTCCTGCATAAGCTTAACAAACTTTTGGCACAAGATCTCATTAGTAGCTCTGAAAATGATATTATCAACATAGATTTGAACTAGTAAGATATTATTTTCAGCTTCTTTAATAAATAAAGTTATATCGGTTAAACCACGTTTAAAATCTTTTTCTAAGAGAAATCCCCTTAACCTCTCATACCAAGCTCTAGGAGCTTGTTTGAGACCATAAAGTGCTTTGGATAGTTTAAAAACATGATTTGAAAATTTTTCATCTTCAAAACCGGGAGGTTGTTCACCATAAATTTCTTCTTCTTAAAAGAACTTTTAACTTGTTTACCAAGTTGGCATGCATCACATATTTTATTCTTAACAAATTTTTCATTTGGTAATCAACGTACAAGATTATTTTAGATAAGTTTGAAATAAGTTTCATGCTAGCATGTCCTAGACGTCTATGCCATAACCAACTATTTTCGGTTAAAGCATTTAGGCATGAAACATTTTGTGAAGATAGATCATTAAATGAACATGTATAAATATTTTCAAAACGTGATGCAACAAATAAAACTTTGTTATCATCATCTTCTTTGACGACACATTGATTTTCAAGAAAAGTTACTTTAAAACCGTTATCACATAGTTGGCTTATGCTTAGAAGATTATATTTTAAACCTTCAACAAGTAAAACATTTTCAATAATAAAATCACTTTTACCAACTTTACCAATACCAATGATTTTACCCTTAGAGTTATCTCCAAACGTCACATGTCCACCATCTTTAGGTGTCAAATATGTAAATTGATTTTTATCGTCTGTCATGTGCCGTGAGCAACCGCTATCTAGGAGCCATTTGTCCTTCCTTATGTTTGCTTTAAAACTAACCTGCAAGGACCACCTCAAATGATTCCTAAACGGTACCCGTTTTACTTGGGTTTGGGAGTGTTAGTCTTTGGAACCAAGGTTCCCTTTGGTACCCAAATTTTTCTTACCTTTGTATTTGTATTTTTCAGTTTTCTTTCATTACAAACATCGATGGTGTGACCAACTTTGTTACAATAAAAACATTTATAAACTTTTTGGTTTTAGAGAAAAAATTCTAAAATTTCTTTTGTTTCTTATATTGATGAAAACCCAAACCGGCTTTGTTGAAAACATCATTTTAACTTCCCAAGAGAAGTTTAACATTATTTTCAGCTTTAGTAAACTTCTGGATTGTTTTGGTTAAATCATCAACTTGATTTTTTAAATAAATATTTTTCTTTTCAAGATCACATTTATTTAAAGAATCGTTTTCTTGTTTTAAAGAAATAATTTTAGATTTTGTTGTTTCCAATTCTTTTGAAAGAGTAGCTATTGTTTAGTTAAGATTTATCATTTTAGAAAAATAATTTTTAAACTCATCTTTTAATTCTTTATATGCATCAAGTAGTTCATCATGAACAAGTTTCGGAAGTAGGAGTTACCCCATCTTCTTTTGCCATGAGTGCAAGTAAGTTGACCTTCTCGTCACTACTTTCACTTTCAGAGTCACTTGAGTCGATGTCATCCCAAGTTGCTTTAAAATCTCTTTTCTTGTTTTTGTAATGATGTTTTTTGGCTTTTTGTGATTCTCCTTGAGTTGAGGACATTCGATTTTGTAGTGGCCGAACTTGTGACATTTATAGCATTCAACTTTGCTTATGTCGGTTTTGTTGAATTTCTTCTTCTTGGAGAATCTCCAGTTGAGCCGATTGAATCGTCTTGCCAAGATAGCCATTTCACCTTCGAGTTCACTCCCGATGCTATCATTGTCATCATCATCGTCATGAATAGCTTTTAAGGCTATTCTTTTCTTTCGGTTTCTACCTTCTTCTTCGTAGCCTTTGAGTGACGGCTCATGAGTGGTCACGTTAACAATGAGTTCATCAATGGAATATTTGTTTAGATATTTGGATTCCGAGATGGCCGTAGCCTTTGGTTCCCATGCCTTGGGAAGAGCTCTAAGGATCTTTCGTACTCGTTCGGACATTGAGTATGGCTTTCCGAGTGTATTCAAGCTATTACAAATATTTGTAAAGCGAGTATACATCTCCATGATCAATTCTCCATCCTCCATCTTGAATAGTTCGTATTGGTGCACAAGAATGTTGATCTTGGATTCCTTGACTTGGTTTGTACCCTCATGAATAATCATAAGAGTATCCCAAATCTCCTTAGCCGATGAGCATCCAGAAATCCTATTATATTCATGAACATCTAAACCACAATAAAGAAGGTTAATATCTTGGGCATTTATAGAAATTAATTTGGTGTCCCTATCATCAAATTCTGATTCTACCTTAAGTGTAGTAGATCCATCAAGATTAGTTTTGATAGGAGTATGTGGACTATTTTTAATAACTTTTCAAGCTTCATAATTTGTAGCTTGTAAAAATGCTATCATTTTAACTTTCCAAAAAACATAATTGTCATCATTAAACAAAGGAGGTCTATACATGGATTGACCTTCGGGAAGAGTAGTTGCAACGAAATTTGTCATGATCGATTTGCTAAGATTTTAAGCCTTATTAAGAAAGTGTAGCTTTGATGCCAATTGAAGGCCCAAGAATTACCTAAGAGGGGGGTGAATTGAGTTTTGGCAAATAATTCGTTATTTAAAAACTACTCAATATAACCTAAGTGTTAATGTGATTAAGTGCACAACGGATATTCAAACAAGAGTAATAATCACAAATACAAATATATGTAAAAATGTAAATAGTAGAGTTAGAGAGATTGACACCGGTATTTTATAATGGTTTGGTAAACACCCTTTGCCTAGTTCACTCCCCCGAGCTCCTTCGAGGATTTCACTATCTTAAATCTTCTTACGGGTGAAGAACAAACCGTTTAAGTTGCCGCTTGAGAAGTACGTATCTCAAGTCTTTACAATATAGAATGAATATATTCCACTCACAAATCTCTCTTCTTGAGTAAAACCCTTACTCAAGATTTACAATGAAAATCTCACTGTCTCACAAAATGAAGCTTCAACACTTACAAGATATAGAACTCAAGAATCTATGTGTGTAAAGCAAATACAACAAACACTTAAGAAATATAAATCAAGAAGAGTATAAGTATTGTTGGACAGATTTTAGTTTGGAAGTCTTTGGTAGTATCACTTTGATCTTTGAGATTCACTTGATTAATACTTTGATGAGTTATTTCCTCAGCAATCTTCTCTCCTTTTTATAGATGTAGAGAATGTAGGAGGATATCTCATTTGAAGAACCTGAGAGCAAATGACCATTTAAAAATCTTCTTCAAATTTCAACATTCAAATTGCATAGGCTCCTCTTCCATTATCTCTGCAGATTTGTCAAGAATCTTTTCCTCTTTTTCAAACCTCAATTAATGCAAGATAGTGTAATTAAATGTATAAGACCCATAGTTCATTCATGTTGTTGAGGTAGTAAAAAAATACAGTCATTATCTCTTACATACAATGTATATAATAGAGTGTAAGGGATCATGATATTTGTAGACAAAGCATGATGGAGTTTATGCAAAGATGGTGTGAAATTATTTAATGCTAGGCTCCTTTCATTAAAGAATGCAGCTAGTATAATTAAGATAAGATACCTTTCATACTAGTAGAAGACAAGGTATGGGCTAGCATTTATTGAGCTACCTTACCATCAATTCAAAATGGTATCTTTGTATTCCCACTTGATTTCAAAACAATATACTTGTATTTTTATAGGATAATGAATATGATCATTCATATAAGTAGTGTATAATGTATATAATACAATTATACAAACTAATTAAGTACATACAAGTATTTAAGGCATTTGAATACTTAGAATCATTTAGCATGATGAAAACATAATTTTCATACCTTATGAGTCAATTTGTCAATTAATCATAAATGAATTGATGAACATATTAATTGATTATGCATATATCATGTAGACATGTTAAACTAACATCTCATGACATGATTTGAACGTTCCAAACAAAATATGATATGCAAATCCAAATTTGAGTTCATGACAAGATTCTGCATTTTGAGTTCTGAAATGTTTTAAATTGTTTCGATCAATTTCTTTTTAATTCAACATTGTATTGATCAAATTGAATTATGAAAACATGTTATATAATCATTATAAGGCATATAAATCATCATACATTAATTAAAACAAGCATACGACGCCAAAACGTGAAGCCAAAAACAGAGCAGGAGAGAGAAAACATTCTGCTTGAAAGTAATCGACTACTTTCAGCATAAGTAGTTGACTACTTATGCTGCAGTTCCTGCGGCATGACGTTTTCGTCCATTTTGGGTTTTTTGTCTTAGTTTATGATCGTTTATTATTATAAACACTTTATAAAGCATGTAACAATTATTATCAAGATGTTTATATGATTCAAAAACTCAATGATCATATTAAGAACATAAAATTCTAATTTCGCATAATTATGATCAATAGGTGTTTTTTTCGATATAGCATGTAATTATCAAACGCATACATCACACTGTGATATATAAGTATATTGGATATGATAAGATCAATATATCACAATTAAGAGCACATACGGTGTGTGTGTGTCCTATAGAGTTTCGAGTTCAAAATCCGGCGAGTATTGTCGAAATAAAAAATTATTTTAATGTAAATCATACCTTTTCGACTTGATTTCGCTTTCATGATTTGTTTTGATGGTATTTGCATATTCTATATTCAAAATCATCGTTAGTATATTTAAAATGTCAAATGTGTGTGTTATCGTCAAAATTACTTTAATCCGAGAATTCTATGATTGAAACCACTTAGGCTAACAACCCAATGTGTACATTGAGGTAATTAAGGATATATATGAAGGTATGGTCACTAGTGCTCGAAGAGGAAGATGTGATACTTGTGCATTTCCTATTAATATAAGCTTACATAAAAAATCGTCTTTAAATCTTTACCTCTTCATTCTAGTAATATATAAGCTCACAAAACATATTATAGATGGAGTACCTTGGAGTATGTTGTTTACGGATGACATCATTTTAGTGGACGAAAGTAGAATATGTCTTAATACTAAGTTAGAAAGATGGAGAGAAGCGTTAGAGTCTAAAGGTTTGAAGGTTAGCATAAGCAAGACGGAATACATGCATTGCAATTTTAGTAATGCCCGGAGAGGCGGTAGTGCGGTTAAAATTAGAGACGATGAGGTGTCGAATGTTGATTGTTTTAGATATTAAAGTTCAATGATTCAAAATAATGATGAAATCAATGAGGATATTACGCATAGAATCAAGGCAAGTTGATTAAAGTGAAAAAGTATAGTTGGGATGATTTGTGATCGTAGGATTCTGTTGAAACTTAAATTTTTTTTTTACAAAACTACTATAAGACCAACGCTTCTTTATGGTTCAGAATGTTGGACGGTAAAAATGAATAATGTCTAGAAAATTGGGGTGACAGAAATGAGGATCCTGCAGTAGATAAGTAGGAAGACGAGAATGAATAAAATTAAGAATGAAACTATTAGAGAAAATTTAAGAATAACACCCATCAAAGAGAAAATTAGAGAAAATCATTTACGATGGTTTGAGCATGTGCAGAGAAAACCCATAGAAGCACCAGTGAGAAAATGTGATTTAGTTCAAGTTCAGGGGACTACTAGAGAGAGAGGTAGATCTAAGAAGACGTTGGACAAGACTATTAGAAATAATTTGGTGACATTAAACCTGACGGAGGGGATGACCCTTGATCGATCTCTATGGTATAAATGGATTCATATAGCTGACCCTACATAAGTGGGATAAAGACTTAGTTGTTGTTGTTGTTTTTCATCAATTTCTCTATCTTTATCATTTTATGCTTAAATGGGTTTTAAATATTATTTATTATTAATTTAGTGGTGTGAGTAAAATGAATTGTTATTTATTATTAATATAGTGAATTAAGTGAATTTTAATAGTGAAGTATCAATATGTATAAATTTCATTGACATCCCACGTCTTTTGGAAAATCTACAAAGCACACCCTTTTATTTAGAAAAATATCTTTGCTCCCCCTATCATTTTAGAACCCAAACCGACACCCCAAAACTCCTACGTACATTTGACATCTAATTTTGTTCTAGATCTTTGTACTTTTATATTTATTCTTTACATAGAATGACAATGCTTTCTCTTTTTAAATAAATTATATATTTTTTATACTAGATTTTTTTTAAATGATTTTTTTTTCTATTTCATATATTATTTGTTTCTTATATAAATGTTGATAAAAGTAATAAAAAAATATTTTTTTTTGGCAAACAATTTCATATACAAATAAATTAAAAAGCATAAACACAATAAATGGTTGAAAATAACAATTAGAAAATCCACAAGTCTACTATTTAAACATGAGTAAAATTATTATTGAATAAAGTCTCGTATGAAGATTTCACACACACAAAAAAAATAAAAAATAAAAAATAAAACTAAATGAGTCAGTTAATATATAAATTGTAACTAATTTTCATAAATAAAAAATATTTAAATACTCAGAATAATTTAATTTTTCAAATATTTAGCTACAAGTACTCTTTTAAATGCTAAAAAAATACAAATTATTTCATTAAATAATTAAAATACTTTTACACAAATCTTGCTAATTAGATCTTTTTATATTTTTATTAAATAGCTAGAGTTTAAATAGTCAATAATATAATTTGGATTTTTGGTAAGTTGACCTTAAAATAAAAAAATATTAGCGTAAGAATTGAATTTATGGGTGAGAATAATGTTGTCCTATTTCAAACAATCATATCATTTGTATCTTTTATTTTTGGACATGTTATTAATAAAAAATAAAATAAAATCATAACCCTTCTTTTTTTAAAAAAAAAAACTAACAAATAACTTTTCATAATTCTCAAAAATCTATATCTATATCATAAAATAAAATGACAAGACTAAATTCATGAATGAATGAGAGTTCACCAAATGTATTATTTATCCTCTCATTGGTTCTCCATTCACACTCTCAACCCCATTAAATACTCTCAAAATTCTATCTATTGATTTTCATCAATTTCTCTGTCTTTACCATTTTATGTTTAAATGGGTTTTAAATATTATTTATTATTAATTTAGTGGTTTGAGTGAATTTAATTGTTATTTATTATTAATATAGTGGGTTGAGTGAATTTCATTAATATGTCTAAATTTTACTCACACCCCATGTCTTTTGAAAAACTTACAACAACACACCCATTTATTTAGAAAAATATCTTTGCTCCCCCTACAATTTTAGAAACCCAACAACGACACCTGGAAATTCCTACAAATAGATAACATCTAATTTTGTTTTAAATCTTTATACTTTTATATTTATTCTTTACATAAAATGACAATGCTACCTTTTTAAATAAAACGTATATTTTTAAAAACAAATACTTTATAAAAAGGGAAAAATACATTTAAGGTACGTTTCTATATAGTTTAATAAGTTTATTCGTTTCAGTTTAAACTTTCTAAGTATGAATGTGGTTTTAAAAGGGCCTTATGTTAGATTTTCCATCCAAAGTAATAGAATTAGAGGGCAAAATTGTCATTTTATATTTTTTTTTTCATTTTTTAATCAATTTTTTCTTTATATTTTTTCTTCATCCATCTTCACGGACCTCTCTCTCTCTCTCTCTCTCTCTCCACCCAACATTTTTCTCTCTCCACTACCTTCTTCTGCCTCCACCACCGCCGCCACTAGAGACGTCATCGCCACCACCCTCTATTACAGAGGATGACGGCGACATTTGTGGTAGCAGCGGTGGAATGTGGCAGAGAGAGAGAGAAAGGTTGGGTGAAGAGGGATAGAAATAAAGGTCCGTGAAGATGGAGGAATAAAAAGAAAAAGAAAAAATTGATTAAAAAATGAAAAAATACAAAATGATAATTTTGCCCTCTAATTCTGTTACTTTGAATGAAAAATCTAACAGAATAACTTTTTAAAATCACTTTCATACTTAGAGAGTTTAAACTGAAACGAATAAACTTATTGGACTATATAGAAACGTGTCAATAATTAGAGGGTTTAAAATATATTTTGCCCTAATAAAAAAATATAAATGTTTCAGTTACTAGAATTTTTTTTTTAAAGAGATTATTTCTTTTTCTATTTCTTATATTCTTTATTTCTCATATAGATCTTGATAGAAGTAATAAAAAAAATTATTTTTTAGGGAAGCAATTTCAATACAAATGAGTTAAAACGCACAAACACAATGAATGGTTAAAAATAACAATTAGAAAACAACTAAATGAACCAGATTATATATAAATTTTAACAAAATTTCATAAATAAAAAATATTTAAATTCTCAGAATAATTAATTTTTTCAAAAATTTAGTTGCAAGTACTCATTTAAATGCTAAAAAAAATACAGTCACCCATCATTTAATTCAAGGAGTTATTAAAAAATTAGAATTGAAAATGTATTACAGAATTTAAAAAAAAAAAATTAATTCTCGGAATAATTTTAAATTTTAAAAAATCAACACAAGTACTCTATAAATACTCAAAAAAATATAACGACCATTATTTGATCTAAAACATAATAAAACAGTTAAAATTAGAATTGTACAAAAAAAAAAAAAAACTTGATCGACTTTGTAATTATTTTAAGAGGATTATAAGAGTAATTTTTTTATTAGATAGTTTTAATTAATTTTTATAGTTACACTGTAACATAGACAAATAAGTAATTTTATATGTACAACCATTATTTCATTCCAAAAGTAACAAAAACAATTGGAATTGGATTTCTATTACAATAAAAAAGTTTAAAAATCAAACTTGACAAATATTGTAATTCTTTTAAGAGGATTACAAGAGTAATTTTTATTAGATAGTTTTGATTAATTATTAATAGTGCAGTAACACTGCCACATGGGCACATAATAATTTTATATTTAACAACAAAGGAAAATGGTGCTGAAGATATTTTTCAAGTGACAAGGGATATTGTTGTAAGCCTTCTAAATGACGAGGGACGTTGCTGAAATTTATTCAAAGTTTGGTTGATAATTGTTTCATTATATATTAATTACTAGCGTATAACCCGTGCCTAAAGGCACGGGTGTAAAAAAAATAAACTTTAAAAAAATAATTTTTTTGACCTGGCTTCTTTATTTATACAACATTCTACACTTGTTTTATTAAAACATCAACAATAATTACCATTTATACTATTACAAACTAATAATGAATGTTACAAATACAACACAATCAATATCTAATAACGTAGATATTCAACTATTAAAATAATACTACAGTTAAACATGAGTTTAACCGAAATAAAATCGAAGCAAAAAATGTTTACTATATATCCGAATCTCATTACTTTAAACCTACATTTTGCAAATGCAACTACACAATTAATAATTCAAAAAGCAAAATGTAGTGCCTTGAAAAATGATTAAAATTTAAAAAAAAAAAAAAAACATAAACAAATAGAAATAAAAAATTGCAATTTAAAATGAAAAAAAAAAAAACACTCAAATTGTTGTATCAACGACTTGAGTTTTGTCCTTTACTAACAAAAACTCCTTCACCAACAAAAGTAAGACTATGTAAACCTGTAAAAACAAAAAATTATAAAACTTCAAAGATAACGTGAATCAATAAAAAAAAATACTACATAGAAAATAAGCAATCAAAAAATAAAAGAATTATAAAACAAAAATAGTTGAAATATACTCCAAATCCACATTACGTTTCTGACTCATCATAAATTTGGGAATAGAAATATAGAAATATTGGAACAGATATAGAAATCTAGGAACAGAGACAGAACAAAAATAGAATATGGCTGGAACAAAAACACCAAACAAACACCACTTATATAACTTTATTGTTGTCTTTTGAAATTCTTCTTAGGTGTCGTTTGGAAATTAAATCGTTGTTTCTAAAATTGCTTGGAATAGAAACACTTAAAAAACAGAACCTATAGAAAATATAAAGTGAATTTTTCATGAACTTTTGGACATAGTAGTTCCCGACTCGTGTATTTAATACTTATTGCTCTCAATCCACATTACAACGCCGACTCATCAAAAATCTGGGAATAGAAATACTGAAATATGGGAATAGACATACAAATTAGGGAACAAAAATTTGGGAACAGACACAAATCTGGGAACAAAACAGTCAGGAAAAAAAAACATAAAATACATTTAATAGAATGATAATAAAAATCAAATTGATAAGTCCAAGATTAAATCAAGAGTAAATTACCCACCGTTAAGGGCAAGGATCAATCCGTTGTAATATTTTACACCGTTTACCACTGGTGGTGGCAATGAAATTGCTTCGATTATTCAGTCAATGAAGAGAGTTTCCTGTAGTGAATGGAATGAAACAAAAATTCTAATTAATAACCCCCGTCCCCGAGAAAAAAAAAAAAAAAAAAAAACTGGAAAAACAAGAAAAAAAATGAAAAATGAAAACTAATCAAAATTGAATCTTACCTAAAGACACTTATCATATAAGACTCAAAATTGCCAGAGATAATCAAAATTGAATTTCTCCTTGATCAGTGGTCTAATGTAAATAGTATACTGTATTTTAAAAATTGTAAAAACAACAAAAATATTAACCAACAATTACATGAAAAATAGCTGAGGTACCTCTAAATGGATATTGAGTTATACTTCCTTCGCAAGCCTGCCCCGGAACTACCCTACACAAAGTCAACAAAAATGGTTACTTAGAGGCATCCAATTGAGACAATTATGCATTCTATTGTCTGATGATAAAGGATTATTCTATCAAGGAAAAAAAAATAAAAAATCATTACAATTGAACACAACAATTATACTAATTAATAAATAATTAAAAATAACTTAGGTACCTCTAAATTCTAAATGGACCCTGAGTTATATTTCCTTTACAAAGTCTGCACCAAAACTACTCTACACAGAGTCAATAGAAATGATTGCTTAGAGGGATTCAATTGAGACAATTATGCACTCTATTGTCTGATGATAAAGGATTATTCCATCAAGGGACAAATAAAAAAAATCATTATAATTAAACAAAATAATTATAATAATTAATAAATAAATAAATCTAACAAAAAATCCTCTTCGGAATTAAAATTGAAATTAATTTAACATCCAACCTGAACAGGGGTTCCCTTTTGAATCTCTCGGCCTAACTCTTTGACTCACGATCAGCACACCTAAGGAATGTTTATGACCCTTCACCTCATTGATTGTCTCGATGTTTACCAAACCCCGGTGCTCCTACAACAGCAAAATTAAACCTATATGCAAATCAATTGCAAAGCACATGATTGAGATGCACTTACATGGTTTTTCTTAGCCCTAGCCAATGACCAACTCTAATGGTAAAAACCTTGAAATCAGGGAACCGAAATAAAGAAAGCTGGGAACATAACAGAAACAGAAATTTGGGAACATAAGTAAGATTCAATTACAAATTGCCGAACAAAGTTTTCAAGTTCAATTTCGGATGAGAAAAGGTAAAAACAATAGATCAAACATATAAATCAATTACAGATCTGATAAATTGGAAGAGCGAATAATCTAGCATCAATATCATTCACAAATACTCATGAACTAACCAAGAAAAAAAAAACTAACTGAAGTTTCTGAATAAAAACTAAAATCAAATATGATTTTTTAATAGATAACATATATCAAGGTTCTAGATCTTCACAAAAATAAATAAACTTTTACCTTCAGATCTCGATTGAAACTAAAATTGAATCTGGGTGATAAATGATAATGGATTTGCCGATGGTTGTGGTGCGAGATGGAAATCGACTTGCATGTTACAGAGAGAGTGAGAAATCCCAATTAAAAAAATTAAAACCATAATTTGTTAATTAGAACCTCGATCTGGACAGATTTGGCCAATTGGAACCAAGATATGGCCAAATCTAGATCTATGAAATTCAAAAAAATAAATCAATTTCAAGGAGAGAGAGAGAGAGAGAGAAGTACCTTAGTATTGATGGAAAGAGGTGGCAATTGAGCAATCGATGATAGAGGCCGGTGGCTGTGGTGATCTCCATGAAATGAGAAGGAGAAAGACTTCAATTGGTGCGATAGAGATATGGCGATGGCTCTATGACAGTGGTGGTGAAAGTGTACGATGGTGCGGTGGCAATGGCTCTGTAACGGTGGTGGTAAAGGTGTACAACGGTGATGTTCGGAGGCGTGTGACACGGTACTGGAGGCTATGGAACAACAATGGTGGTGGAAGCAATGGCGAACCGCAAAAGGGACGGCAGGTAAGAAAAGTGAGAAAGGAGAGAAGAGAGAGGAGAAGCGAGAGTGAGGGAGAAGGGACCTGCAGTAATTTTTTTTTACCCTAATTCGGCTTTGATCTTAATTTTTATTATATAGGTAGGTTAAAATTGATCGGACGGCCTTAAAATGTCTAGAGTTTTTTTTTTTCATCCGACGGCCATGAATATACCAGTCCTGATTTATTATATAAATATGTCACCTTATTTCTTCTTCCCTTTCTCTTCCCATTTGTTTAATAAACTTTCTCTCTCCATATTTAATTACATATAAAAGTTATTCAATTTCATGTGCTCTAAAAGTATTATACCAATCCTTAACCAAAAAAGCCATTGGACGACATAAAAATAACCTATCAGATTACTTTACGACTGTTATTTGGAAAAAAAAAAAAAAAAAAAAAACTAATTGTTTCTTGCTTTCCCTTCTATTATGATATATACATATACACTAGTATAAGTTTAAGATATACATATATATCATATATGTATGTATAAAAAGAGAATATTATGTCTTAAAAGAGAATATTAAGTCTTCTTTGTATTCTAGATATTGGATTTTATTTAAAAACAAATAAATAAATAAATGGTAAATTATAGTAAAAATAAAATAATATTTATTTGATTATAAGTTAGCAAATATTTAAAATTTCACTAAATTATACTAGGTGCCTATTGCAAGTTAATGTAAAAAGACATTGTTTAATTTCTATAATTTTATTTCATAATCATAAATAAAAAATTAAAAAAAGAATTATATATAATACTGGGCACATAATAGTCATTTTAATATATGTGGTTATTTAGTTTCACACATTTCATTTTATATTTAATTTTATTAGATAAAATTCTTAATTTAGGCCCTATCGTTGTTAGGTTCACAGGTGAGGCCAACCCAGTCAGGATTATGACAATAGTGTGAAACGAAACGTAATTATCGAGATGAGTGTATTGTCTTCTATGTAAATTATAAAATTATATTTTCGTACTAAATTGTGAAAAAGAAAATATTTATTAAAAATGACGGTTTTATAACGTTACGTGGATCGAGTAAATTTTTTAAGTATAGAAGGTAATTTTTATTATTATTTGATTATACCATAGTGTGATCCCGACAAGAGGACATATATGTCCTGCGGGATGTTGTTGGTTTTGACAGGAGGACATGTTCTGTATGATGTTTGTGTTGTTACCTGATAGGAGGGTAAGTCCTGTAAGTGGTTGTTGTTATTGTTGACGATGATGATTATCGATATGATATGGTAGTCTTTACCACGCGTTGTTGACTATTAATATGGTGGAGTTAAATTTGGTACTGATTATCAATATGGTGGAGTTGAATATGGTATTAACAGTATAATTTGGTGGAGTTGAATATGTTAATGATATGGTGGTTTATAACATGTGTTGGCTCCTACCATTAGAGATATTAAATTTTCATAACACTAATGACAATCTTAGATTACATTGTTGTACAGGTTACGGTACCGTTATAACTCCTGATCGTAAGATGAAATTATTCTATGGCTAGTAGGAAAGTATGTGTGTGATATTTTATTATACATCAAAGTAATTTGATTAGTTGAGTTAAATGCATTTGTTTTATTGTGATGATAACTGTGGAATTTTATTTCGGATTAATGTATAGTTATATGTATATTCTGTTTTGAAGAATTGTTGTTTGATAATTATGTTTGATCTATAAATTATTTTTATATTATGAAGACAGTATACCGATAAAATATTTTATCTCAGGTACCTCAGCTAGAGACGGATCTACTATTGGCACTAGGTAGAATAAGATAAGGTAGTGGATTTTATTTTGGAGACTGTTAGGATAGCTGTTGGGAGTGAGTAGTAGTTTGACCTTTTTGTAGTTTTGTTACTGAATAATCGGTTGTGTATAACTGTTGAATTTTGAGTTGGTAGATATTTTAAGGATTTATATCAATTGATAGTAGTATATGTTGGTAATTTGTGGTTGGTTGAATAACATCAAGTTGAGGTCACGCCTGGCCTCGGGCGTTGGGGCCTAGGGTGGGGTGTGATAAAGAGGGTGATGATGGTGGTGGATCAAAACTCTCACTCCAACCTCCCTACATCTCTGGCGAACCACTCCCATCCTTGCTCCATCTTTGGTGACCAATCCACCCTCATCGTCTCCCACCCCCACCCGACCACCATCTTTGGTGACCCACCCACAATATATATATATAGAGAGAGAGAGAGAGGGAGAGAGTGGTTGAGGATGGACGGTGTGGTGGTGGTGATATGGTGGTTCGGCATGGTGGACGAAAGTGGTGGCGGGGAGAGAAAGAGAGACAGAGGGAGGGAGATTGCAGAGAGAGAGTTGTAGAGAGTTAAAGAGAGAGTTGGAGAGTTGAAATGAAAACCAAAACTACATTTTTCACCCTTAAATTTTGGATGATTCTTTAAATAGATCCTTGTGAATTAGTTAGAATAAAATAACGAAATTACCCTTATTTTTAAAGTAAAATGACAAAAATTCCCTTCATTCTGTTAATTTTTTACCGTTGCACTTTAATCCACAACCATAGGGAGACAAAGTGATGACGTTCAAACTATAGGGGATAAAGTACAAATCGGTCAAACCACAGAGAGATAAAATATAATTAATCTAAAAAAATAAAGGGATTGGGGGGGAGACTGCAACTTTGCAGCCCCATCAACAAACTGGCCACATTGTGGTTGGTTTCTTATATGTTATAAAAATGAAAAAGTCAATGATTTTTTTGTTCCCCTCGGTGTTTAATTGCCCTTGATTTTAGAAATAGACAATTTGGCATTTGGCATTTGACATTTTATTTTTTGTTTTCAATTGACCTAATTGACAAATCTGTTAGGTCAATTTAATGGTCGAGGTTAAACTAAGGATAATTTGGTCATTTCATGTCAAAAACTAAGGATAATTTTGTCATTTTACTTGGTGCAGTTTATTTTTAAAAAAAAAAATCTAAAATTTAGTAATTTTAAGGCAAAACCTTGGGCTGGCGTCGATGTAAATATTGACTCACTCCTTTTCGCTCTCTCTTTACAAATGAGCCAAAGAACCAGACAATCGCCTTACCTTACTTCACCGCCGACTGTCGGACCAACCAACCACCATCGCCACTCTAACGATGAACTACCACCGCTGCTCATACAACCTCTCTCTCTTCTCTTCTCTCTTTACTCTCTCTAAAACCTACCACCACCGCCACGACAGTGGTGTAGCAGCAAGCGATGATTTAATTGCATGAACCGATTTTTCACCTGTACAAGAAATATTGTCAAAAAAATAGTATAAAACCCACCACCACCGCCACAATTTTCTCTGCTACTCTCTCTCTCTAAAATCCACCACCACTACCGCTATGATTGACAACTACCACCACGCAGATCAACGAAGCCACCACCGCCACACCTTTCAATGGCCATCAACCAGTCCTCGTCTTCCGTTCGCCAGCCCTGTGCTGTTCAGCCATTCCCTGTTCTCATTGTTATAATAATTGAGAAGTGGGAGAAGAATCATGAATTATTATTATGAAAAGTGATATTAATATAATATAACGATATACCCATATTTATAGGGGAAGTGGAGGCTAGGGTTTTGCCCTAATGGGCCACGTGGGCCAAGCCCATATCATATATTAACATCCCACCTCAAACTCAAGGCGGTAAGTGAGAGGTGAACTTGAGTTTGGAAACTAGAGAGTGAAAGCGTCTAGGTGGATGAGCCTTAGTGAAAATGTCTAATGTCTGATCGGCTGAACTGACAGATTGTAGACGAACCGTATTCTGGAGAATGTGATGACGTATGAAGTAACAATTAGTCTCGATGTATTTTGTACACTCATGGAATACATCATTGTGAGCGATTTGAATAGCACTCATGTTGTCACAGTGTAGGGTAGTGGCAAAAGGAGAATAGATGCCCATGTCAACGAGAAGCCATCGAAGCCAGAGAAGTTCTTGAGTTGTATTAGTCATGGCACGATATCCAGCTTCAGTACTGGAGCGAGCATTTACAGTTTGTTTCTTACTATGCCAGAAAATGAGAGAATTACCCAAAAAAAAACAATAACCAGTGGTTGAACGTCTGTCAGTGGGGTCTTCAGCCCAATCGGCATCAGAATAATCTTATAAAACGGGAACAAACTGAGCTGAGAAATAAAGCCCATAAAATAATGTACCCTTGACATACCGAAGAATGTGAAGAATAGCCGAGTAATGGGCAGTTCGAGGAGCGAACAAGAACTGGCTGACTTGATGAACTGCATAGGCAATATCAGGGCGAGTGACAGTGAGGTATACAAGACTTTTAACCAGTTGACGATATAGAGTGGCATTCTGAAGAGGTGAACCATCAAGTGGAGTAAGTCTGACATTCGGCTCGAGAGGCGTAGTGGCAGTGGTTGAGTCAGTGATCCCAGCCTTGGAAAGGAGATCCGAGGCATATTTAGCCTGAGAGAGAAAATATCCATCAAAACCCAATGAGAATTTAAGACCAAGAAAATAGGTGAACACGCCATGGTCTTTCATCTCAAATTGGCCACTTAGAAATTTTTTGAGTTCAAAAATGTTGCGTATATCATCTCTAGTGATAATCATATCGTCTACATATAGTAAAAGAAGGATAATACTATTACAGTATGGAAAATGAATAGAGCTTAATCATGAGCACTAGGTGTGAACCCAAACTGATGAATAGTAGTACTAAATTTTGCAAACCAGGTACGTGGAGCTTGTTTCAAACCATATAGAGCACAACGAAGGCGACAAACTTTATTTCGAGGAGCAACTAGGCTAAGAGGGGTATGCATATATACTTCCTCAAGAAGATCGCTATTGAGAAATGCATTTTTGACATCCATTTGAAAAAGAGTCCATTTTCGAATGGCGGTAATGGCAAGAAGTGTATAGAGAGATGTTAGCCTCGCCACTGGAGAAAATGTCTTCATAGTCAATACCATATTCCTAAGCAAATCCCTTGGCAACAAATCGGGATTTATATCGTTCAATAGAGCCATCATAAAGCGTCTTGATTTTAAACACCCATTTGCACCCAATAGGAATTTTTCTAGGGGCAGATCGACAATATCCCAGGTATGAGTTTTTGTGAGGGCCTGAAGTTCTTTGTCCATTGTTTTTTACCAAAGATGATTAGTACTAGCCTTCTTATAGAATTGAGGTTCATGCAGATGAAGTATAGTGGAAAAACAATGAAAATCAAAAAGGTAATATGGAAGATGAGTTACCCTGGTAGAGCGATGAGGGTGATTTGGGGCGTGGGTGTCAACAGAAGGCGGTATAGGATCATTGACCACAGGAGAAGTCTCAGGCATTGTCGCTGGGGTTGGAAGGGTGAGATCAGCTAGTGGTTCGAGAGTGGGTTCAGCTGATGGTTCTGGAATGGACTCAACATAAGATGCAGGGTTAGGCTCAACTGGTAGTGCTGGAGTGGACTCAACAGTAATTGGAACTGTATCATCTGGAAATAAATCAATGGATAGATCAGTAAAGAATATGGAGTTGATGAGGGTTGACATGTCAAATGACCGTAAGGAAGAAAACAATTGATGTTCCCAAAAGACGACATGTCGCGAGATACGAAGGGTTTTAGAAATAGGATCCCAGCAATGATATCCTATATGTTCGATGTCATATCCAAGAAAACAACACAGACGAGCCCTTGGTTCCAGTTTGTTGTATTCATGTGGTTTGAGAAGAACAAAACAGACGCAACCAAAAACTCTGAGTTCAAAGTAATCAGGAGTTTTATCGAAAAGGCGTTCAAATGAATATTAGTTTTGGATTGTAGCGGAAGGGACACGATTTATTCTGTAGACAACTGTGAAGACAGCCTTACCCCAAAAATGCTTAGGACATGATGAAGAAATGAGAAGAGCATAAACTGTGTTAAGAATATGTTTACGTTTGCGTTCAACTCGTTCATTTTGTTGGGATGTACTAGGACACGAGCGATGGGGGAGCATGCCATTTTTGCGGAGCGGGTTAAGAAAAGCACAATCCTTGTATTCCATTGCATTATCTGAGTGAAAAACTTTGATATTTCTAGAAAATTGGGTTTGAACCATAGAAGAAAACTCAAAATATATTTGGAATAGTTCGGATCGATGTTTCATAAGAAATAACCATATATATCGAGAGTAGTCGTCCACAAAGATAACAAAGTAACGAAGGCCACCCATCGAGACATGAGGAAAAAGTCCCCAAATATCAGAATGAATTAGATCAAATGGTGAAAGGGAAACAGACTGACTCTCTTTGAAAGGTGGGCTAGTTGTTTGGCAAATTGGCAATAGATATATTTGAAGGACTCATGTTGAACTGAACCTAACTGACCACTAGAGAGAAACGATTTGAGTCTACTAGATGAAGTATAGCCTAACTGAGCATGCCAAAGTTGGAATGGTAAGAAAAACACTGGTGGCTGTGGAGATAAGGATGAGGAAGAGGATACTGGCGGTAGTGACATGGTAAGGTTGCACAAGTTGATGAAGGGATATTTAGTTGTGGTGATGGTGGAGTTGGAGATAGAAGGTATAAACTAGTAAGTTCAAATAGGTGTCCAACCTTACGACCAGTCCCAAGAGTTTCTCTTGTCCGAGGATTCTGCACATGACAACCTCTATTAGAAAATATGATTTCAAATTCCAATTCACAAAGTTGCCTAACAAACAAGAGATTTAAGGTGAGTTTTGGAATCAAATACATGTCAGGAATAGAAAGATAAGAAGTAAAAACCTGACCGGTATGTGTAACAGGCATTTGAGAACCATCAGCAGTATGAATACTAGAGATATTTATTGCAGATAGTTTGGTTTAAAAAATATTGGGATCAGATGTCATGTGATTACAACAGACAGAATCAAAGAATCAAGAGGAATTACCTGTAGTAAGTGAGAGAGCAGGGGAAAGATTTGTACTAGTACCAATTTTGGAGAAGATATGAAGGAGTAATGAGGCCAAATCTGTAATAGACATAGTGACAGTAGATGAGGTAGGGTCTGAACCCTCTTTGGCATTGAAAATGAGTGAAGAACCCATATACATTATTGTTGAACCTGGATAAACTGTTGTCACAGATGGATTCGGAAAGCCAAAATTATTCAGGAATTGATCTATACTCGTGAAAAACCGAATGAGAGCCCCTTGAACCGATCAAATCTCCGTGATGAACCGAATCAACAATATAAAGAGAACTATATTGTATGATCCAAATTTGATTTGACGGAGATCACAGATAGATCCAGAATCCTGAAATTATCCAAGAACCAATATTAAACCTTCAAGGACCGGGTGAAAAACGGGTGAACCGGTATAGAAACCACACGGATATAACAGAAATTATATTATGTGAGCTGCAAATCACAAAACGGAGGCTGGAAACAAAATTAAAACACCAAAAAACCCTAGGAACTGGTCCAACTTCACAGAAAACCAGTTAAAAAAGGCCTAAACCGGTCCGAGGAAGTAAGAGGCGCACGAGATCTGAGAAGGAGTCGACGCAGAAACTTCGAACCGTACATGAGAGGGCGTGCCATGTAGAATTTCCCTTATTTTTGCTCCATTGGAATCGTCTCATCGATACGGTTCCGATGGTATATTATAAGATAGATTCCGAGACGGCGCGAGAAGGCGCGTGGATCTAACGCAAATCGGGAGTAGAACTTTCGGGTTGTGCATGTAGGCTCGTTCAGAGTCGTACGGTGATGAGTCTTGCTTAGTTGGAATCGTCTCATCGAGACGGTTTTGACGGTATATCGTAATATGGATTTGGAGCCCTAGTTGTGGTGGTAGAGCCAAAAATCCGAGATTGCGAAGGGTGGTGGCGTTGTTGGCTATTGGAGGCGCGTGAGGGCGCGTCTATTCTCTGGTGGCAGTGATTTTGACGTCTCTACAAGACGAAGACGGTGGTGTGATGATTATTGATACTGGAGTAGAGATGAAGCCTACAGTAACGACGAAAGTCTCGGGAGAATAAGGACGGCGGCGACAGCATTAAGGTTGCGGAAATTTTATTGAGAACATATCCATGAAAGACTTGCGCTTGATACCATATTAAAATAATTGAGAAATGAGAGAAGAATCATGAATTGATATTATGAAAAGTGATACTAATATAATATAACGACATATACATATTTGTAGGGGAAGTGGGGGTCAGAGTTTTGCCCTAATGGACCATGTGGGCCAAGCCCATATAATTCATTAACACTCGTCTCTCACTCACTCACTCACTCTCTCTCTCTCTCTATATATATATATATATATATGTTTGTGTGTGTATATATGTATATTTAGAGAGAGAATGGAGATGAGAGAAGAGAGATGGGGGTTGGGCGGTAGAGTTGAAAAGGAGGAAGAAAAGAGATATGGGTATTTAGGTTGTTGAGATTGGGCCTCCGGCTGCGGAGATAGTGAAGGTGGGAGGCAATCATTAACAGGGAAGAGGGGTTCGTGGAGGATCCAACGATAATGTTGGAGTAGATGGGTGGTGGTGGCAGTAGCGGCGGAGTGAAGTAACGGTGTAAAGCTTTAGAGGAGATTGAGGAGGATGAAGTCTACCATTTTTGGTCCGCAGACGTGTGTTCTCAATGTGTGTGGGGGGAATGGAAAAAACATTTTGTCCCCTAAAACTTTAGACGATTTTTCAAATTAACGCCATTGACTAGAAATAACCAAAATAGTCTTAGTTTAACATTGATCCTTAAACTAACCTAACAAATTTGTCAATAGGAATAATTGGAAACCAAAAATGAAATGTCAGAAGCTAAATTGTTTATTTCCAAATACCGGGGATTAATTGAACACCGGCCACATTTGTGAAGGACTAAAAGGTCATTAACCGTAAAAAAAAATGTAAACCGCTATAGATCGGCCGTTTTGCTCCACAAATATAAAAATAAAAATAAAATTAAAGGGTACTAATCAGGTATTTTTACAACTTTACAACACTTTTAGAATTCCCCATGCCACCTTTCCTTAACCTCTACGCTGCGACTTTATGATCCAACAAAAAAATTTCTTCTGTGCAGCCGGCAGGAATAAATAAATATTAGCAAGTAAACTCGTGCATGACTATTTCAAGTCTTCTATTTTCTTGGCGCAATATATAAAATATGTTCAATTTATTGTTTAGATGATGAATTTTTTTTAACCCTCAATTATATTAAGTACAAAAGAAGCACAACCCTTTCCCTTGCTCAAAAAACACAAGCTTCCTCTTCGCCGGCCACGGCCGTTGACTTAGATTCTTCGATCACCATCTTCCTTTTGTTGCTCTTCCTCCCTTCCGCTTCTGCATTGTTCTTCAATCTCTCAAGCGTTGGAACTGATGTCACCTGTCTTAACATCAAGCTCCAAGGCGATGCTTCCATTTCAAACCAGGGCATCCTAGTCACTCCCTTTGACCTCGTGCAGGAAAAAAAAGGGCCGCGCCACCCATGGCCGGCAGCTCCACCTCTGGGACAAGGCGTCGGGAAATCTCGTGGGTTTTGCCACCCGTTTCGATTTCATTATCGAATCCGGCGGCAGATCTATGTACGCCGACGGCCTGGCTTTCTTCCTAACTCCCGAAAACTACCCCATGCCTCCCAGTCCCGGCGGCGCCGCCTTAGCCCTCGCCGAAAACCCTGGCGTGAATTCGTACAAGTACAAGTTCGTTGCGGTGGAGTTCGATACTTTCATAAATGAATGGGACCAGCCGGGCACCCACGTCGGCATCGATATCAACTCTGTCCAATATGTAGCCAGTACAGCATGGCTGAACAACATAACTCTAGGGAACGAAAATACAGCTTGGATCACTTACGATTCTTGCTCCAAAAACCTTAGTGTGCTCTTCACCGGAATTAATGGCGGATCAATTCAACAAGGCCACCTGAGCTACGTGGTTGATCTGAGAGATTACTTGCCGGAATTTATCATTTTTGGATTCTCGGCGTCAACTGGGGGTCAATCCAAAAGACACACCGTCAGATCATGGATGTTCATTTCAACTTTAGAAGACCCAACTCCACCTCCAAGCGAAAATCAACCGCAAAGGAAGAGTAGTATCGGATTAGTCGTGGAAGTTATAGTAGGCCCTGCTGCTGCTGTTTCTGGGCTAATTTTGATTTTATGTGCGATGTGGAAAAGGAGGCATAGGGAAGAGAGAGAAGAAGAAAAAGAAGCGGTGCTTGATTTGGACATGGACAACGAATTCGAGAGAGGAACAGGACCCAAAAAAATCTCCTATAATGAATTGGCTCGTTGTACGAACAATTTTGCCGATGAATAAAAGCTCGGAGAAGAAGGATTTGGAGGGGTTTATAGAGGTTTCTTGAAAGAACTCGACTCTTACACCGCCATTAAAAAGGTATCGAGAAGCTCCCATCAAAGGATCAAAGAGGACGCATCAGAAATCAAGATCATCAATCGTTTGAGGCACCGGAATTTGGTGCAACTCATCGGTTGGTGTCATGAAAATGGGGAGTTGCTTTTGGTTTACGAGTTCATGCCAAATGGGAGCTTAGACTCTCATCTGTTCACACACACACATGCCAGCGACAAAACACACACACACACGCTGGCCTCACCTCCCACACTCATGACGACACACACACAGCCACACCATTGACGACCGAACACATACACACACGCATACACAGAGCAGCAACATACACATAGATGGCGACGACACCAATTGTAAGACCTCAATCGTAGCATGTACGTCATTTTAGTTGTATTTTAGAGTAACTGAGAAAAATTCGGAGTGAAATTGGGTCAATAAAAATTCAAATTAAAAATCTAGGGGTCAATTCACAAATTTAGAAACATTAAATCCAAACTTTGGGAGGTAAATTGACATTTAATTCTTAATTAAAACTTTTAGGGGTGCAATTGCAATTTAAGAAAAATCTTAAAAGTGGACTTGGACTAAAATAAAGATTTTAAGAAGTTAGGGGGGAGAAAAAAGTAATTTAACAAAAAAATTATTTATACATATGTGTGTGATCGTGAGCAGCCGGCCGGAAGGAGAGAGAGGTGCAACGACATGGCAGGAGGAGCTCAACGTTTAGACCACTAATTACATTCATATAAATATGAACATGCATGTAATGATTACTGGAAATCTCAAAGAAGAAGAAGAGATTCAGAAAATCTAGAGAGAGGGGTCGATGGCAGTGAGTTTTGGATCGTAGCCGTTGCTCCGGCGGAGGTGCTGTGTGTCTGTTGTTCGATCGCCGTTGGTAGGTGTCGTTGTCGATCCGGTGGGGGTGTCGTCTCCATCTCTCCGGTTAGGTGAATGGAGTGTGTGTGTGTTGGCTATAAACCCAGAACAAGAAACAGATGAGAGAGAGACAGAGGTCTGGGTGGAAGTGGCGAGATCCGACGAGCAGGGGTGTGAGTGGGTTCGAATGGTTGTCGATCGTCGGGGGTGGCATTTGGCGGAGTGGGTGTGTTTTTCATTTTTGTTGTGTACAGCGTCGGTGTTGTGCTCATTTTCTGACCATCGACGATGTGCGTGTGGGGTGTTCGTCGATTTTCTTCGGTCGGCGAGTGTGTGGCTGGTCGACCATCGATCGTCGGCTGGTTGTGCTGGTGTGCGTATGTGTTCGACATTGTCGACAGTGTTTGGGTGATCATCGGTGGGTGTGGGTGTGGGTGTGGGTGTGGGTGTTGGGCCGGCTGAAAGAAACCAAAACAGAACAAAAACGGGGAAGAAGAGCAAGAAGGAAGGAGAGGAAAAGGAAATAAGAAAAATTACAGAAAGAACCCCAATAGAATCCAAAATCCATCTCGCGACCTGTGAACGATTAGGAACAGGTAACGTTCTTCGTTAAATTTATTTTAGTTTATAAAATTAAATTAACGCATTGAAAATTTCGTAGTGGGAATAATAAATTTCGGAATGTAGTAACTTTTAACGAAATAAAAATTTACCAAATAATAATTTTACATAATAAAATATGGGGAATGGGAAAATATGGAACATAGGGCCTGCATTTGCATGATTGGGTCATTTTTACCTAAAATATTAATTTAGGCCCTGTCGCTAATAGGTTCGCAGGCACCGAAGTAACATTAGAGTATAGTCGGTAAAAGCTTTTGGGGAGCGGATCACGAGGTAAGTGTACTGTCTTCTTACCAAATTATTTTTCTATGTATATATACGTGATGAAATGTGTGTTTACTAAAACTGTACCATTTTATAAATGATATGGATCAAGCAGGTTTTGGGGTAAGTTGGTAAAATGAATTCTTGGGGAATTGTGTTGGTTTCTAAAAAGATAGATTTAAAATAATTTTTGTTGGATTTTGGGGTGAGTTGAGGGCACGGGATGCAATTTGGTGGTTTTTGGAAAATATCTGATTTTCTAAAAATAAAGGTGAAAAAAAAAATGGTTTTTGTTGAAATTAGACGATCTTCAAACGAAAGTGAAAAATATGATTTTTGGATTAAAAAGTCGATTTTGAAAAAGAAAGATGAATGTGTGAGCTAACGATGTTGATTAGACGATATCATTACGTTGTGATTTGATGATGATGTTATTAATTTGACGATACGGTATGAAAATATATTTCTTCCCGTAAGGGATGTGAATTTTTAACCATACTAATGATTTTGACGATGCCTTAGTTGTTCTCCCCGAAAGGGGTGTGAATTATATTTCTCCCCGTAAGGGGTGTGAATTCTTCCCATGGGGTGTGGATGTTTCTCCCCGTAAGGGGTGTGGATTATATTTCTCCCCAAAAGGGGTGTGGATATTTCGTAGGAAAACATTCCTACGGATGTTACGGTACCGTTGCAACTCTCGATCGTGAGATTAAAACGATCACTAAGGCTGGCCAGTGGGTGTGTTTGAGGTGTGTGTTTGAGTTGTATACTTAATAGTATGTTTGAGATGTGGTGTTTTACTTATATTAGGTTATTTATTATTTATTATGGTGATTGGTATGATTTTATACTAGATGGATTTGGATTTGGATGGAACTTATCTATATCGCTTTATTTTCATTGCTTATATACTTATGCTTATCCAGATTTAATTGCGGTAATATTTAGAATGTATTATTATTTTAAAAAAATATCTTTTTTACTAAGAAGGCAGTACACTCGCAAGTACAACAGTTAGGAGTCGGTCCCCTACTGGCACTAGATAGAGTCTGGCGATGGTGTAGTATGGAAAAATTTTGGGAGGAGCTATCTGAGGCCAACCTATGAGAGCTTCATTGTTATTATTATAATTCAGGGACGAGTGTGTCCCCAGTTAGAGATATTGCATATAGTCAAAATTTGTGGTTGTATATTTTTGTACGCACTTTATCATTTACTAGTGGATTTGGTGTTAAGATGAGGTCGTGGCGACGTCACGCCGGCCCCACAGTAACGGGTGTCCGGGGTGGGGTGTGACACCGATCACCGACGACCATCGACAATGAATAAAATGTAGACACCCACAACATTTGAACGAATACACACACACGATCATTGTCGACCATCAACGACGAACAGAATGCACACACCCATACATTCCCACAATCGATGGCCCATCAGGACAGAACCCACACACGAACTCCGGTGACGTCGACAGTGAGGGTCAAAACACGCCCACCGACCCTGTTTGGTTTTCGGTGAAATCAACACACACTCACAGTGCACACAGAATACACACTCGTCCGATCACATGCACACACTAAAACACACACTATTGATCAACGGTTGATCGATGACGACGATACCCACACACTGTCGGTGAACAGGACACACTCCGATTCTCTTTCTCTCTCTCTAGATTTATGAGTTTTTTCTTCTAGAGCTTTCCCGATCTTTCTAGAGTGAATGAATCCTATATATATGCATGAATTAAGTAGATGGATGTTTGATCTCTTCACGCCACATCGCCGGTTCTCTTTTCTCTCTGTCTTCGGCCCTCACACACACGCACTAATATATGTCTATATATACGAGTTTATATAAAGACCCATGTATTTAAATACTCGTCCCTCCCCCCTAATTTCTTAAAATCTTCATTTTAGTTCAATTCAACATTTATGAGTTTCTAGAAGTATAATTTCACCATTCACATTTTAAATTTTTAGATTTTAATTGACAATTTTGCAAATTTGACCCATAAACTTTCAATTTGGTTTTTAATCAACTCAATTTTTTTTACCTCGAAATTTTTCTAAATGCTCTAAATTGAAAATAATGACGTACATGCTAAAGTCCGGGTCTTACATAGTAAATAAAGTGAAGGGTGATATCAAGGGACAAACATGCATTTTTCAGAAAACGAATAGGGATAGAGGTCTCATCTGCAATGCACATAGATTAATTGACAAACAAAATAGGAGAGATAAAAGTAGAAAGGTCACTAGTCACATGATTATTAGCCTTGGAATCCAAAATCCAAGTAGGATAACCAAACTTACCATGAAGTGAAGGAGTACCCGAGGCAAGAGCAATCGTAAGGTCGAAAGACGATTCCATGTTAGTTAACTGAGCTTGAAACTGGGCAATTTAGGCCTGAACTTGGGAAAGATCCGGTTGAGCTGGTGATGAATATATCGGACCAGGTGCAATATCAGCAACAGAACCACTACGTTGTGATTGTTTTCCTTTCCTGCCTCCTCAGTTCCAAGGTTTCTACTCATGATGAAGGTTATAATAGTGGTCAATTTGGTGATAATCCATTTGTCAAGGCTAATAGAATGGACATGATCCTGTTAGGAAAGACCGGAGAGGACCACAAAGGTCATCTACTCAGGGATAGAATAAGTGGCTTTACGCGATAAAAAGAGTCAACGTTTTGATTAGCCATCGACAATGGATAATACTTCATATAGATCAGGTACCATAGATGTTTTTAAAATTTGAGATTCTCATATTCAGGGTTTAAACCCATCAAGAAATGGTATGTGCTACGACGATCCTAGTGTGTTGACTCAATCTCAACAACATTCTCAGGGAGTTTGCTCAAAGGTTCATACTGCTTTAGTTCCTCCTATCGAGTTTAACAGAAGTAATTCTCAACTAATAAGCCTAAGGATACCTAGAAGGTAAAAGATATCTCACGATAGAGCTCAAAGATCCATGATTTGTTGCGAGAGTGGACATACGTCTTTGTGAGAGCTGACCATAATTCTTTTACTCTCTCGTGGAATACGAACATACTACAGATCCGTTCTTCTATAAAATTAAAAATCCATCCTAGTATGGTAACATTATCCATATCCCGCTTATTGAACTTGGAATCGTTGATATCTGACCTCGAATTAGTGCCTACAAACCATACGATCTTGTGTTTTGCATCAGGGTAGAGGTGGATAGAGCATGACCATGCATGAAAATTCACCCACATTGAGTAATACACTTGTGACGCGATGGGCTGGGGCATCATTCTCACAAGTAGAGTCTAATCAGATGGGTAGTTGTGGAGTAAGAATGGTCTAGAATTGTAGAATTGCACATCATCTTCTTTTTTGAAAGTTATGGGTACATATGATGTGAGATTGTAGCAGTAAAATAATATGACATATTCCACAAAGACTAACTATGTTCCAAAAAAAAAAAAGGTACAATGTGACGAGGGTAACCAGAGACGTGGTTACCCAACCATACAATAGATAGAAGGAACTACATTTTCATTAGGACATCTAGAACACAAACGGATGTAGAACAACGATGACAGGCAACAAGGGTTTACTAGCGGGGAATAATCTACAACTAGCGATAGTGTACAATCTGCAATGTGCGGTTAACAGTAGCACAAGACAAGTGTTGGATGGTAATAAACAAAAGCTAAACAATGGTAGACGGATAGACGTGGGTTAACGATAGCGAAGAAATGACAATGGGTTGTAGTAGATAAATTATAACTTGAGGTTAATAATAGCCTTTAGCTTCGGTGAGGCTGTCAGTGGGTGTGCACAACGGTGATAGCGCGTTAGCTGAAGGAGACGAGACTACGCGTGACGAAGGCGAGTACACGTGAAGGTGACGATCCGTTATCTTAATGTGGTTGGCCGGTGCGCGACTATTGGTTGGTTATATGTTTAAGGTTAGGGTTTGGGTAGGCTGATGCGCAATTGCTGGTAGGGTGGATAGTTAGGTTTGGGTAGGCTGATGTACAACTGCTGGTGGGGTGATAGTTAGGGTTAGGTTTTGAGTAGGGAAAAAAAATCTACCTCTAGCTACCAAAAATGATCTAGAAAAAAAGAAAAATATTTTTATATATTTAGAATAGGCTCTATTCTCCTAATTATATAATCACTATAGCTGGCTAAATTAGGAAGGACATCAATAGAATAAATGGGTTAATAAAGCCTACAATAACAAAATCAAAAATAAAATAGAATAAAAAATAAATATAATTAATGTTGTATTCCAACAACACTCGTTTTTTAAATATTCTATTTTGACATTAAGCAAAGCTACCATGTAGGATATCAAGAATGATCACGTTCAGTCCCCTTACTACACTAATAAATTCCTTCATGGTTGTTCTAGTATCTCATACTAATGGTTTGAGACTAACCATTCTCTAAAGAAAAAGCAACTGAACAAGCTAGTCTAGATTGTTGAAGACCAATTTTCAATATTCTAATATCGACTAGGAATAATTAATAATATTAAGTTACCAAATGTCATTGGTCTCCATATTTTAATCATATTAAAGAGATAAGATATTTCAACTTAATATCCAAGGTCTACAACAAAAACTGATATAATTAAATAATAATATCAAAAACATCTTTTCATAATACTTGAGCTTGAAGGATTTTTCAAATTGAAGCCAAAATGTATAAATACAAGATTAACTATATGGCTTACATCCAACAACTATAACCAAGAATATTTTAGGATATTCAATTACTAAATGTCTACAATATCACTTATTTTTAATCTCATTATAAAGTTAATACATTTTAATCAAATATTTAAGAAATCTTGACAACTATATAATACATACATGGTGATTTGTAAAATACCAGGTTGGTATGTAAAAAACAAAGTTTACCTTTTTTTATTATTTACTTACTTGAGAAAATTCCTAGAAATAAGCTCTCTTAGTATTGTCAATATGGATTATCCTTAACATTATGTGCTATGTACTAGTATTGATATAGGTATTAAGTTAGCTTAACCAACTAATATCAATTTTATTCAGAATGAGAGTACCGAATAGTGTAAGAATATATATCATATTGTTCTTTGGAAGAACTGAGGATATATTTCTGAATATGGAGAATGAGAACAACAGATTAATAGATTCATGGGATTAGATTTCTAAATTTAATGTAAGTGTTTGTTAGTCTTTTCTATGATTTAAATTTATGTTGATATGTGGGGTTGTTAGTGGGAGACGTTATGGATGAGATCCAAAACTTTAGATTCTACTATGGGGATCAAGTTTATAGCCATATCATATGAAATTAATAAAGGTATAAGGATTTGGAAGTTTGTATGAAGAACTTGTTTCGAACCATTGAGTCACGATATCTTGGTAAGGTGACATCGGTGAGTTGTAGCTCAAATCAAAGAACCTAGATCCCATCAATATCCATATACCAAGACCGATGTTTTTATATAATCATTGAAAGTTAATATATTTAATTACAGAGTGTATGTAGAGAATGCTACAGATCTACTCACAAAGACCTTAACTTTACAGCGGTTAGCCGGATGGAGTTTTAAATAATTTTATTGGATTAGCTATAATATTAGTATGATATTGCTAGAGATAATCCCTATAGACAATTATACATGTGTTTGTTTCTAATAATAATATCAAGTAATTAATAATAAAAGTCATTGTAATATTATTATATCAATATTTTTGTAGACCCTTAATATAAAGTTGCAGTGTCTTAACTCTTTAATATAATTAAAAGGCGGAGATCAAAGATATTTGGTACCTTTTATTCCAATTTGTTCCTAATTGGCATTGAATTTTTGAAATTGGTCTTCAATAATATAAACTAGATTATTTCGTTGTTTTTTCTTCTAAGAAAAATGAGTCTCAAACAATTAGTATGAGATACTAGAATAAACAAAAGGGGACTTAGTAAGAAAGCGAACGCGCTAATCCCTGATATCCTACATGATAGTTTTGCTCAAATGTCTGATGAATTGTTTTTTCATCATTATATCTTCTTAGTTAAGTCTTAGTTTTGAGTGAACTTTAGTGATTTTATTGTTAATTTTTGATATTTTTGGTTTGATTGTGTAGGTATTGATAGGTGTAATTTACCTATTTATTTCCAAACCGAACTCGTTAGTTTTCGAGTATGTTTAGTACGTTTTAATACGTTTATATTCTTTTTATATTAAATAAAGTGTGTGGGGTGAAAAATAATGTAAACGGATGTTAAACGATCAAATCAGACCAAGAACGATAGAAGAACAGTGGAAAAACAACCATGGAGGCAATATTCTGAAAAACAGCCCACCGCCGCGGCGTCCAGACCACCGCCGTGACGGTGAATATGCAAAAATGGCACCTAAAACTGCTGGAAGCCCATCGCCGAGGCGGTGAAATTGTAGAAAGATCCCTACGCCCACCGCTGCGGCGAAGATCAACCCGACATATCCATCGCCGCAGCGGTCACTCTACACCAGATTTAGATATTATTTTGATATTTTAGGATATTTTGTTCTATTTAATCCTTCATCCTCCCTCATTTTCGGCCATATAGCTCCTTAGGGCATATTTTGATAGGGTTTTGGGGAGCTCAACCAATTCCGAAGGAGAAGAACATATTGTGAAGAAGAAGAAGAAAAAGAAGAAGAAGAAGAAGAAGAAGAAGAAGCGATTTCGAAGCATTTTTAGTGTCACATCTTCGGACTACGGCTAGTTTCTCTCGTTTCTTTCTTTATTTCTTAACTTCAGATTATTGTTTGAGCATGTTTAACTCGTTATTCATTGTATATACGATTATGGTCGTTAGCTAAACATGGATTGTCTTAGGAATTAATAATATTTATGAAAATATTGTTTGTTTGAGTTTGTGTTTTGTTTATGATTGTTCTTCGCTATTTTGATTGTGTTTACTGTTATTCTTTGATATTATGCTTGTTTAGATAATTAGAGAATAAGGGGTTTGACAGTCGGGAGAGGTAACCCGGAATTCGGATTAGGGTAAACACAACACGACGATCCAATAACCCGAGAGAGAGTTGGAAAGTTTGCAATCAATGACGTTGGGGCAAGACTCATGTGACGTAGCGTTGTTAAGATGTTGATGGAGACTTCTTTGTTGACGCAAAATCACATATTCACTCATCTTACACTTGGGAGATGTGGCGAGTGAGTTTACAAACCGAGATTGTCGGATAAGTTGAACGCCGTTAATGTAAACTAAAACGAAACCAAATACGTTTTTGTAAACAAAATTAATCCCTAGGTAATATTTTCCCTAAACATATCATATTAGTATTATAGTTTAATTTAGATTAATTAACTTAGTATTAGTATATTATTAATTATAAACACATTTTTTCCGTCTAGATAAAATTAGGTTATGATAATCGCAGTATTCAATAATCTCAACCATTCTCTGTGGACACGATACCCTTACTCTCCCTATCTATACTAAAATTTGATCTGTATACTTGCGGTGAAAGTGGCGTGCTTTAATTACGCGCCACCAGGTATTAAAAAAAAAACAGAAAATCAATAAAGAATGGACAAAAAGTTTTGTATCAACGCTACAGCGCAAATCAGACGATGCTGCAGCGGGATCACTTTTGCATTTTAGCACTATAGCGGTATCCCTTCCCGTTGCAGTATGGACCCTTTGGACGATAATGACTTTGAAGCGGCACTGCAGCGAGGCTAATTCTACCGCAGCATGAGTTTGTGGATCTGACACCTTCTGAAGCATTTTGGCAAACGTTTTTTTGGACCCAAAAAAAATGGAAAATAGTTTTGGAAGCTGATTGTCGACAGAGAAAAATAGCAGAGATTGCAGATTTGGGAAGCTATCTTGAGGATCGGAGTCCTGCTTGAAGATTGTTGGAGCTTATCCAACTTGAGTTTTCACATCACATCTTTTCTTTTACTTCTTGTGCATGCAAAACTTGAGATTTCTGATTTTTGATTATTTGCGAATTATGGGTTTATGTTTGGATTTAGTTATGAATATGTTGTTGGATGATATGAACATGCTTGGCTAGATCTTTTCTGCAATGACCCGATTTTCCAAGATCGTCACTCGATTTCTCCCTTTCTATGGAGAAATAAAAGTAAAAGACAAACCACTCTACCATGACACTTCCGCTGCTCCACTCTGATAAAAATAATAATATATTTTACTAACTCAAAAATTCAGCGGTTAAACAAACCAACTATTCTGGAACAAAATTACAAAGTTCAATCTTTTAATACTAACACATGCCTTGAATGTCTCAAAAACAGCACTGCCCTGTGACCCTATCTAACACCAGTAGTGGACTCGTCTCTAGTTGAGGTACCTAAGACCAAATATTTTTTTCGGTGTACTGTCTTTATAATATAAAAATAATTTATGGATCAAGTATAATTATTAAATACCACTTTTCAAAATATAATATAAATATTACCGCATACTGAGCAGAAATAAAATTCCACAGCTATCATCGCAATAAAACAAATACATTTAAATCAACTAATAAAATTAGTCTGATATATATAATAAAATATCGCACACATATTTTTCTACTAACCATAAGATCGTTTCACTTCACGATCGGGAGTTATGACGGTACCGTAACCTGTATAACTGTGCAATCTAAGGTTGCCATCAGTGTCAGGGCCATTTAATATCTCCAATGGTAAGAGCCGACATGTGGTATAAACCACCATATCATCAACATATTCAACTCCATCATATTGATAACCAATAACACATTTGACTCTACCATATTAATAGTCAATAACAACAACAACAACGACAAGAATAACAACAACCACCACCTATAGGACTTACTCTCCTGTCAGGTCACAACATAAACATTCTACAAAATATGCTCTCTTGTCAGGACCAACAACATCCTGTAAAACATGTCCTCTTATCGAGATCACACTATAGCATAGTTGAATAATAAATAGAATTACTTTCTATGCTTAAAAATTTACTCCTTCCACGTAACGTTATAAAACTATTCATTTTAATAAATATTTTCCTTTTCACAATTTAGTATGAAAATATCATTTAATAATTTACATAGAAGACAATACACTCACCTTGATAATTAAGCTATTTTTCACACTACTGCCGTAACTCTGACGGAATCGGCCTCCGTTGTGAACGTAACAACGACAAGGCGTAAACTAAGAATGTATCTAAAATCTACTATGCAATAAAATGTGTGATACTAAAATGTAATTTTTTCTATTCCCAAAATTTTCTAATTATATAAAATTTATTATAATTAAATTTTCTATTTTCGCAACCCGATACTAATTATACAACTAAAATATTATAGTTACATTTATAAAATTTATCAATTAATAATTTTACTACAAAGAAAAATATTAACAATATTACTAGACAATGAAATATCAAAAATATCATTCTAAGTATATATATTTTTTTTTCAATTAAAAATCTTCAAAATTTAAATTATAAATTCAATATACATATGTACATATAATTTCGTGTGTATACATATAATTAATTATATACTTTATATTTATTTATCAAGTTAAAGAAGAATAAATAAATGAAGGACTTACCTAAAGAAAAGCCAACGATAATTAGGTACAAGTAAATGGTAGAAAACAAAATCAAAGATGGAGAGAAAGTGTGAAAAAGAGCACATATATGATATATGTATATGTAGAAATAGAGAAAAAGGGGGAGACATGTGGTTTTTTTAACACAATTCTTGTTAAGTGTTGGCATGTTAAGATTTGGACACAAATCATCTATACGAATTACATATGTATAACATTTACACAATATCCCAAAATTCTTAAAATTATGTTTTAATATAACATAATAATCCTTAAACTTTTAAAGGTAAAAATATTAACATTTAATCCCCAAAATTTTTAAAATCAAACTTTTAAATACCATAATAACCCTTTAAAAATTTTAAGATAAAATTTAAATGTCAAAATGGACCCTATTATTTTCCAACTATTCTAATATGCAAATAAAAATATGCACATATGAAAGTTGAGTCTTACAATCTTTGATTGTAAGACCTGATTTTGCATGTGTATATTTTTAATTGCATTTTAGAACATTTAGAAAATGATAGGGTCTATTGTGTTATTTAAGTTTTAATTTAAAAAATTTAGGGGTTTTTTTTATATTTAAAATTTTGACTTTAAGAACTTTAGGGGTTAATAAATATTAATTTAATTTGACTTTCAAAAGTTTATGGGTTTTTATGCTATTTGAACTAATTTTTTTGTAAGAATTTTGAGACTTAATTATTGTTTTCGTTAATTTTAGGGGTCCTTTGTGCAAAACAAAAAGTGGTGACAAGGATACCATGTGTCCTTGCCAAATTAAGACACACCAATAGTTTTGATGATCAAGCTAAATAGGGGGGGGGAGGGGGATGGGGGTCATTTAGGCAATAATTACCCATTTTTACTCTTACTCACTCTCTCTCTATATATATAAAAAAAAAAAAAAAATCCCCTTTTGTTTGCATTTTTTACTCTCTATGTGGGTATTCTCTAACCTTAAAGAAAGGTATGTTTTCTTACATATAGATATATGTATATACTAATTAAGGTTTATATATATAGATTTAACACATATATTATGTATATAGGTTTATACATGCGATAATATATATATATATATATATATATATATATATATATATATATATATATGGATTTGGGAAATATAGTGAGTATATTTATATATAGATATATCTAATTTGTAACGAATTCAATTTAAAGTAAAAATTATAAATTTGATTCGAATGATATTTTTAGTATTTCGTTGACTACTAATATTGCTGATAGTCAGATAATATTTTTGTAGTAATTAAATTATTAATTGATAAATTTTATAAATGTAACTATAATATTTTAGTTTTATAATTAATATTGGGTTGTGAAAATAAAATGTTTAATTTTAATAAATTTTATATAATTTAAAAAAATTGGGAATGAAAAAAAAATTGCATTTTAGTGTCACGCATTGCATATTAAATTTATTTAAATAAATTCTTAGTTTAGGTAATGTCGTTATTAGGTTCACAGGCGACGCCAACTCCTGCAATATTTCGGCGATAGCATAATAGCTGTACAAATATCGAGGTGAGTATATTGTCTTCTATGTAAATTGTCAAATTATATTTTCTTATTAAATTGTGAAAAGTAAAATATTTATTAAAATTGACCTTTTTATAACGTTAGAAGGATAAAGTAAAATATTGAATGTGGCAACTAGTTCTTATTATTATACCTATATGCCATAATATGATCCCAACAAGAGGGTATGTCATGTGGTATGTTATTGGTCCTAACAAGAGGGTATATCCTGTAAGACGTTATTGTGCTATGACTTGACAGGAGGGCAAGTCCTGCAGGTAGTTGTTATAATTGTTGTTCTTGTTGACAATGATGATTATCATCCTGATATGATATTTTATACCACGTGTTGGCTTCTACCATTGGAGTTATTAAACGGCCCTAACACTGATGACAACCTTAGATTGCACAGTTGTACAGGTTACGGTATCGTTATAACTCCCCATCGTGAGGTGAAACGATCCTATGGCTAGTAGAGAAATATGTGTGTGGTATTTTATTATATATCAAAATAATCTGATTGGTTAATTCAAATGGATTTGTTTTATTGTGATGATAATTGTGGATTTTTATTTCACTTCAATGTACGGCTATATTGATATCATGTTTAAAAAGTGGTGTTTGATAATTATGTTTGATCCATAAATTGTTATTATATTATAAAGACAGTACATCGATAAAATATTTGGTCTTAGGTACCTCAGCTAGAAATGGGTCCACTACTGGCGTTAGATAGGTTTAGAGGGCGGTGCTGCTTTTAAGGCTGTCGAGGCAAGCGTTAGCATCGAAAGGTTGAACTTTGTAATTTTGTTCCGGAATAGTCGATTTATATAACAACTAAATTTTTGAGTCAGTAAAATATATATTATTATTTTTATCAGAGTGGCGCAGCAGAAACGTGGTGGTAGAGTGGTTTATCTTTTACTTTTACTTCTCCATAGAAAGAGAGAAACTAAATGGCGGTCCTAAGAAAGCAGGTCGTTGCATTTTCTATCTAGGGGGATTTGAATAACTTTGTATAAACTATGCTTTGAGATCTTAAGATTTTGTTAATTGAATTTCATGTATCAATCTTTTGTGTTTCTTTATGCTTATTCGCTAATTTATGCAAAAGATAAATTAGATATCATAGATGTGTAGGATTAGACACTCGACAGAGGCAATTTTGCACATTAAGACTGGAGAAACACAACCCTAAGTATATTAGTGCAAAAGGCTGGTATGGATGGGGTAGCCATTTGATGGATAAGATTTAATGATTGGATAATCAGTTGAATTGAATACACATATTAATTCAAGTAATTATACAAATTACCTTACTCTACACTTGACAAAGGGAGTGAGGTTACTATAGAGACCCATGGTAAATGATTGAGTATGAATTAATTAACAAGCTTACATTGGATTAGCATAGTTTAGCAAAGTGATATCAAACCCCCCTAGAGCCCTTATTCCATTAAATTTCCTTCAATCCAATTTTCCATTAGCTATTTACTTTCTTTGTTAATTATTAAATTAGTTGTTAGTTTAATTGTCATCACTAAATCTTCGATAGTCTAAATAAAATTGAGTTATTCTAATAGTAATACTTAGCTTTTTCTAACTATAATCCTAGAGGACGATACTCAATCTTCGGATCACTTTATTACTTATTCGACCTCATGCACTTGCGAGTACACATAGCGTATATTTATCACAACAAGTTTTTGGCGCTGTTATCAGGGATTGAAATTTATTAGATTGATATTGCTACCAAGTGACTTGATCTTAATTTAGACATTTTTTTTTTATTTAGTTTGATCTTTTTCTTTTGTTGTGGTAGTTGACAGTGTATGCGACAAAGCCGTAGCTTGGAAGTTCTTCCTCTTGATCCAGAAGTTGAATACACACTAAGGAGAGAAATGACAAACCAAGCTCAGGAAATGGGCGACGATAGTAATAACCATCTACCGCAACAACTGTCGGTACTTCAAACACCACCGCAAGAACAGTGATTGCGGAATATTACGTCGTCACTTTTACCGCAAGTGTACGGGTCAAGTTTTAGTAGAGTGGAAAGAGTAAGGGTTATCATTTCCACAGGGATTAGTTGAGAATATTGTCGAGTACCGTAATTATCATAACTTAACTTTATCTAGGCGATAAAAAATGTGTTTATAATTAACAAATATTAAACTAAAATATTAATTTATCTAATTAAACTATATTACTATTTTGAGATGTTTAAGAGAATAGATTATTTAGGGATTAACTTCATTTACTTAAATGTGTTTGATCTCGTTTAGTTTACATTAACGGTGTTTGACTTATCTAACAATCTTTGTATCGTAAACTCATTCACTCCCTCTCCCGCGTGACAAGTGAATGAATATGTGATTTCGTGTTAACGCCGAACTCCCCTTCTAGCATTTTTTAGAACACATAGTCACATAAGTCTTGCCCCAATATCATTGATTGCACATTCTCTAACTCTCTCTTGGGTTATTAGATAGTTGCGTTGTGTTTAAACCCTAGTCCAAATATGGGGTTACCTTTCTCGAGTGTTAAACCCCGTTTTCTCAGTATATTATAACAAACATAATAAACAAGGAGAAATAGAAAACACAATTAAATAATGAAGAACAACCATTAACGAAACACCAATTTCAAAATCACATATTCATAAATATTATTAATCCCTAGACAATATTCGTTTAGCTAACGGCCATAACTGTATATACAATGATAAACGAGATAAATATGCTAAAACCATAAACCAAAGTTAAGAAATAAAGAAAGAAACGAAGAGAACTAGCCGTTATCCGAAGATTTGACGCTAAAACCGTTCCGAGATCGCTTCTCTTTCTTCGCAACGTATTCTTATCCTTTGGATTTGGTTGAGCATTCCCCAAAAACCTCTCAACCCTCTTCTAACCCTAGGAGCTCTCTAATGGCCGAAATAGAGAAGAGGAACAAGATATAGGGAGCAAAAATATCTAAATAAATATCTAAAATGTGTGCAAAGTGATCACCACAGCCGTGAGTATGTCAGTTTGGTCACGACCTCGGTGGTAGATGTGACGGTGGGTGCAGGGTCATTCTGTTGTTTCACCATCATGATGGTGGATCTCACTACTGCGGTGGTGGATTTTCAGTAAGATTAGGCCTTCTCTGCATCTTGACCGTCGCGGCAATGGGCTACAGGTTATGAATTTTGTCCTTTTGCTTGTTTTCCCACCGTTCTTCTATTGTTCTTGATCCGATTTGATCGTTTATGATCCGTTTTCATACATTTTCACTCCTTACACCTAATTTAAGATAAAATAAATAAAAACGTATTAAAATGTATTAAAACACTATAAAAAATACTCAAAAACTAATAAGTGCGGTTTGGAAATAGATAGGTAAATTACACCTATCAAATACCTCTAAACTTGAAATTTTGCTAGTCCTCGATCAAAACACTCACACTAAAATGAAAAACACAACTAAATTAAATAACACGAACAACCTAAACACAAACAATCTAAACATAATGATATGCGAGTTTTGAATTCTTCTACCGACCAAAACATTTTTCCCTCAACAACCCCCAGTCATATCTAGTTTAGGTGGTAAAATGCATCATATGGTGTTCTAGAATTTTGACATTCAATAATGGTAAACGCCATTCTAGATACTATCAACGTGTTTGTGCGAGACTCAATAATATAGCTATCCAAGATTGGATTGAATTATCCACCAACAAAACTCACTACTTAGACCATAAAGGACTAGGATATCTATATGCCTGATTGGGGTCCACTCTCCAGTAATGTAGGCTTGGAAATTCATAAAGATCAGAAGGACTTGGTTCGGTTTTGGAATATTTAGCCAAGGGTATTTCGGAATAGAAAACAGGTTAACGTTGTTAACTTAACGTTACCCAAGGCTCAACGCTTAGTACACTCATTCTCGAACCCCCATAGATAAATTGAAAATAATCCTGAACAAACATTTAAGACTGACGTACTCACTTGTCAAAAGAAACGTAAATTTAACGATATTTACAAAAAAAAATTACAAACCTTACCCCCAAACTTATTCGATTATTAGAATTTCACGGGTGTGGTTAAAACGAACGAAAAATGACAAGTGAGTACTCGAATACCGAACCAATCAAAAGTTCACCCTAAACCTAACCACTGACTTCAAGTAGCATATACGAATACTAACTTGATTCACTCAAAATGTGCCTTCAGCTCAGCGATATAGGTTTGGAAAAAGTTCAATTTGGCCAGTGTATTAGTTATGTGTTCAGAATTGAAATGACATTTAGGTGTCGACAGGGTAACGAGGGATAAACATATTGCAAGGTAGGATTCAAAGGCTCAAGCGACAAAATGAATGCCTAAATCATATCTCTTGAACTACCTCGCCTAGGATTTTGCCTCAAACTTTCCCTCAATTAGGTTCTAGAATACTTAGATTGTCATGAGTTTAACTAATCGATAATCGTCCCCAAATCAATTGAATAGAAATACATTGAGTCTACGTGCTCGTGAAAATTAGGATCCACAATAATATTCACCAAAACGCATTGTCAAGCACGCAAAACACACATGCATGGGTATTACCCTTGACCTTGCAAACAACTAGGGGGTAATATCATCATCAGGTAATGGCCCAGATGAATGAAAAACTCAGCATGCAACAACAATAATACAAAAACATTCTACACTAAACAAACATGCAATACGGTAAAACAATAAAACATACTAACATCCTATACATCACTGCCAAACTTAAAATGAACAGTATCCTTAACAACTCATCAACGATCCCAATGACAGCATAAAGCATTATAATAAAAACGGTGGTTTAGAACACGTACCTGGGAGGCGAGAGAATCTCGCCTCCGAATCAAGTTCGTTGTGATGGATTTAACTTATTTTATTTTTTTCCTTGGATTGCCTCCCAAGAAGCACTTGATTTATTGTCTTCAGCCTGACACAGGAGAACTGCTCGTCAAAGAACGGATTCCGCCCGTAGTAAGTATCGTACAACACCACATGCGGGTCTTAATTTAATATGCCCTCAAAATTGGCGAGATATGGCTCTGATCAGCCCGAACTTTCAACACGATTCTCCACCGGCTCATGTACTTGGTGGGCATGGAAGAACGTTTCTAATGGCGGCAAAAGATAAGTGAGCCACATCAGATCCTCGTAGATGTGATCATCTGGGATCGATGGTGGCATCACAATTTGGATTTCCAATGGTGACAAATCATAATTGTCGATCCATACTTGGGTTACCGTCTTATTCGAGTACGCGTAGTTGAACTCTCTCAAGCTCCTTCCGCTCGTTTTCGGATCTTCACGGTGGCTTTCAATGCATGTGGCATTTGTATCTCCCAGTGCCACCATGTCTGACTTGGCCTCATTAAAGCCGATTAGCTGACCGATTTGCGTCTGCAAAGACGTTATGGTTGCATCGATTTCGGCGCAGACCGTCTCGATATTATCAAGACGATCCTCGTGCTCATTGATCCGGTCATGCGTTTTCCTCCAAAATGCTTGAATCTCCCCAATAAAATTAGCTAATATTTCTTCCAGGGCGGGGGAAAACTCAATATATTGGTCCGGGGTGTCAATCCATGGCTCCAAAGCGATGAAACTATCCCCCAAGCTTTGATAACTTGGTGAATAATTTCAATACTGAAAATCGAACTCTGCCATGTCTTCCAACCACCAATAGGCTTCGTCCACAGTTAATTGGTCGAAAAATGTGGTCTCGTTTTCTCTTTCAACCCAATTTTTTGTTGCGGCTAGTAACCCATCGAGGAAGTTCAGTAGTTGACACTCTCTTGGGAAACGATGATTCAGAAACCGAAACAGTAATTCCTTGTAACAATCCCAAACACAATAAAATGAATTGGAATCTCGTTGAAAGAAATGCAAAAGCACTTGTTGATCTAACATCATCAAGTACCTTGCAGGAAAACAAAAACAAAACTACAAAGAAAAAAAATTATAAACACTAAAAAAAAGCCTAAATTAAAATCAGGTCATTTACTCACAATATCAACAATAACCTAAAACATAATCCCCGGCAACGGCGCCAAAAACTTGATAGCGGAATATTACGTCGACACTTTCACCGCAAGTATACGGGTCAAGTTTTAGTAGAGTGGGAAGAGTAAGGGTTATTGTTTCCACAGGGATTGGTTGAGAATATTGTCGAGTACCATAATTATCATAACCTAACTTTATCTAGGCGATAAAAAATGTGTTTATAATTAATAAATACTAAACTAAAATACTAATTATCTAATTAAACTATATTACTATTTTGAGATGTCTAAGAGAATGAATTATCAAGGGATTAACTTCAATTATTTAAATGTGTTTGATCTCGTTTAGTTTACGTTAATGGTGTTCGACTTATCTGACAATCTCTGTATTGTAAACTCATTCGCTCTCTCTCCCAAGTGACAAGTGAATGAATATGTGATTTCGCGTTAATGCCAAAAGTCCCCTCTAGCATTTTTTAGAACACATAGTCACAAGAGTTTTGCCCCAACCTCATTGATTGCACATTCTCTAACTCCCTCCCTGGTTATTAGATCGTCTCGTTGTATTTAAACTCTATTACAAATCCAGGGTTACCTCTCCCGAGTGTCAAATCCCGTATTCTTAGTATATCATAACGAGCATAATAAACATGGAGAAACGACAAACACAATCAAATAATGAAGAACAATCATTAACAAAACACCGATTTCAAAACTACATATTCATAAATATTATTAATCCCTAGACAATATCTATTTAGCTAACGGTCATAACCGTATATACAATGATAAACGAGCTAAACATGCTCAAACCATAAATCGAAGTTAAGAAATAAAGAAATAAACGAAGAGAACTAGCCGTTATCCGAAGATTTGATGCTAAAAGCATTCCGAGATTGCTTCTCCTTCTTCGCAACGTGTTCTTCTCCTTCGGATTTAGTTGAGCATTTCCCAAAAACCTCCCAACCCTATTCTAATCCTAGGATCTCTCTAATGGATGAAATAGAGGAGATGAGAAAGATATAGGGAGCAAAAATATCTAAATAAATATCTAAAATATGTGCAGAGTGACCGCCACGGTAGTGGGTTTCACCGTCGTGGTGGTGGGTATGTCGGTTTGGTCACGGTCTCGGCGATAGATGCGGCAGTGGGTGTAGAGTCATTCTATTGTTTCACCACCGCGATGGTGGATCTCAACGCTGTGGCGGTAGATTTTCAGCAAGATTAGGCCTTCTGATAGGTGTAAATTACCTATCTATTTCCAATCCGAACATTATTAGTTTTTTAGTATGTTTAGTACGTTTTAATATGTTTTTATGTGCTTTTATCTAAATCAAGTGTTTGAGGTGAAAAAGTATGTAAACGGATAAAAAACGATCAAATCGGATCAAGAACGGTGGGAAAAGGGTGAAAATGTGCAAAGCTGGTACAAGTGTTGTAACTTCAAGACTATTTTTTACTATGATTCCATCCTATTTTGGGAAAACTCAAAACTTTGAAGTTGTATATCTTTCTCTTAGATTTCCATTGGTTTTTAAATCACCTCAATCGGAGTTCGGACGAAGAAGTTACAGCCAAAATAAGAAAGTGTGTCACCACCTAGGAGGTAAAAGTACAGAATCAAGCATATACTCACTCTTGTTCCACCGCCTAGGCAGAAATTCCAACGCCTAGGCAGTCACGCTGCACCTGTAAAGTGTTTTTTTAGATATTTTAGGATATTTGTTGGCCCTTATCCTTACTCCCCTCTTCATTTTTCGTGAATAACACTTAGGAAAGCCATTTTGGGCATATTTTTGAGTGTTTTGGAGGGAGAGCTCACAATCTGAAGGAGGAGATGTTGAAGAAGGAAGCGATCATTCTATGGTGTAATCTTCGGATATAGGCTAACTGTTTCATTTCTTCTTTTATTTCTTTAACTTTGGTAGTTGTGAGCATGTTTAGCTTATTCTTTATTGTAAATACAGTTATGGCCGTTAGCTAAACGTGGATTGTTTAGGGATTAACAATATATTTATGAATATGTCATTATTTTGATTTCGGTGTTTCATTAATGGTTGTTCTTCGACGTTTGATTGTGTTTTCCATGTTTCTATGCATATAAGCTTGTTTAGAAATATTGAGAAAACGGGGTTTAACACTCGGAAGAGGTAACCCCAGATTCGGACTATGGTTTAAACACAACGCGACGATCTAATGACCCGGGAGGATGTTAGAAAGTGTGCAATCTATGACGTTGGGGCGAGACGCATGTGATTATGTGTTATAAAAGGCGTTCAAGGGGGACTTCGGCGTCAACATGAAATCACATATTCGCTCGCTTTACACTTGGGAGAGGGAGCGAGCGAGTTTACGATACAGAGATTATCAAATAAGTTGAACACCGTAAACGTAAGTCAAATGAGATCGAACACGTATTTGTAAACAAAGTTAATCCCTAGACAATTCTTTTCCTGAAAACATCTTATTTTATTAGTATAAATTAAATTAGGTATTATTAGTTTAGTTTATATTAATTTTACACATTCTTTTTCGCCTAGATAAAATTAGATTATGATAATTGCGGTATTTGATAGTGACAACAACAAATCCCTGTGGACACGATACCATTAAATAGTAAATGTCATTATAGATCCTGCTAAAGTGTGTGTGTGTGTGTTTAAAACTCAAATATATAATTGTCCGTTAATCGAATTGGATTATCTACCATATAAGAGCATGATAGAAAAAACCCAAAGGTATAGGAAATCCATAAGCTTGACCCTAGATCTCTTTTCCACTAATGTAGGCTTGGAAGTTCAAAAAGATCAATAGGTTGTGGTTCGGTTTAGGACAAATGGCCAAGGGTAATTTTGAAAAAGAAAACGGGTTAACGTCGTTAACTTGACGTTACCCAAGGCACATCGCTTGACACTCTTACACTCAAAACCCCAATGATATATGGTTATTTTGATTTGGATGTTTCATTAATGTGTGTTTTATAATAATTTCGATTGTGTTTGTCGTGTTGTCATGCTATTATGCTTGTTTAGATAATTAGAGAATACGGGGTTTGACACTCGGGAGAGGTAACCCCGAATTCGAACTAGGGTAAACACAACACGACAATCTAACGACCCGGAAGGGCATTAAAAAGTGTGCAATCAATGATGTTGGGGCGAGACTCACGTGACCTAGTGTCGTTAAGGCGTTGAGGAGGACTTCTCCGTTGACGCGAAGTAATGTATTCACTTATCTTACACTCAAGAGAGGTGGCGAATAAGTTTACAAACCGAGATTGTCGGATACCCGAACACCATTAACATAAACTACAATGAGATCGAACACGTATTTGTAAACAACGTTAATCCCTAGACAATTCTTTCCCCGAAAACATCTCATTATATTAGTATAGATAATTTAATTAACTTAGTATTAGTATTATAAATTTTAAATATCATTATTTCGTCTAGATAAAGTTAGGTCATGATAAATGCAGTACTCAATAATAGTCATAACCAATCTCTGTGGACACGATAACCCTAACTCTCCCGATCTATACTAAAACTTGACCTCGTATACTTGCAAGTGAAAATAGCGGCGTATTTATGCGCTACCAAGTTTTTGGCGCCGTTGCCGAGGATTGGTTTTTTGGTTATTATTGATATTGTGAGTAAATGACAGAATTTTACTTCAGGCATTTATTTTGTTTATAACTTTTTGGTTTGGTAGTTTCTGTTTTTCTTTTCCTGCAGGGTGCTTGAAGATGTTAGATTGACAAGTGCTTTTGCGATTCTTTCAACGAGATTCTGAGCCATTTTATAGTGCTTGGAATTGATACAAGGATTTGCCACTCCGGTTTCCAAATCACGGATTCCCGAGGGAGTGTCAACTACTGAACTTCCTCGACGAGTTATAAGCCGCAACCAGAATGTGGGTTGAAAGAGGAAACGGTACCACCTTTTTCGACCAACTAACCACTGACAAAGCCCATTGGATGTTGGAAGACATGGAGGCCTTTGATTATCAGAGTTTTAATTCTACGGTGCCATGGATGGACACCCCAGACCAATATGTTAAGTCTTTCCCCAGACTAGAGAAAATACTCGCTGATTTTATTAGGGAAACTCAAACGTTTTGGAGGGAGGCGAATGACCGGCTAAAGGAGCATGAGGATCGTCTCAACAACATTGAGACGATTTGTACTAAAATCGATGCGACTGTAACGTCTCTTCAGATGCAAATCGGTCAGCTAATCTGCTTGATTGAGGCCGAGTGAGCTACAGTGGCACCCGAAGATTCACAAGCCACATTAAGTGAAAGCCACCGTGAGGAGCTGGAGACAAGAAGGAGGAGCTTCGGAGCGTTCAACTATGCCTATTCGAATGAGACGGGAACCCAAGCCTAGATCGACGATTGTGATTCGTCACCATTTGAGATCCAATTAGTGATGTCGCCATCGATCTCATACGATCATATTTATGAAGATCCGATGTGACTCACTTGTCCCTCGCCGCCATTAGCAACGTTCTTCCATGCCCACCAAGTACATGAGATGGTGGAGCATCCTGTTGAAAGATCGAGCCGAATAGAGCCTTATCTCGCCAAGCTTGAGGGCGCTGATAACCAAGACCCATTTGTAGTGTTATTTAACACGTACTACGGGTGGAAGCCGCTCTTTGACAAATAATTCAGCGTGTCAGGCTGACGACCATAAACCAAGAGCTTCTTCGGAGGCAACCCAAGGAAAAGAATAAGTTAGATCCATCATAACTGATTTGATTCAAATGCGAGAGTCTCTCGCCTCCCAGGGACATGTTCTAAACCCTAGTCTTCATTATAATGCTTGATCATGTCATTGGGACCACTAACTAGGTTATTATGGGCATTTCCTGTTTGAGTCGGGTGTGATGTGTAGTATGTTTTTAGTATATGTTTTAGTTAGTATGTCTTATTGTTTCTACGTGTGCATATTTGTTTAGGATAGTTGTTGTGTTATGTGCTGAGTTTTGACGTCATCTAGGTCATTACTCGATTATGAGTCTGTCCCCTGGTTGTTTATTGAGGTCGAGCGTAAAACTCATGCATGTATGTTCTGTGTCCTCAACGTTATGTTTTAGTAATAGTTATTATAGATCTTACTTGCACGAGCACGAAAACTCATTATATAACCGTTTAATTGATTTGAAAACGATTATCTGTCACCTAAATTCATGACATTAGGGTTTCTAGAACTTGATTCGGGGGAAATTCGAGGCGAAATCCTAGGCGAAGTAGTTCGGAAGATATGATTTAGGTATTCATTTTCTCGCTTGAGCCTTTTAAGCTTACCCTGATATATTATTATCCCTCGTTACCTTATCGAAGCCTAAACATTGTTTTAGTTCTGAACACTTAACAAATACCATTTGACCGATAAAACTTCTTTCCACACCTACATCGCTAAACTGAAGGCACAATTTGAGAGAATCAAGATAATAGATTGCAAATGCTACTTGATGTGAGTGGTTGGGTTTTGGGTGAACTATTAATTGGTTCGATATTCGAGTACTCACTTGTCATTTTTCGTTTGTATTTCACGCACCCCTTGAATTGTAAAAATTAAATAAGTTTGGGGGTGTGTTAGTTGGAAAAAAAATCAAAAGTAAATACGGTTTTGATTTTTGTTTCTTTTTGACAAGTGAGTATTTCATTCTTAATATATGTTCAAGGTTGTTTCAAATTTATCTATTGGGTTTTGAGTGTGAGAGTGTCAAGCGATATGCCTTGGGTAACGTCAAGTTAACGACGTTAACCCATTTTCTCTTTCAAAATTACCCTTAGCCATTTGTCCTAAACCGAACCAAGACCTATTGATCTTTTTGAACTTCCAAGCCAACATTAGTGGAGAAGAGATCCCGAGTCAAGCCTATGGATTCCCTATACCTTCGGGTTCTTTCTATCATGCGCTTATATGATGAATAATCCAATCCAATTAACAGACAGTTATATATTTGAGTTTTAAACACACACACACACACTTTAGCAGGATCTATAACGACATTTACTATTATAAATGTTGAAATTCTAGAACATTCAATAGTGTGTTTTATGCTTGAACTCGATAGAATTGGGGGCCGATGAGGGATATTTCGTTTGGCCGGTAGATGATACTCAAAACTTGCACATATTTGTTTATCATGTTTTTCATTTTTAGTTTTTAGTTGTTATATTTTCTTTTATTTCATGGGTGTTTTGCTCGAGGACTAGCAAAATTCCGAGTTTGGGGGTATTTGATAGGTGTAAATTACCTATCTATTTCCAATTCGAACGTTCTTAGTTTTCAAGTATGTTTAGTACGTTTTAATATGTTTTTATGTGTTTTTGTCTAAATCAGGTGTTTGAGGTAAAAAAAGTATGTAAAGGGATAAAAAACGATCAAATCGGAACAAGAATGGTGAAAAAATGGTGAAAATGTGCAAAGCCGATACAGGTGCTGTAACTTCAAGGCTATTTTTTACTATTATTAAATCCGATTTTGGAACAACTCTAAACGTGTAATGTTTTATATCTTTCTCTTATCTTTTCATTGGTTTTTGAATCACTTCAATCGAAGTTCTGACAAAGAAGTTACAGCCAAAATAAGAAAGTGTGTCACCACCTAGGCGGTAAAAGTGCAGAATCAAGCATAAACTCACTGTTGTTCCACCGCCTAGGCGGAAATTCCACTGCCTAGGCGGTTACCCTGCACCTGTAAAGTGTTTTTTAGATATTTTAGGATATTTTTTAGCCCTTATCCTTCCTCCCCTCTCCATTTTTGTGAAGAACACTTAGGAAAGCCATTAGGGCATATTTTGGAGTGTTTTGGAGGGAGAGCTCACAATCCGAAGGAGGAGACGTTAAAGAAGGAAGCGATCGTTCTACGATATAATCTTCGGATTTGGCTAAGTTCTTTCGTTTTCTCTTTTATTTTTTTAACTTAGGTATTTGTTGAGCATGTTGAGCTTGTTCTTATTGTAAATATGGTTATGGTCGCTAGCTAAACGTGGATTGTTTAGGGATTAACAATACATTTATAAATATGTGGTTATTTTGATTTCAGTGTTTCGTTAATGTGTATTTTATAATAATTTCGATTGTGTTTGCCGTGTTGTCATGCTATTATGCTTGTTTAGATAATTAGAGAATACGGGGTTTGACACTCGGGAGAGGTAACCCTGAATTCGGACTAGGGTAAACACAACACGACAATCTAACGACCCGGGAGGGCGTTAGAAAGTGTGCAATCAATAACGTTGGGGCGAGACTCATGTGACCTAATGTCGTTAAGGCATTGAAAGGGACTTCTTCGTTGACGCGAAGTCATATATTCACTCATCTTACACTCGGGAAAGGTGGCGAATAAGTTTACGAACCAAGATTTTCGGATACCCAAACACCATTAACATAAACTAAAATGAGATCGAACACGTATTTGTAAACAACGTTAATTCCTAGACAATTCTTTCCCCGAAAACATCTCATTATATTAGTATAGATAATTTAATTAACTTAGTATTAGTATTATTAATTTTAAATATCAATATTTTCGTTTAGATAAAGTTAAGTCATGATAAACGCGGTACTCAATAATAGTCACAACCAATCCATGTGGACACGATAACCCTAACTCTCACGATTTATACTAAAACTTGACCTCGTATACTTGCGAGTGAAAGTAGCGGCGTATTTACGCGCTACCACCTTCTCTGCATCTTGGTTGCCGCGGCGATGGGCTACAGGTTATGAATTTTGCCCTCTTGCTTGTTTTCTCACCGTTCTTCTGCCATTCTTGATCTGATTTGATCATTTATGATCCGTTTTCATACATTTTCACTCCACATACCTAATTTAAAACAAAATAAATAAAAATGTATTAAAACTCTATAAAAAAATACTCAAAAACTAACAAGTTCGGTTTGAAAATAGATAGGTAAATTACATCTATCAAACAACAATGGGTCCTTCAAGATTATTTTGGACCCATTGTGAATGATAATTACTCTGGGATTAGAAGGCAACCAATCTACCCCCAATAAGTTTGAGTTTAAACCCATCCTGATTAACATGGTTCAACAAAATCAATATGGTGGGCTCCTACATGAAGATCCTAATGTCCATTTGGCGACTTTCTTGGAGATATGCGACACCGTGATGATTAATGGAGCCACAAAGGATATCGTTAGGCTAAGGTTATTCTCATTCTCTCTTCGAGATCGAGCTACAGGTTGGCTCCAATCTCTACAAGCAGGGAGTGTCTCTACTTGGGAGGAACAAACCTAGAAGTTCATTACTAAGTTCTTTCCCCCATCGAAGACTTCGCAATTGAGAGGTGAAATCGCTTAATTTCACCAAAAGGATTATGAGCCATTTTTTGAGGTGTAGGAGTGGTTGGTAGCGAATTATTTCATCACTAAAATACCACAATTGTATGGGTCAAGTTTTAATAGTATAGGAAGAGTAGGATTGTCGTATCCATAAGGATTGGTTTAAATTGTCGTTAAGTACTACAATTATAGTAACTTAAATTTATTTAGGCGATCGAATTTTGTGATTTTTAAATTAATAAATCTAAAACAACTAAATTAAATATAAATACAAAAATAAAATAAAATAAAATATGGATTATCTATGCACAAATGTTCTAGGAGTTTCATTTCATCTCATTCTTCTCGTGTTTTCCTATTTAGTAATTATTAGTTAATTCCGTTCATTCAATAATCAAGGTCCTCGTGCTATTACTCTCTCACTACCTTTCTCGAGCGTCAAGTGAGAGAATATGTAATCACTTCAATACCGATATTCCTATCCCGTATTTTGGTAAAAACATTCGCTATACCCAACCTTATAGATTACGCAAACTCTAAATATCTCCCGATCTGTTAAAACTTACGTTGTGTTTAACCCAAGTCCGAACTTGAGATTACCTATCCCGAGTGTTAAATCTCAAGTTCTCAATTCAACCAAAATACCGTATGTGAGCATATAATGGAAGTATGAAAAAGGCAAACACAATTGAATAGAAAATCTAGTTGGTAAATCAAGAACTAATCACCTCCCAATTTCATAAATCCTAAATTCCTAACTAGATTAATTAGGTATTAATTTCTTCCCGGACTCCCAACAACCTAAATTATGCACTCCCAATTTTGGTTACGAATTCAACCTCTCCCGAGTATTAAATTCTCAACCTAAACTCGTCTAACTCATTGGCTTCATAAATCAAACACATTAGGCCTAAGAGATGCGTAAAATAGAATTAAATCTAACAATTGACAAAATATTCACATTACAGTTCAAACGAGACTACATCAAGCTCTAAATCTAGATTAGGAATACAACATAGATAGATCTATAGCTAATCTTCTCAATAAATTCATAAATGTACTATGTTCAACACAATATTACAAGTACAAACGTAAAACAAAAGATTAGGGAGAGAGAAAGGAAGAGAAAATACTTATTGTGGGTTTGGGCACCGGATCTTCAACTACATGTGTCACTAATGATGTTTTCTTCTTCGATCTTGCATCAAAACGCCATCACCATGTGTTTTCTCACCCAAAATCGCCTCCAATAGCTCACAAAATCGTCTTTCCTCTGTTCCCTTTCGTCTTTCCCTCCCCTTTGGTCAAAATGAGATTAAATACCCTATTTTAGGGTTCAGATTATAACCAACGGAACTGCAGTGCGCATTTTAGCGCGTTGCAGTGCAACAAGGGCAGAAACCCACTGACGGGAGCGCGGTGCAGCACACGTTGGGTAGTACAGACTACTATTTTGTATTTTTTCCATAACGGTCTTGTACGAACTCTGATTCAGGTGATTCAAAAATATGTATAAAGATAAGATGTAGATCTATAACTTCCATGTTTTGAGATTTTCCAAAATCGAATTGAATCATGGTAAAAAATGGCCTTGAAGTTACAATACCTGCACTGATTTTGCACCTTTTCTCCCATTTATTTATATTCCTACCTAACAACACAAAAACACATTAAACTAATAAAAATACTTGAAAACACACAAATATTTGAGGTCAAAAGTACTTAATTTGGTGGTAAAAAACTAACTCATCAAATACCCCCAAACTCAAACGTTTGCTTGTCCTCAAGCAAAAGAAAAGAAAAGACAAAACAAATCAAGTACTAAAAAGTTAACGATAAAAATGTGAGTTTTTATATCGAATCAATGACCATGCAAGAATCTCCGGAACCACAAGATGCTCCAAGCTCAAATGAAATGCCCACATTGAGATTATCTAGAATTTCAACTTTAAGCATCAATTTCAACCCACTCAGGACTCTCGATGTGTATATGTGCGTGCACAATCACTATCACCCAACCAAACGAGCCTCGAATATATCTATAAACTAAGGAGACAATGAACACTCTCTAGATGGTAAATGGAAGAACAATCATAAGCCTATTTTTCGTGTCACTCTCCATTAATCATGTAGATATATATGTCATTTGATATCAAGAGGACTTTGCGGGTTGTAATGTATGGTTAGGGTAAAAGGTAGATGAAAATGTCGTGTTTAGGCTCAAATCACCCTAGGATGTATGACAACTCATAGATCTTGCACGATTTCTAAGAAAACGTTTCACCGACCTTTTCATCAAATATCTTCTTTCAATCAATCAAACACAACCCAAACTCACCCTAACACTCAATGATCTATACAACACTGCCAATTAGTGATGGTTTTAGGAAGTGGAAACACATGTAACGGATCGGATGCACAAAAGTAGGTAATGAAATAATTAGGCAATGAGGCTCAACGGGAGTAACGAGAGGTAAACAATTTTCTTAGGGTTAGTTTCAAAGGCCCAAACGATCCAAAATGACTACCTAAATCATCTCTCAATAACACATAATCTAGTATTTCACCTCGAGTTTCACTCAAATGGATTCTAGCGCTCAAGAGATGTCAAAGCCTACCTACAACACATAAATATTTTTCGAGTACCCAAAAGGCCAATTGATCGTGATTCATGGTGCTCAAGTGCAACGAGTCAAGAGTGAACTTTAATTAACACAAGTCAAGCAAACAGACATCTCGATGCAATGCATTTCAAAAGACCTAAGAGAACATCACGTGTCTAAACTCATCACTGATTTTAAGTCTTCTCATCTCAACAAAAGTCACAATTTATTCAAACAAACCTAAAAAGAAAAACAACTAAAAACATGGCCACAAGAACACAGGTTATACAAAAAAAAAGTCACACACACAAGTATACCCTAACCCAAACCAACATAAACCAACACGTGTCGCACCCCCAAACTCAAAGTCAATTATGTATTCAAATTAAGCACAAGGGAATAAGAACACATACCGGGGAGGCGAGACAATCTCGCCTCCTAGTGCGGTTGGCAGTGATGCTCCGGGCAAGGTGACCAATATGGGGCTTTGTTCCATAGAGCGCATCTTTAGACTCCATTATTTCTAAACTTGGGTTGCCTCCCAAGAAGCAACGTCATCGACTTGACACGGAGAAGGGTTCTTTAAAGAGCGATTTTTGCCCATAGTATGTGTTATACAACACAACAAATGGGTCTTTATTTTGAACGCCCTCAAGCCTGGCGAGATTTAGCAATGTATGGCACATACTCTCAACTCGACTCTACTCCGTCTTATGTGCTCGGGGCTCGGGAAGCTTGAACGAACAGTACTAAAGGTGGAGGAAGAATTAGCCACATCGGATCCTCATAGATATGATCGTCTTTGATCGGTAGTGGCATCACAATTTGGATCTCAAACGGTGAAGATTCACAAGTGTCATCTTTTAATTTTTCATCGTCGACACAATCTTTGTTTTTCTCCTCATTTGAATCATCGTCACTAAACATACTGTAAGACCCCGAATTAATGCGTACATCATTTTATTTGTATTTTAGAGTAAATTGTGAAAATTCGAGGTGAACTTGGGTCAATTAAAAAAAATATATATATATAAAAAAAAAAAAAAAAAATTCAAATAAAAAGTTTGGGGGTCAAATTGAAAATCTAGAAACATTAAATCCCAACTTAGGGAGGTAAATTGACATTTAACTTTTAATTAAAACTTAAAGGGGTGAAATTGCAAATCTTAAAAACTTTTAAAAGTTGAAATTGATTAAAATTAAGATTTAAAGAAAGTTGTGGGAAGAAAGAGTAATTAATTAAAAAGTTTATTATATATATACGATCGGACGAGAACCGGCCGACAAGGAAATAGAGAAAGTAGACGATGTGGCACGCTTAGATAATTTGAATCCACTAATTTTATACACAAGTAATGATAAAAAATCTCATGATCAAAAATCCCAAATCCAAATCTGAAAATCAGAGAAAAATCTAGAGAGAGAGAGCAGGCCGAAGTTCGGGTTTGAGAAGCAATCATCGGCGAGGGTGTCGGAGGTGCATGGGGGTGCGATCGTCGGCGTAGAGGCTCGTCAGTCCATTTTGAGAGAGAGATCAGGTAGTGGAATCTAGAGAGATGAATTGTGAATCGTTTCCTGTTGATCATCGGTGGTGGTTACAGACGGTGACAGTGGAGCATTTTTTGGCGTGTGGGGGTTGCCGTGCTAGCTGAATCAGGGTAGATCAAGGTCGGCCGGCGAAATTGGGTTGTCGATGGTGACTATTGGTACGGTGCATGTGTTTCGCGGGTAAAGGTGTGCTCTGGTTTCGTCCGATGGTGTATGTGTGTAGCTGTGTGCGTGTTGCCGTAATTCGAAGGAAAGTGATCGGTGACCTTGGGGGAGTGTGTCGTCAATTTTTCATGGGTATGGGTGTTTCGGCGTGAGAGTGGTGGTCGCTGCGGTGTGTTCATGGGTTGCAGTCAGTGTGTGTGTGTGTGAGAGCTCTATAATCAGGTGGGTATGCATAGTCGGTTGTGGGGTGGCTGGTGGTGGTTGTTGAGTGGTGGTGGGGGTTGTGCAGGGTCTTCAGTGAGGGTCAACTGAGCGTGGGAAGCCGCTAGCAGACGACGGCAGTAGAGAGAGAAAGAGGGTCGGCCATCCGGTCGGGAACCAGAAACAGAAAAGAACAGGAAAAAAAAACTAAAAATTTGCACGAACAACCCCGATAAAAATTCAAAATCCATCTCGCGGCCGACGGACGATTCAGAACGGGTAACGTTTTTCGTTAAATTTATTTTAGTTTGTTAAATTAAATTCTAGCATCAAATTGTTGTAACCGGAATAATATTTTGGGACCGTTCACATGAATAAATTTTATATAGTAATTAGTAACGAAGCGAAATTAACCGAATAACAATTTTCACAAATAAAATGTGGGAATGAGAGAACACAGAACTTAGGGCCTGCATTGCATGATTATAATATTTTACATAAGATGTTAATTTAGGCCCCTGTCACTAATAGGTTCACAGGCACCGAAGTAACGTTAGAGTATAGTCGGTAAAAGCTTTTGGGAGCGGATCACAAGGTGAGTGTACTGTCTTCTTACCAAACTATTTTTCTATGTATATATATGATGAAACAAGTGTTTACTTAAACGGTACGAATTTATAAATGATATGGATCAAACAGGATTTGGGTGACTTGGTAAACTGGATTTTTGGAAGATTTCGATGGTTTTCGAAAAAAAGTTAAAAATGAATTGTTGTTGGATTTAGTGAAATTAGACGGTGTTTTTAAAAGAGAATAGAAAACATCTATTTTTCTAAAAATGCCTGATTTTCTAAAAATAAAGGGTGGAAGAGTGGTTTTGATAAAATCAGACGTTTTCTTTAAAAGAAAGTGTGAAATATGGTTTTTGGATTTAATCGTTCGTTTTGAGGAGAAGAGATAGATGTAGTGATTTGACGATGTTGAGTAGACGATATTTATTGAGTTGCGATTCGATGATGTTGTATTTGATTTGATGATGCCATAGTATTTATCCGTTTCGGCGGAGTGATATTATCCGCTTCGACGGAGTGATATTTATCTGTTTTGGCAGAGTAATGTTAGACGTTTATACTGCGCAGTGATTATCCGCTTCGGCGGAGTGATGGGTGTTCGTAGGAAGGCATATCCTACGGATGGTACGGTACCGTTACAAACTCCCAATCGTGAGGTTAAAACGATCACTATGGCTAGCCAGTGTATGTTATGGTAGAGTGATGTGTTTGAGGTGTGTGTTTGAGATGTGGTGTTTTACTTATATTGAGTGATTTATTATTTATTATGGTTGTTGGTATGATTTCATACTAGATGAATTTGGATAGAACTTATCTATATCACTTAATTTTCATTGCTTATATACTTATGCTCGATCCATATTTAATCATGGTAATATCTAGAATGTATTATTAATTTAAAAAAGGTTTTACTAAGAAGACAGTATACTCGCAGGTACAACGGCTAGGAGTCGGTCCCCTACTGGCACTAGGTAGAGTCCAGTGATGGTGTAGTATGGAAATATTTTGGGAGGAGCTGTCTGAGGCGAACCTGTGAGAGCTTCATTCAAGAACGGGTGCGTCCCCAGTTAGAGATGTTGTATATGGAGCAAAATTTATGGTTGTATATTTTTGTATGCACTTTGCCGTTTACTAGTGGGTTTGACATTAAGATAAGATCGTGTCGACATCACGCCGGTCCCACGGTGACGTGTGTCCGGGGTAGGGTGTGACAATTTTGGTATCAGAGCCTAGGTTATAGGTTCTGTAGACTTTCCAGTAGTAGTGTTAATAGAGGATCATGAGATAGGAAGACGTGCCAATTGTCTCGTCAGTAGGAGACTTTGAGATAGGGTGTCGATAGGTGGTGTGAGCCAGTAGTGGACCATGAAATAGGATTGCGATAGGTGGGTTAAGAATGTGAGTGATAGTCATTGCATTATAGTAGATGGTACATTGGCATCGTGCATGGTTATTTGCCATATTGGTGATTAGTGGGTGCGACAAAGTTGTGATACTGCCAGTTGGTGGTTCAGGTAGTGTGGTTGGGAATACTAAATTATAACCGATAAGTAATTCTATTAGTAGTATTTGACATTGGGATTCCCTATCGATAGTACATAATATTTTTATTGTTAAACCAACAATGTGGCAGAACACACTTAATTCGTCCAATGTTAAGTTATTCATTGAATTGACTTGCTAGACAACACTTTATTTATGCAATTACACGACACACTGCGCTACTAATTAAGATAGGCAGATTCTATCATAAATGGGTGGGTATGCTCGTGATTTTATTAGAGAATGAGGTTCATAGGGTTAAAGCAGAAAGCGACGACCATTTGGTGGTATGAAATTAAATCAGATTTGATAAAAATGGAAGAGACAAGATGTAGACTAATCTAAAAAGGATTTACTTTGGAAATACGTTTTAGGTTGAGGGGTAGGTAAATTTAAAAGTTATACAAACTGGGCAAACGCAACGAGAATTAATAGAGAATGGTATGTAGGAAGTACCGAGAATTATGAGTCTGTGTTAATAGTTAGTGCGTATAAATATAAGTTCACTTCGTATTGGTGGTAGGAAGTTGTCAGTAGATCTATTTACCCTTGAATATTTACGATCTTGAAATAATACTGGGTATGGATTTGTTATTTGGCTATCATGCCATAGTGGATTGTTTTAAGAAGAAAGTGATCTGTCAAATCTCAGGCGAGCTAGAATTTGTATTCTCGAGAGACGGAATTATTACTCCTGCTAGTCTGATTTCAGCCCTAGAAACCAAGAAATTATTGTAGAAAGGATGTCAGGGATATATTGTGCATATAATTGACACCAATCAGAGAGAAGTTTCGATAGCAGATATTCCAATGGTCAGAGATTTTTCCAGATGCGTTTCCAGAGGAATGGCCAGGGTTGTCAGTAGATAGGGAGGTGGAAGTCATTATTGAGTTGTTTCCATGAACTGCCCCTATATCGATTCTCCCTTATCGTATGGCGCCTACCAAGCTGAAAGAATTGAAAGTGCAGTTGCAAGATTTCGTTGCAAGATTTACTAGATTGTGGATTTATCAAATCTAGTGTTTCCCATGGGTAGCCCCAGCGTTGTTCGTGAAAAAGAAGGATGACACGTTGAGAAGGTGTATCGACTATCGGCAGCTGATTAGGGTAACTGTCCGTAATAAATATCCGTTACCTAGGATTGATGACTTGTTTGACTAGCTCCAGAAGGCTAAAGTGTTCTCCAAGATAGATCTTCGATTGGGATATCACCAATTGAAAGTTAGAGACAGTGATGTGGCTAAAACGGCGTTCCATACGAGATATGGACACTACGAATTCTTGGTTATGCCCTTCGGTTTGACAAATGTTCCTGCTGCCTTCATGGACTTGATAAATTGGGTCTTCCAACCTTATCTAGATCAATTTATTATCGTATTCATTGACGATATATTGATCTATTCCCAAAGCAGAGACGAGCATGCAAAACATCTTCGAACCATGTTGCAGACATTGTAGGAGAAGAGGCTATATGTGAAGTACAGTAAGTGTGAGTACTGGTTAGATCATGTGGTGTTTTGGGGAATGTTATTTCGGGAGACGGTATTCAAGTGCATCCAAAGAAAATTGAAGCTATTGTTCAATGGGAAAGGCCGAGGAATATGATGGAAGTGCGAAGCTTTTTAGAGTTGGCAGGTTACTATCGACGGTTTGTGTAGGGATTTCCTGTTATAACTGCCCCGTTGACTCGTTTGACCACAAGGAATCCAAATTTGAGTGGACTGACAAATGCGAATAGAGTTTCCAGAAGTTAAAGAGTAGATTGATATCGACACCAATACTATCTCTCCCGACGGAAGGGGTGGTTTTGTAATTTATAGTGATGCGTCCCACTAAGGGCTAGAATATGTTTTGATGCAGCGTGGTCATGTAATCACCTACGCATCTCGACAACTGAAGAATCATGAGCAAAATTACCCGACGCATGATCTGGAGCTGACAACGATTATAATTGCCTTAAAGATTTGGAGACACTACTTGTATGGCGAGACGTGTGAAATCTACACCGACCACCAAAGTTTGAAATATCTATTTACTCAAAAAGGAATTAAACTTCAGGCAGAGACGTTGGATAGAGTTGATTAAAGACTATGTTTGCACTATCCACTATCACCCGGGAAAAAAAGCTAATGTTGTAGCGGATACGTTGAGTCAGAAATCGGCGGGTTCGATCGTGCACATAAGAGCCGTTCATACTAATCTGTATGTCGATTTAAGATCGTTGTGAATCAGTTAGCGATTGGTCAGACAGATGCATTGCTTGCGACTTTAACTTTGAGGCCGACGTTGATTGATCGTATTATCGAAGCTCAGAAGTCAGACGTTCAATTAGAGAAGATTCAAGATGAAGTGAAGAATGGTCGTAGAGCTGAGTATCATGTTAGGGATAGTAATAAAACTTTGATGTTTGGGAATAGACTGGGTGTGCCTGATGTCGTCAACTTGAAAAAGAGATATTTTGGAAGAAACGCCTAGCTCAGCGTACGTGATGCATCTAAGCAGTACCAAAATGTATTGAGATTTGTGTGAACATTATTGGTGGATCGAAATGAAGCGAGGAATTGCAGAATTTGTTGTCAGATGTCTTGTTTATCAGCAAGTAAAGATTGAGCATCAACATCCAAGTGGGTTGTTCCAACCTCTACCTATTCCAAAGTGAAAGTGAGAGCATATCACGATGGATTTCGTTTCAGGATTACCCCGTACTCAAAAAGGACATAATTCCATCTGGGTGATCGTTGATAGGGTTACCAAGTCCGCTCATTTTCTGGCCGTAAAGACGATATATTCTCTTGAAAAGTATGACCAATGAGATTGTTAGGTTACATGGTGCACCGGTTTCTATAGTATCGGATAGAGATCCGAGGTTTACTTCGAGGTTCTGGCTGAGTCTCCAGACTGCTTTGGGTACCAAACTGAAGTTTAGCATCGTTTTCCATCCTCAGACGGACGGTTAATCAGATCGTACGATTCAGACGTTGGAAGATATATTGAAGGGATGTGTTCTAGAATTTGCTGGTAGTTGGGGTAATCATTTGCCGCTGATGGAATTTGCCTACAACAACAGCTATCTTACGACAATTGAGATGATTCCTATGAAGCGTTGTATGGTAGGAGATATAGAACTCCAGTCTGTTGGACTGAGGTGGGTGAACATAAATTGTTGATGTCGGACATAGCTCAGATGATAGCAGACAAAGTGAAGGTGATTCGAGAGAGATTAAAAAAAAATTGCCTAGAGTCGACAAAAGAGTTATGCAGACGAGTGGCGACAGGAGTTGGAGTTCGAAGTGGGAGATCTTGTGTTCTTGCGCATTTCTCCGTGGAAAAGCATAATGAGGTTCGGGAAGAAAGGAAAGTTGAGCCCAAGGTATATTGGACCTTATGAAATTTTAGATCGAGTTGGCACTACAGCGTATAGACTTGCGTTACTGCCAGAGTTGTCTCGACTGCACAACGTTTTTTATGTATTGATGCTCTAGAAATATGTGTCAGACCCTTCTCATGTGTTGACTTCACAGCCAAACGAATTGGAAGCAGATTTAATCTACGTTGAAGAGCTAGTCCAAATCCTAAGCCGTAAGGACCAGGTGTTGCGAACGAAAACGATCCCGTTAGTTAAAGTGTTGTAGCGCAGTCATGCAGTGTAAGAGGCAACGTGAGAACGAGAGGACGAGATGAGAAACAGATACCCACATTTGTTCAATTAGGTAATAAAATTTTGAGACGAATTTTTTTTTAGAAGGGAAGCGTTATAAGACCCCGAATTAATGCGTACGTCATTTTAGTTGTATTTTAGAGTAAATTGTGAAAATTTGGGGTGAAGTTGGGTAAATTAAATATATATATATATATATATATATATATAAATAAATAAATTCAAATAAAAAGTTTGGGGGTCAAATTGAAAATCTAGAAACATTAAATCCCAACTTAGGGAGGTAAATTGACATTTAACTTTTAATTAAAACTTAAAGGGGTGAAATTGCAAATCTTAAAAACTTTTAAAAGTTGAAATTGATTAAAATTAAGATTTAAAGAAAGTTGTGGGAGGAAAGAGTAATTAATTAAAAAGTTTATAATATATATATATATATATATATATATATATATATATATATATATATATATACGATCGGACGAGCGAACCGGCCGGCAAGGAAATAGAGAGAGCAGGCGACGTGGCACGCTTAGATAATTTGAATCCACTAATTTCTTGCACAAGTAATGATCAAAAATCCCAAATCCAAATCTGAAAATCAGAGAAAAATCTAGAGAGAGAGAGCAGGCCGGAGTTTGGGTTTGAGAAGTGATCGCCGGCGAGGGTGTCGGAGGTGCATAGGGGTGCGATCGTTGGCGTAGAGGCTCGTCAGTCCGTTTTGAGAGAGAGATTAGGTAGTGGAATCTGGAGAGAAGAATTGTGGATCGTTTCCTGTTGATCATCGGCGGTGGTTGCAGACGGTGACAGTGGAGCATTTTTCGGCGTGTGGGGGTTGCCGTGCCAAGTGAATCAGGGCAGATCAAGGTCGACCGGCGAAATTGGGTTGTCGACGGTGACTGTTGGTACGGTGCATGTGTTTCGCGGGTGAAGGTGTGCTCTGGTTTCGTCCAATGGGGTGTGTGTGTAGCTGTGTGCGTGTTGCCATCGTTCGGGAAAAGGTGATCGGCGACCTTGGGGGAGTATGTCATCAATGTTGCATGGGTGTGGGTGTTTCGGCGTAAGAGTGGTGGTCGCTGTGGTGTGTGCATGGGATGCAGTCAGTGTGTGTGTGAGAGCTCAATAATCAGGTAGGTATGCGTGGTCGACTGTAGGGTGGCTGGTGGTGGTTGTTGAGTGGTGGTGGGGGTTGTGCAGGGTCTTTAGTGAGGGTCGGCTGAGCGTGGGAAGCCGCCGACGGATGGCGGCAGTAGAGAGAGAAAGTGGGTCGGCCATCCGGTCGGGAACCAGAAACAGAAAAGAACAGGAAAAAAAAACTGAAAATTTGCACGAACAACCCCGATAAAAATTTAAAATTCATCTCACGGCCGACGGACGATTCAGAACGGGTAACGTTTTTCGTTAAATTTATTTTAGTTTATTAAATTAAATTCTAGCATCAAATTGTTGTAACCGGAATAATATTTTGGGACCGTTCACATGAATAAATTTTATACAGTAATTAGTAACGAAGCAAAATTAACCGAATAACAATTTTCACAAATAAAATGTGGGAATGAGAGAACACGGAACTTAGGGCCTGCATTGTATGATTATGATATTTTACATAAGATGTTAATTTCGTCCCCTGTCACTAATAGGTTCGCAGGCACCGGAGTAACATTAGAGTATAGTCGATACAAGCTTTTGGGAGCGGATCATGAGGTGAGTGTACTGTCTTCTTACCAAACTATTTTTCTATGTATATATATGATGAAACAAGTGTTTGCTTAAACGGTACGAATTTATAAATGATATGGATCAAACAGGATTTGGGTGAGTTGGTAAACTGGATTTTTGGAAGATTTCATTGGTTTTCGAAAAGAAGTTGAAAATTTATTGTTGTTGGATTTGGTGAAATTAGACGGTGTTTTTAAAAGAGAATAGAAAACATCTATTTTTTTAAAAATGCCTGGTTTTCTAAAAATAAAGGGTGGAAGAGTGATTTTGATAAAATCAGACGTTTTCTTTAAAAGAAAGTGTGAAATATGGTTTTTGGATTTAAACGTTGGTTTTGAGGAGAAGAGACAGACGTAGTGATTTGACGATGTTGAGTAGACGATATTTATTGAGTTGTGATTCGATGATACTGTATTTGATTTGATGATGCCATAGTATTTATCCGCTTCGGCGGAGTGATATTTATCTGCTTCGGCAGAGTGATGTTAGATGTTTGTACTGCGCAGTAATCATCCGCTTCGGCGGAGTGATGGGTGTTCGTAGGAAGGCATATCCTACGAATGGTACGGTACCATTGTAAACTCCCGATCGTGAGGTTAAAACGATCACTATGGCTAATCAGTGTGTGTTGTGGTGGAGTGGTATGTTTGAGGTGTGTGTTTGAGATGTGGTGTTTTACTTATGTTGAGTGATTTATTATTTATTATGGTTGTTTGTATGATTTCATACTTGATGAATTTGGATAGAACTTATCTATATTAGTTAATTTTCACTGCTTATATACTTATGCTCGATCCATATTTAATCATGGTAATATCTAGAATGTATTATTATTTTAAAAAAAAGGTTCTACTAAGAAAACAGTACACTCGCAGGTACAACGGTTAGGAGTCGATCCCCTACTGGCACTAGGTAGAGTCCGGTGATGGTGTAGTATGGAAATATTTTGGGAGGAGCTATCTGAGGCAAACCTGTGAGAGCTTCATTCAGGGACGGGTGAGTCCCCAGTTAGAGATGTTGTATATGGAGCAGAATTTATGGTTGTATATTTTTGTATGCACTTGGTCGTTTACTAGTGGGTTTGACATTAAGATGAGATCGTGTCGACGTCACGCTGGCCCCACGGTGACGGGTGTCCGGGGTGGGGTGTGACACATACCCAAGTTCATCATGCTCATATTCTATTTCTCATGGTGGCTTTCATAGATGGATGTGACTTGTGCGTCTCTCAGTGCCACCATTCCCGACTCGGTCTCAATAAAGCTAACAAGTTAATTGATTTGCGTCTCAAGAGACTTTACAGTCATGTCGATATCAGCGCAGGTCATATCAATATTATCATGACGGTCCTCATGCTCATTTAGACGGTCAGACGTTTTCCTCCAGAAAACCTGAGTTTTTCCCCTGAATGCTGCAAAATTTCTTCCAGGGTAGGGGAAAAGTCCACAAGTTGGTGCGGGGTGTCAATCCATGGGGCCGAAATGTTAGAACTATCCCCCAAGCTTTGGTGACTTGTTGAAAAATTCCAACTCTGATAGTCAAAATCGGCCATGTCATCCAATGACAAATAGGTTTCGTCCGTGGTTAGTTCGTAAAAAGAAGTGGTACCATTTCCTTCTTCCACCCATGTTCTTGTTGCGGCTTGTAACCCGTCAAGGAAGTTGAGTAGTTGACACTCCTTTGGAAAATCATGATTGTGGAACCAAATGAGTAACTTCTTACATCGTTCCCGAGCACAATAAAACGGCTCGGAATCTTGTTAAGAAAATTGTAATAGCACTTATTGATGACACATCTTCAAGTATCTCACAAAACAAACAAAACTAAAAAAAACAAAAATTAGAAATAAAAAAAATGCCTAAATTAAAATCAAGTTACTTATTCACAATATTAACAACAATCTAAAGGTCAATCCCCGGCAACAATGCCAAAAACTTGGTAACGAATTATTTCATCGCTACAATACCGCAAGTGTACGGGTCAAGTTTTAATAGTATAAGAAGAGTAGGGTTATCATATCCATAGGGATTGATTTAAATTGTTGTTAAGTACCGCAATTATCGTAACTCAACTTTATTTAGGCGATTGAATTTTGTGGTTTTTAAATTATTAAATCTAAAACAACTAAATTAAATATAAATACAAAAATAAAATAAAATATGAATTAGATATGCACAAATGTTCTAAGGGCTTGATTTCATCTCGTTATTCTCGTGTTTTTCTATTTAGTAATTATTAGTTAATTTCGTTCATTCAATAATCAAGGTCCTAGTGCTATTACTCTCTCACTACCTCTTCCGAGCGTCAAGTGAGAGAATATGTAATCACTTCAATACCGATATCTATATCCCGTATTTAGGTGAAAACATTCGCTATATCTGACCTTATAAATTACACAAGCTCTAAATATATCCTAATCTATTAAAACTTACGTTGTGTTTAACCTAAGTCCGAACCCGAGATTACCTCTCCCGAGTGTCAAATCTCAAATTCTCAATTCATCCAAAATACCGTATGTGAGCATATAACGGAAGCATGAAGAAGGAAAACATAATTGAATGGAAACCCTAGTTGGCAAATCTAGAACTTGATCACCTCTCGATTTCACAAATCCTAAATTCCGAACTAGATTAATTAGGTGTTGATTTCCTCCCGAACTCACAACAATCTAAACTATACACTCCTAATTCCGGTTACGAATTCAACCTCTCTCGTCTAACTCATTGGCTTCATGAATCAAACACATTAGGCCTAAGAGATGCATAAAATGGAATTAAATCTAATAATTGACAAAATATTCACAACACAGTTCAAACGAGACTACATCAAGCCCTAGATCTAGATTACGAACACAACATAGATAGATCCATAGCAAATCTTCTCAATAAATTCATAAATATAGTATGTTCAACACAATATTACAAGTATAAACATAAAACAAAAGATTGGGGATAGAAAAAGAAAGAGAAAATGCTTATTGTGGGTTTGGGCACCGGATCTTCAACTACACGTGCCACCAATGATGTTTTCTTCTTCGATCTCGTATCAAAACACTATCACCATGTGTTTTCTCACCCAAAATCGCCTCTCCTCTGTTCCCTTTCGTCTATCTTTTCCCTTTGGTCAAAATGAGCTTAAATACCCTATTTTAGGATTCAGATGTGATAGATGGTACTACAGTGCACGTTTTAGCAAGTCGCAACGCGACAAGGGCTAAAACCCACTGACGGGAGCACGCTGCAGCTCGCGTTGTGCAGTACAAACTACTATTTTGTATGTTACTCATAAATTTCTCATCTGAACTCCGATTGAGGTTATTCAAAAACCTATGGAATGATAAGATGTAGATCTACAACTTACATGTTTTGATATTTTCCAAAATCGAATTGAATCATGGTAAAAAAATGGCCTTGAAGTTACATCACCTGCACTAATTTTGCACATTTTCTCCCATTTATTTATATTCTTACCTAACAACACAAAAACACATTAAACTTACAAAAATATTTTAAAACACATAAATATTTGAGGTAAAAAGTACTTAATTTGTTGGTAAAAAAACCCACTCATCAGCGGTTTGAGGACTTAATAAGAATATGCTCCCAACACGGGTATCAAGATCGGTTTCAAATCCAACTCTTCCACAATAGGTCAGATGGGAAACCTAGAATGATCATGGATGTTGCATTCGAGGGTTCTTTGCTATCTAAAATGTCTGAGGAAGCTTAAGAGTTATTGGAGAAAATGGCGGCTAATAATTTTCAATGGCCCCATGAGCGTAATATGGGATGAAAGGTAGCTGGTATTCATGAGATTAATCATGTAGCTACTTTGTCGGCCCAAGTTTCGAAGCTCATAGAAAAAATTGTTGCTTTCACCACTAAGGACGTTTCATCAAGTAGAGAAATGGAGAGTATAGCTATTGTTTCTCAACCAAGGAATTATGATGAATTCAACAAATGCAATTTCATCAGCAATCGAGCTTACACCTTTAGGCCCGCTAATAACATCCCAACTTATTATCATCCCGGGATTCTAAACCATGAAATTTTTTCTTATGCAAATACTCAAAATACATTGCAAGCTCTTCTCGATTATCCTTCAAGACAACAGGGGCCTCCTCCGTAACAATCGAGTCATCATTCGCAACAACAATAGGTGGATAGGAATAAATCACCATTGAAAGATGCTTTGACTGCATTCATAAACGAATCTCATGTTTGCTTTAATAAGCACGAGTCTCATCTTGACAGCAGTGAGACGCATTACACCAATATGCATACAACCATAAAGTTATTAGATACCCAAATTGGATAACTTGCTAGAATATAGTACGATTCTTCAACGTAAACTACTGCAAAAATTGAAGGATCTGGAGGTTTCACCATCCCATGTACCATTGGGAGTTCAAATTTTAAGAAGGCATTGTATGACCTTGAAGCTAGTATCAATCTTATGCCTTTAACCATTTTTCGAAAGTTAGGGCTTGGAGAAGTGCAACCCACTACTATTTTCTTGCAAATGGCGGATCGCTCTATTACTTATCTAAGGGGCGTTATTGAAGATTTGTTGGTAAAGATAGAAAATTTTATTTTTGTAATACCCTAAAAATTTATATTTTTTTATAAAATATTCTTTTATATAAGTTTAATATTTTTGTGTTGATTTGTACATTATGAAAATTTACAATAAATATTTGATAATTTTAGGGAGATAAGTGTAATTATTGAATTTAATATGAATTATCTTAGAATCGTGGGCGGGTTAGTGTAGCTTTTTTATAAAACTTCACCACTAAGTAATTGATTTGTGTCCATATAATTAAAGGGAAAAAAAAAAGAAAAATTATAGCTACATGTTGATCTTGCGCGCGCGCGCGTTCACACACACACACACACATATATATATATGTTGGATATGTAAGACGTTACACATGTAGATGTTTTGAGAATCAATAATAATAACAATAAACAATTCATATATATATATATATGCTAAAGTTATACAATTAACCTTTAAAAACATATGGAGAGTAATAAAGATACACTGGATACCATTTGAGATGTTATCTTGAGCGATAATAAAATATGTCGGTTTGAAATATCTCGATTCAGATTTTGGCTTCGAAATTCAGATAGAATTTCAAACTCTTTTAATATTTGTATTTAATTTTCCTATTGTGTGATTTATGTTATTATTGTTGTTGAATTTTAACTATTAAATTTTATGAAATATTTGTGATTATGTGAAATTATGTGGAAATCATGCTTATATATTTTATCAATTAATTGCATGTATTAGAGGGGTTAAATTCGACTGAGCGTTGGCTCATAACCCCACAATTTTGGTTGCAGGACCGGTAAGAGTGAAACGGCGACGAGAATTTTAATTTATATTTAGTTTGTAACAGTCAAAGCTAATATTTACTATTATTGATTCGATAAATGGATATTTATAATTATCGTGTTTATTATAATTATAATTCAATTTACGGTTATATATTTATTGGTTAAACTTGATCAAGCTGATTAATAAAACACTCAAAAATGTATTGTAACATTTAGCGTCCATTATGACGCTTTGTACTCTTGAAGTTTGACATGAATTTCACTTTGGTCCTATAGTTTCAATTAGATCATACAAATATTTTAGGTGGCCTTTGATTACTGTTTCTGCATAGCATTATTGATTATTAAAGCTTTTGTTTTCTTTTTACGCTTTTGACCCCTAAATCTTCAAATGATTTAATTGCCTCCTTATCTCATTTGTAACAATTCCCAATTTGGGAAAAATATTGGTGATTTAAATGAATTTATAATTATCGCCGTAGTTGTAAAATTTAAAATAAAATATTAATAAGATTATGTTAATATTGAAATGCATTATTATTGTTTTATAAATGAAGATTGTTTTATTATATCATAAATGTATTACTTTATCATTTCCAGTAAATCGGCCCTAGTTAGTGTATATTAACTGAAATCTTCATTTATATATATTATTAAATATGCTGTATTAACGTGGCTACCATATTTTCAACGTGTTTTTCCGAAATTTGTATAACTAATAATTTTACATGATAATTAACATGGGTTGATCTAGCCATTACACAGCTAAAAAATATTGGTCAAATATAAAGTAGTTATAAAGTACTTTTAATATTTATAATGGTTGAATTCGAATTTGGTATTAATTCTTCGAAAGAAGAAATCGCGTGGCAGCCCTGAAAAATCGGATCGTTATAGGTGGTATTAAAACTGAATTAATAGCAGTACTAATTTAATTATATAGATGGGGACATATTTGGGGTAGAATTCTGATGCGAACCTCACCAAGAATTAGTGAGACCGAAACCAACTTAAGGTTTCTTTGCGAAGATCGAAACTAAATAAGATTTTGAACGAGCTAAAAATACAGAAAATTGAAAGATAGATTACCTTGACCCAACGTTTATGAATGAAACGCGAACCAATGGTATAATGATCTTGACCCAATGATTATAATGAATCACGAATCAAAGATATAAGTTTGAACGACACAAGCAACTCTTAATAAGTTCAGGAAAAGTTCTCTGAAAAACTAAAGAGAAAACTCTCACAATTTTTATTAATCAAAGTAATGTGAAATTTGTAGGTCTACAAAGCCCCTTAAATAGGTGGCCAAGAGAATAAGAAAAGAAATCCTAATACACTTTGAAATTCGTGGGTCTACATGGAGGAAAAAGGAAATCCTAAAATCTAATTGCTAAATAAAGAATAAGGAAGCTTCCTAATTTGCCTTACATTCCTAGTTAGAAAAGAAAATGATTTACTTGGCAATCAAGCTTACAAATCAGCCTAAAATAATTAAAAGACTTAAAATAATAAAATAAATATGATAAGAATTTCGTGGTCCACAAGCCTTGGTCTATTTGAGTTCATGTCTAAACCCATTTACTTGCTTTGATGAGATGGATTAGGCTTTGATTGTCATTTGGGCCTAATTTGGGCTTTATTGTTTTCAATTCAGCCGAAAGCTCTTGAATTAGCCCATTAAGCGCTTCTTTGATCTTCTTGGATCTTGCCCCAGTAATGGGCCCAACCGGGATATGCAATGTGTCCTTTGATGTTGCTTGTTGGTTCTCATCAAATTCTCTATAAGAGAAATCAAGTGACGGCCTTGGGAAACCGGGCCGTTACAATTTTTCCAATTGATTTTGTTGTGTTGGACATGGAAGAAGACTAAGAAATTCCTATTATTCTTGGGAGGCATTTTCTTGCAACCAAAAAGGTTTTGATTGATGTGCATAGTGGGAATCTAACTCTAAGGGTCAATGAAGAAGAAGTTAAGTTCAACATTTTCAAAACCATGAGGTTTTCGGAAGAAAGTTCGACTTGTAATCGAGTGGAGGTGGTAAACTCTTGTGTTAAAGAGTTCATTCGAAAGATTGTGTATCCTGATCCTTTGGAGTATACACTCACCAATTCCTTATCTATGGTAGATTTTGGTGAGGAATGATATACCAAGAAAGATAGTGTTGTGGATTGTATTCTAGCTCTCGAAGTTTTACTTAGTGAAGTGGTCAATGTGGATCAAGTGGATATTCTTGAGGGGCATAAGAGTTCATCTAGCTCTTCAAATTCACCTGAAGGCGGGTTGGTTTTTAAACAATTACCTAGACACCTTCGGTATGCCTTTTCAGGGGAAAACTCTACCAATCCAGTGATCATTTTATCATCATTGAGTTAAGAAGAAGAAACGAAGTTACTCCTAGTCTTGAAGAAACACACATTCGCGTTTTCTTGGTCCATTTTCGACATTAAGGGGATAAGCCCAACCATTTGTATGTACAAGATTCTTATGGAAGACTCATATAAGTCTTCAATTGAGCATCATTGAAGGCTTAACCTGGCAATGAAGGAAGTTGTTCGAGCCAAAGTTCTCAAGCTATTGAATGTCGAGATCATTTATGCAATTTTGGATTGTGCGTGGGTGAGCCCCGTGCAAGTGGAACCGAAGAAAGAAAGGATGACAGTGGTTAAAAATGAAAACAATGAGCTAATACCCTCTTAAACTATCATAGGGCGGTGTTTATGCATAGATTGTCAGAAATTAAACAAAGACACAGGGAATGATCATTTTCCCCTTCTTTTCATTGACCAAATGTTAGATCGGTTGTCGGTTATAACTACTACTATTTCCTTAACAGGTTTCCGACTATAATCAAATAGCCATTGCATCAGAGGATAAAAAAAAGACCACTTTCACTTGCCCATGTGGTACATTTACTTTACCAAGAATGCTCTTTGGTCTTTGTAATGCTCCCGCCAAGTTTAAAAGGTGTATGATGGCAATTTTCTCCGACATGGTTGAGAACATAATGGAAGTTTTAATGGATGTTGGGTCTTTTTTTATCACTGTCTCCATAACTTGTCACTTGTGTTGGAGATGTGTAAAGAGAAGACTTTAGTTTTGAATTAGGAAAATGTCACTTCATGGTGCGGGAAGGAATTGTTTTGGGTCATCGGGTGTCATCTAAAGGAATAGAAATGGATCGAGCAAAGATAGTCATGATTAAGAAACTTCCTCCACCGACAAATGTCAAGGGGATCCGGAGTTTTCTAGGCCATGCCGGTTTCTACCGAAGATTCATAAAGAAATTTTCGAAGATTGTGAAGCCCTTGTGCAATTTACTTGAGAAAGATGCTCCGTTCGAATTTTATGACTGTTGTTTGAAGGCTTTCAATGTTATAAAGTAAAAATTAATTTTGGCTCTAATTATGGTTGCACCCGATTGGAATGATCCATTTGAGATTATGTGTGATACCAATGACCATGTTGTTGGAGCAGTCTTAGGTTAATGAAAGGAGAAGATTTTTCAGGCCGTCTATTATGCAAGTAAAACTCTTAATGATGCCCAAGAGAACTACACCACTACGGAAAAAGAGATGTTGGCGGTGCTCTATGCTTATGACAAGTTTCGGTCGTACGTCGTGGCGTCCAAGATAATTATCTATATGGACCATGCAGCTATCCGTTACTAGTTCGCGAAAAAAAATGCCAAGCCTCGTTTAATTCGGTGGATTCTTTTACTCCAAGAGTTTAATGTGGAGATTCGCGACAAGAAGAATAGTAAGAATGTTGTTGCAGATCATCTTTCAAGACTCGAGCTTGAAGATATTGGTGGTGACTCGTGCATTTCGGAAGTTTTCCCGGATGAGCAACTTTTCAAAGTTGAGGTAATACTTCCTTGGTTCACGGATATTGTTAATTATCTTGCTTGTAATGTATTACCCTCGAACATGTCTAGCCTTAAAAAAAAAGGTTTTTGTATGATGTGAAGAATTATCTGTGGGATGATCCCATTTTATTCAAAAAGTGTTATGATCAAGCCATTCAGAGATATGTTCCTAAAGAAGAAATTCAATATCTCTTCTATCACTGTCATTCATCGCCCTATAAAGGATATTTTGGTACAACTAGAATAGCCACAAGGTATGAGGCTTTATTGGCCTACACCTTTTCGAGATTCTTATAGTTTTGTGAAGACTTGTGATCGGTGCCAAAAGGGTTGGTAATATTTCTAGACGGCATGAGTTGCCTTTCCCGAATATTTTTGAGTTGGAACTCTTTGATGTATTGGGAATAGATTTCATAGGACCTTTCCCTTCTTCCTTTGGTCAAGAGTATATTTTGTTGGCCGTGAATAACATGTCAAGATAGGTAGAAGCTATGGCCATGCTAACCAATGATGTAAAGGTGGTGTTGAAGTTTTTTCAAAAGAACATCTTCACGAGGTTCGGGACTCCTTGGGTCATTATTAGCGATGAAAGAACTCATTTTTGTAACACGATTTTAAATATTCTATTGACCAAATATGGAGTGAGGCACAAGGTAGCACTAGCCTACCATCCTCAAACTAACAGGCATGCCAAAGTCTCTAATCAAGAGATTAAACAAATCATTGAGAAGATAGTTCATGCAAACCGAAGAGATTGGACAATAAAACTTGATGATGCTTTGTGGGCTTACCGCACGGCTTTCAAAACACTGATTGGAATATCTCCATATCGATTGGTATTTGTAAAAGCGTGTCACTTACTGGTGGAGTTGGAGCACCATGCTTTTTGGGCATTTAAGAAGCTAAACTTCAATCTCAAGGCTTTCATGGAACAAAGACTTCTACAACTTAATGAGTTAGAAGAATTTCGAAAAGGTATACGAAATGCCCGGATCTACAAGCAGAGGACAAAAAATGGCATGACCAACACATCTTGAAGAGGGAGATCATTCCGGGACAACAAGTGTTACATTTCAACTTTCGATTGAAACTTTTCCTAGCAAAGCTGAAATCGAGATTGTCTAGATCATTCAAGGTAAAGCTAGTGTTTCTATTCGGCACTGTGAAGCTAGAAGATCAAAATGGAAAGCCTTTCTAAGTGAATGGTCAAAGGCTCAACCATTATTATGGTGGAGAGGATCGCTTTGTGGAGCACATCTCGCTCGTCGACCAAAATTGAGGTCAATAGCTAAGTCCAACTAAGAATGTTAAATTTAGCACTTCTTGGGAGGCAACCCAAGCAATTTTTACTCTGCTATTTTTATTAAAAAGAAAAAAAGAAAAAGAAAAAGACATGTTGAGCAGAATGTTTGGGCTGCATCTGGGTATTCTAGGTTGCAGCGGAAGAAAAAATGAGAAAACAAAGAAGTTCCAGCAGAAAGTTTGGGCTGCAGCGAAGGAAAAAATGAAAAAAAATGTCTTTCCAGCAAAACGTTGCCATTGCAATGGGAGAATTCGGGGCTACAAAGCGAAAAGAAGAAGAGAAATCAAAAAACACCAACAGAAAGTTAGCGCTACAACGAGGAATCACTCCGTTACAGCGACGCCAGCGCCAACCATATGGTGTTGTAGCGCATGCCCTCTGTTCAGAAAAAAGCTCGCAAGTTGGCGCTGCAACGCCAATGACTTTGTGCTATAGCGCCATTCCACGATTACAAGAAAATACGCTCATTTTTTACCCCCAAATCGAAAAATACCATTTTCTTCCTCCCAAAACAATCCCAAATCAAACCCTAACCCAAAGATCCAACAAAATTTCACCCTAAATCTCAAAATCAATCTCATTTACCCTTTCACATTCAAGATTTGCTCAAGGATTTTAAAGTTTCTAACCATTCTCATGCTAAGGGTTCCAAGTAAGTGCATTATAGTTGGGTTTGGAGATATTTTATGGTTTGATACTAGTAATGCTAGAGTTATTGTAGATCTTGACAAAGTTGCATATTTGATAGAATTTTTGAGTGATTCTTGACTTGTTGTGAGGACTATTGAGAAATTTTGGGTGATTGTTGAAAGTGTTGAAAGTGTGGGAGTTCTTTAAAAATTTAGGTCGATTATTGTTGACAGTGGCTTGTGGCATAATTGTTGTTTATGGTGTGGAGTGATTGATTGTCGAATTTTTGTCATCTCGTCTTGTGTTACTTTGAAAAATACCGTTAAAATGAGTGGCGAAGAAAAGTTGAGGCTCAATATCCAAGGCATACAATTCAACAAAATTTGTATCCATTGAGGCTGAGGAACATTTTAATGACTCGGTCGTTAAGCGAATGGGGTTCAAGGAAAGAGGATTTGAATTGATGCCTTCACGTTTTTCAGATATCATGAGAGTTATTGAGACTCGGGGATAGCACTTCTATTGTCAAAAATCGGGCGTCGTGGCAATGACAATGGTGAGAGAATTATATGTCAACGCGAAGGAAGCGACGGATTGCACTACAATAGTACAGGAAAAACAGATAAAGTTTGATAGTAAAACTATCAACCAATAATACAAAATCCCAATCCTCAACATTAATGCGCTCGCTAGCCTTGATGAAAATGCCAATCTTGACGAGGTAACAACCTCTATTTGTGGAAGGGTGGCGAGTGGCTTATTGTGAAATGAACTCAGACCACTTTCTTAAGCAAAGAGCTTGAGATGCCAATGAAAAATTGGCACTATTTCTTTTGTGCTAGGATGGCACCCACATCTCACTTAACTGAAATAACCAGAGAGCGGGCATTGATGATGTATTGTATCTAGACTGATTTTCCAATCGACATTGGGAGCTGGATCTATACCGCTATCCGCCATGTTGCATACAACCTCGCGGTTGGTCTCTCATTTCTGACTCTCTAAACAAATTTAATTGCGGCAGAAGGTCTAAGCACAGATGGTCAAGAGGTAATCCAACCCAAAAAGCCTCGCAATGATAACGCCATCCAGTGCATCATCAAGAGTGAGACTGGGGTAGATGATGCAGCAGACTCATCCAGACCACGCGAGTTGTATCTCGTACTTCCTCGTCCGACATGTACTCTGTTGATCCCGAGATTTTGATGGACAATTAAGTGTTGATATTTTTTGTGGAACTAACGGATTTGGAAGGATGCAGAGACAGACATTAAGAGATTGAAGATTCTGAAGAATCTAGGGGAAAACAACTCAGGTTAATTTTTTACTCTTAATTATTCCGATTAGGATCACACACGACATGAAAATAAATTTATGATTTTATGTATTTTTATTAGGATCCTAAATAGTTAAACATATTTGCTTCTATGTGAAATTGAAGAAGAAATATAGACTTAAGTTATATTAGTGATTAAAATTGAATTTAAATGTTAGTTAAGTTAACCGAGAAAATAAATTGGTTAAAAGGGAAAAAACTTCGAAGAATAGAGTCAAAATTAATTAAGAAAAAAGTTATCCAGTATTGTTCAATCGACCTACCTGAGAGGATCGGTCAATCGATGGGTGTAGGTTGGAATATGTTGAAGTCTCTGAATCGATCGGTCGACTTATAGTGTAGGATCGGTCAACCTATGGCCAATGGATGAAGTCTCTAAATCGTTCAGTCGACTTGTGGTGGAGGATCGGTCGACCTCTGGCCAATAGGTGAACTCTCTAAATAGTTAGGTTGACAGACCAAAGAGTAGCGATCGACCTACTGTGGCTGGAAATTGGCTTGGGCTACAACCTGAATCAAGTGGTCGTCCTATGGTGTTTAGTCGGTCAACCGATGGTTTGGTTTCAAGTTTGGAAGATTTCATGAATTTGATCCTTAACTAGCCGTTTTTGGCTTACTTGATTGAGATATTCTAGGAATCTGAACTTAATTGAGATATGGTCTATCTATTCTAATCCCTATTAATTTGGACTATTTAATAAAATGTTCTTTTAATTAAAGTGCTTTAATACTTTCTATTTTTATGAATTTCGATTTAAAAACTGTTTAAGGACCAAAAAAAGATTTTCCAAGAATATTTTTAAATGAAAAAAAATCTATTTTGAACATATATGATGTATAGGATCTTGGGGTGTCATTTAATGATATAGTATTTGAAAAATAACTGTTATAAGATATATTCGAAATTTCTATATTTAAACCTGCGAATTTTGAGTTTAAATATTGCTATTGTGGTGGAGAATATTTGGGAGAGATTTAAGAAATTTTATTTTGATCTTACGATTTAATCCATATACTTAAATATAATTCTTTCTATACTTTCATTGATTAAAATCAAATTATTTTTGGGACTAAATTAAGAGTTTTAGAAGTTATATTGTTGGTCAAATATAGCCTTTTTAAATCTATATGATATTTGAGGTCCATATGTGTCATTTATTGATATAACATTTGAAAACTAGCCGTTGGATGTCTAGTTTGAGGGCTATTAAAAGAGACCTGCGGGATTGTATTATACACATTAAGAACAATCAGTTCCTGAGCTATTATGAGAGTTATCATTCTGATATTATACTGAGAGATTATCTTGAGATTATTTTGTTCTTGAAATTCTTGAGTTAAAGCACTATTTGAGTTAGCGTCACTGATCTAAGCTGTCTTGCGATACTACATGCAATCTATTCGGTGTTTTCCTGGTGAGATCGTTCCAAGCTTATTCTTTAATTGAGTATTTTATAATTACTACTTGCCTGGTGAATTGATCTTTTTGAGAAATCATTTTTGAACTTTAAAAGCATAAAAATCTTTTAAAACAATTTGTGTGTAAATCTGATTATGTGCTAATTTGTGTGCTACTCGTTTTCTTTAAAAATTAGATTTTGAAATTCTCACTATATTTCTATCACTAGTATCAGGACATTAATTGAGTTCAAATTTATCTAGGTGGTAGAAGCTCCTAGTGGGAAAAAGACTTATCAATTTTGTAATTGGTGAATTGTGTGTCGGATTAGATACTATTGGGAGTGTCTAATCAAAGGTAGTTGGTTACAATCTCTTCCGGTAAAGAGATTTAGATTTTGATCTTTACTTAGAGTACAAAAGATTAGGTTACTCTTTTCCCGTGAAAAGATATAGGGGTAATTCTTCCTAATTAAAATTATTTTGAGTGAATTGTAACGGTTCAATCCTTACCGGTGAAAATGCTACTTGGAGTAATTGTGAGGTTTAATTCTTGAGCCTAAGGTATAAAAGGAATTAGGTTTGATCCTTAGCCTGTGAAAGGATTAGGTTATTCTTGAGTCTGAAAAAAGATAAGATTATTCCTAAGCCTGTGAAAAGATATTGAAAAGGTTATTCTTGAGTCTGGGAAAAGGAAATTGTAAAGGTTGATTCTGAGCCTGTGAAAAGAATCATTGTGTAAAGGTTTTGTTCCTACCTATTTAAAGGAATCTTAGTGGTTTAGTAGATGCGACTCTCCGTGGGGCTCGAAGAACTGAATTAGCCAAAAGTAGCTTGGTGAACCAGTATAAATCTTAGTGTACTGTGATTTTACTTTATTTATTTTCAGTTGTTTAGATGTGCACCTAATTTTGTTAACACTTATCTGCTACTATAAAGATAATAATTAATTTAGGATAAAATTAATTATTTAAATTTTCGAGTGTTATTATTTGATAATTTTTATAACTACCCAATTTACCCCCCTCTTAGGTAGATCACTGGGCCAACATACTCATAACTTCAGTAGCAAGGTGCACAAATCGACGCCCTAACGGCTCAACAAGTGATTCAAGAGTAGAACATTCAAGCCCTACAATCTTGAGCTGCCTAAGAATATTAATGGCATCTCAAGAAAGAAAAATATGATGCTTCCTGTTATCAAACGATTGGTCAAATGTTCGCTCATTTTGGCTTATAAATGGGACAAGGCATGGCAAACTTTTATCAGATGCCACCGTTCTCCGATAGTATTCGACAACCGTACTAGCCGTACCCGTCTTCGCCGCCGCCACCACTGTACCAGGATGATAACCAATAGGAGGCAAGACATTAGCTCTCGCCTCTCAGGTATGTGTTCCCTTCCCTTCGCACTATAAATTGTCTATTTTTATCATTAAAGGCAATGATTGGTTTTAATCTGGGGGTGGATAACGTACTTCGTTGGGTGTATTTTAATTTGTGTTATCGTTAATTCTTATTTTTACTTTTATCTAAAAAAAAACAATTAAAATTTTTGTTGAGTTGTTCTCCAAGTCTCAATGATTGTCAACCAATGATGATATTATCTCCTATGTCGTTTTTTGAGGTCTTATATAATGTGTCTTTTGTGTCTTCTGCATGCTCGACATTGGGTGAGTATAAGACATTCTTGTTTCTATCATTGACATGCAAGAAAGACTTTGACATTCATTATCTAGGTGACTAGAGGACAATTATTCATCAAATTAGATTCATGATATACTAAGGATTCTAAAACCCGGTTTAGTGAAACTTGAGGCGAAATCATGAACTAAGTAGTTTAGGAGAGATGATTTAGGCATTTCTTTTGGACCGTTTGAGCCATTTCAAGCCTACCTATGGAATCTCATCCCTTTGTAGTCCTTTTCGAACTTAATAGCCATTTTGTTCTTTACTGGCATAAATTTCCATAAGTCAAATAAATACTAGTCCTTGCACTCTAGGCACGTCTTGAATCCTTACTCTACTTGTGTAGACCTCGGGATAAGCGAGTATGGGGGTTTGAGTTGTGATGAGTTTTGAGGGACTCTGTATTTATTTGGCTTATAGAAATTTATGTGGGTGAAGAACGAAATGGCTATTAGGCTCGAAGGGAACAAAGGGATGAGATTCCAAAGGTAGGCTTGAAATAGCTCAAACGGTCCAAAAGAAATGCCTAAATCATCTCTCCTAGACTACATAGCTCATGATTTCACCTCAAGTTTCACTAAACCGGGTTCTAGAATCCTAAATATATCATGAATCTAATTTGATGAATAATTGTCCTCTAGTCACCTATATAATGAATGCTAACGTCTTTCGTGCATGTCAATGTTGGAAACAAGAGTGTCTTATACTCACCCAATGTCGAGCACACTGAAGACACAAAGAACACATTTCAAAAGACCTCAAAAAGTGACATAGGAAATAATATCATCATTGGTTGATGATCATCGAGACTTAGAGAACAACTCAACAAAAATTATAAAAAAAAAAAAAAAAAGCACAAGAATCAATGATAACACAAATAAAAACACAAGCAACGAAGTATGTTATCCAAACTCTCTCCTTACTCCTCTTATGTAGACTTCAGGATAAGCGAGTAATAGGGTTTAAGTTGTGATGAATTTTTAAGTACTTTGTATTTTCCCTTGTGGTTTAATTTCTTGTTTGGTCAATATTGTATTAAAAAAATTACAATTCAATTGTTATTATGTGATATTTATTTTTGTTCTTGTGTGAATAAGTGGGTGCCGGGGAAATGAATATAATTGGGGATAATCTGGGAGTGTGATAGGTGTAATTTAGCTATCTATTTTCAAACTAAACTTATTAGTTTTCGAGTATGTTTATTACGTTTTAATACGTTTTTATTCTTTTTGTATAAATCATGTGTATGGGGTGAAAAGGGATGAAACATAATCATAAACGATCAAATCGGATCAAGAATGGTAGAAGAATGGTGGGAAAACAAGTAAAATGAAAAAATTCAGAACCTGCAACCCACCGCCGCGGCAGTCAAAATGCAGAGAAAGACCTAAACCCTCTACAAATCCACCACCATAGCGGTGAAACAACAAAATGTCTCTGCACCCACCACTGCGGCGAAAACACTATCAACATGCCCACCGCCGCAGCGGTCACTCTGCACAGATTTTAGATATTTTTTGTTCCCTATTTTTTCTCTTCTCCTCTCCATTCGGCCAAGGGAGACCCCTTAGGGTTTATAGTATTTGGAGAGTGTTTTGGGGAGTGCTCAACCAAATCCGAAGGAGAAGAACACATTGCGAAGAAGGAGAAGCGATTGTTGAACGATTTTAGCGCCAAATCTTCGAACAACGGCTAAGTTTCTTTTGTTTCTTTCTTTATCTTCTTAACTTCGGTAGTTTGTTGAGCATGTTTAGCTCGTTTTTTATTGTGTAAATGATTATGGCTATGAGTTAAACGGATTTTGTCTAGGAATTAATAATATTTATGAAAATGTTGTTTGTTTGAGTTGTGTTTCGTTAATGGTTGTTCTTCACTAATTCGATTATGTTTACCATTATTCTTTGATTATATATTTGTTTAGATATATAGAGAAATCGGGGTTTGACACTCGGAAGAGGTAACCCCAAATTCGGACTAGGGTAAACATAACGCAACGATCTAATAACCCGAGAGGGAGTTAGAAAGTATACAATCAATGATGTTGGGGCGAGACTCATATGTCCTAGTATCGTTAAGAAATTGAGGGGGACTTCTTCGTTGACGCGAAGTCGCATATTCACTCATCTTACACTCGAGAAAAGTGGTGAGTGAGTTTATGATACAGAGATTGTCGGATAGGATGAACACCGTTATTGTAAACTAAATGAGACCAAACATGTTTTTTAAAATGAAGTTAATACCTAGATAATTTGTTATCCTAAACACCTCATATTAGTTATAGTTCAAGTTAATTAATTAACTTAATATTAGTATTAATTAATTTTAAACACATTTTTATCGCCTATATAAAATTAGGTAATGATAATTACGGTACTCGACAATAATCTCAACCAATCCTTGTGGACACAATAACCCTTACTCTCCCTATCTATACTAAAACTTGACCCATACACTTGTGGTAAAAGTGGCGATGTAATATTCCGCCACCAGAGTGTCTGTTGGAAATTCATGAGGTTTGAAAATGTGAGTGACGTGCTTAGGATGAACTGAGCCTAAATGTATCATTCCTCATCTAACCATTGTCTTAGCTGAATGTTACAATCCAATAAAGTCCTATTGATCTCCGACACTACCATAGCTTACATTAGTGGAGAGTAGAACTAATTTGGGCCTATGAAATCCTAATCATAAAGAGAGAACATCATGAAACTTCTTGGTTGATAAACGAGTCCGGTTTCCATTTGATTTAATGTTAGGGTCCTAGAGCATGCTTTAAGAAACTTGTGTGTTTTGCATAAACTTCAGTTGTTGAAATTCTAGAACATCATAAGGGATCGCCTTACATTAGAGGTCGAAGTGTTAGGAGACGTTGAGGATAAAAGAATAGTCATCGGGACAATGTGGAAGACTCACAAATTGTGTTAGGCTATATTTTGGTATTTTTCTTGTTTGTGTTTGTATTTTTCTTATTATTTTAATTTTTCCCTAGACTAGCAAAACTTAAGTGTGGGGGTATTTGATGAACTAATTTTTCATCATTATATCTGCATAGTTAAGTCTTAGTTTTGAGTGAACTTTAGTAATTTTATTGTTAATTTTTTATAATTTTTGGTTTTATTGTGTAGGTATTCAGAAAAAAAACAGAAAATCAATAAAGAATGGACAAAAAGCAGTGTATCGGTGTTGCAGTGCAGATCAGACGGCACTGCAGCGAGATCACTTTCGCATTTTGGTGCGGCAGTAGGACCCCTTCCCGCTGCAACGTGGACCCTTCTGACGAAATTGACTTTAAAACAGCGTTGCAGCAAGACTAATTCCCTTGCAGCGCGTATTTGCAGATCTGACACCTTCTGAAGCATTTTGGCAGATTTTTTTTTTATAGAAAAAATGGGAGAAAGTTTTGAAAGTGGACTGTGGGCAGAGAAAATTAGGAAAGATTGCAGATTTGGGGAGCTATCTTGAAGATCGGAATCTTGCTTCAAGATTGAAGATTGTTAGAGTTTCTCCGACTCGAGTTTTCACATCTTCTCTTCTCTTTTACTTCTTGTGCATGAAAAACTTGACTTTGTAAGGTCATTCCCAAGTGGGAGTGAGTTTGCCGGTATTTTGGTCCTTGGTGGCCAGAGTAACCTTCTTGAGAACGAGGTCCCCGACGTCAAAAAAGCGAGGTCGGACCCTTCGATTGTAGTACCGGGCTGCCCTTTGCTGGTACGCGACCTAGTGCACCCGAGCACTTTCCCTTCTTTCTTCTAAGAGGTCTAGGCTTAATGTTAGAGAGGCCTCGTTCTTGACTCGGTTGAAGGAGGTTGTTGCTCGGGGTGAGGACATGCTGACTTCAACCGAGATAATGGCCTCAGACCCGAAAGTCATCGCAAAAGGCATTTTTTGAGTTGTTGTTCTAGATGTTGTGTGATAAGCCCAGAGAGCGGGGTAGAGGTCTTCCACCCATAGGCCCTTTGACTTGTCCAGTCTTGTTTTCAAATTTTGCAAAATTATCCTATTGGTGACCTCAACTTGGCCATTAGCCTAAGGGTAGCCCGGGAGAGAGAATTGCATGTTGATCCCTGGTAGAGAATTATTTCGCCGCTACAATACCTCAAGTATATGGGTCAAGTTTTAAAAGAATAGAGAAAGTAGGGGTTGTCCTATCCACAGGAATTGGTTTAAATTATCAGTAAGTACTGCAATTATCGTAACTTAACTTTATTTAGACGATCGAATTTTGTGATTTTTAAATTAATAAATCTAAAACAACTAAATTAAATATAAATACAAAAATAAAATAAAATATGGATTATCTATGCACAAATGTTCTAGGGGCTTGATTTCATCTCGTTATTCCTGTGTTTTCCTATTTAGTAATTATTAGTTAATTCCGTCCATTCAATAATCAAGGTCCTCGTGCTATTGCTCTCTCACTATTTCTCCCGAGCATCAAGTGAGAGAATATGTAATTACTTAAATACCGATATCTCTATCCCGTATTTAGGTGAAAACATTCGCTATACCCGACCTTATAGATTACGCAAGTTCTAAACATCTCCCGATCTATTAAAGATTGCGTTGTGTTTAACCTATGTCCGAACCCAAGATTACCTCTCTCGAGTGTCAAATCCCAAGTTCTCAATTCAACCAAAATACAGTATGTTAGCATATAATGGAAGCATAAAGAAGGCAAACACTATTGAATGGAAAACCTAGTTGGTAAATCCAATGTGGCTCACTTGTCCCTCACCACTCTCAACTCCGTTCTTTCACACCTACCAAGCACATAAGCCGGAGCTAAATCAAGTTGAGAGTACGTGCCGATCATGTTCACATCTTGCCAAGCTTGAGGGCGTCCTAAACTAAGACCAACTAAGACCCATTTGTTGTGTTGTATGACACATATTATGGGCGAAGGTTGCTCTTTGATGGACCATTTTCCATTGTCAAGCCGAGAACGTTAAACCAAATGCTTCTTAGGAGGCAACCCAAGTTTTAAAATAATGGAGCCTAAGGATACACGTTATGGAAGAAAGCCCCAAACCGGTCATCTTGCCCGGAGCTTCACTGCCATACGTGTTCTTATTCTCTTGTACTTAATTTGAATACATGTTTGACTTTGAGTTTGGGGTGGGACACATGTTGGTTTATCTTGGTTTGGGTTAGGGTATATTTGTGTGTGTGACTTTTTTTTGTATAACCTGTGCTCTTGTGGCCGTGTTTTTAGTTGTTTTTCTTTTTAGGTTTGTTTAAATAAATTGTGAGTTTTGTTGAGATGATATGACTTAAAATTGATGATGAGTATAAACATTTGATGCTCTCTTAGGTCTTTTGAAATGCATGTCATTGAGATGTCTGTGTGCTTGACTTGTGTTAATTGAAATTCACTTTTGACTCATTACAATTGAGCACCATGAATTGTGATCACTTGACCGTTTGAGTAATTGGAGAACATTTATGTGCTTTAGGTAGACTTTGACATCTCGTGAACACTAGAACCCATATGAGTGAAACTAGAGGCGAAATACTAGGTTATGTGTTATTGGAGAGATGATTTAGGCATTCTTTGGATGTTTGGGCCTTTGAAGCCAACCCGAGAAAATTGTTTATCCTTCGTTACCCCTGTTGAACTTTATTGCCAAATTCTTTTATTACCCATATTTGTGCATCCATCCCACTAAATGCATTTTCACTTTCTAAACCCATCACTAATTGGCATGTAACATGGATCATTAAGCGTAAGGATAAGAATGGGTTGTGTTTGGAAAGTCATTGGTGGACTAGATTGTATATTTCATTTTGTTTTTGAATTGTTTATGTTGTTAAAAAGAAATCGTTGTAGTATAGTGGTGAGTATCACGTCTGTCCCCTTGGTTTTTCCCTGCAACATTGGGGATAATGTTGAGTTTTAGTTTCGGGGTGTGGTTCTCACCTATTTGAAAAACCAAATGTGTGTTTTAGTTTATTTTGTGAATAATACATTGTGGGATATATTGAAAGAATACATGTGACGAAATGGAGAGTCAATGAAAAATTTTCTCGAAAATCTTGTAAGATCCAAGAGTTGTGATACATGCCTAGAGTGATTTGGGCCTAAAAATGACATTTTCATCCACCTTTTACCCTAGCCATACATTACAACCTGCAAAGTCCTTTTGATCTCCAATGACATATGTACCTACATAATTAATGGAGAATAACACAAAAAATAGGCTTATGGTTGTTCTTTTATTCGCTATCTAGAGATTGTTCATTGTCCCCTTGGCACGTAAATAAATCTGAGGCTCATTTGGTCAGGTGAGAGTGATTGTGCATTCACTTACACATCCAGAGTCATGATTGGGTTGAGATTGATACTTAAAGTCAAAATTCTAGATAATCTCAATGTATGGATTTCATTTGAGCTTGGAGCATCTTGTCGTTGCGGAGATTCTTGTACGGTCATCGATTCGATATAAAACTCACATGTTTATCATTAGTTTTTTTGTACTTGACTTGTTTTCTTCTATTTTTTTTTCTTTTGCTTTAATACAAGCAAACATTTGAATTTAGGGGTATTTGATGAGTGGGTTTTTTACCAACAAATCAAATACTTTTGACCTCAAATATTTGTGTGTTTTCAAGTATTTTTATTAGTTTAATGTGTTTTTGTATTGTTTGGTAGGAATATAAATAAATGGGAGAAAATGTACAAAATCAATGCTGGTGTTGTAACTTTAAGGTCATGTTTGACCACTATGCAATCCGATTTTGGTAAATAGCAAAACCTTGAAGTTGTAGATCTATGTCTTATATTTCCGTAGGTCTTTGAATCACCTCAATTGAAGTTTAGAAGAGAACGTTACGGTAAAAATACAAAATAGTGGTCTGTACTTCCCAACGCGAGCTGCAGCGCACTCTCGTCAGTGGGTTTCTGCCCTTGTCGCGCAGCAACGTGCTTTAGTGTTGTCTGTCATATTTAAACCCTAAAATAGGGTATTTAAGCTCATTTTGACTAAAGGGGAGAGGGAGATGAAAGGGAACAGATAAGATACGATTTTGGGAGCTATTGAAGGCGATTTTGGGTGAGAAAACACATAGTGATGGCATTTTGATGCGATATTGACAAAGAAAACATCATTGGTAGCACATGTAGTTGAAGATCCAAAGCCCAAACCCACAATAAGTATTTTCTCTTCTTTTCTCTCTCCCTAATCTTTTGTTTTAAGTTTGTACTTGTAATATTGTGTTGAACATACTACATTTATGAATTTATTGAGAATATTAACTATGGATCTATCTATGTTGTATTCATAATCTAGATCTAGAGCTTGATGTAGTCTCGTTTGTACCGTGTTGTGAATATTTTGTCAATTGTTAGATTTAATTCCATTTTATGCATCTCTTATACTTAATGTGTTTGATTCATGAAACCAATGAGTTAGACGAGTTTAGGTTACGAATTCTATACTCAGGGGAGGTTGAATTCATAACAGGAATTGAGAGTGCATAATTTAGGTTGTTGTGAGTCCGAGAGGAAATCAACACCTAATTAATCTAGTTGATAATTTAGGATTTCTGAATCGGGAGATGATCAAGTTCTAGATCTAGATTACGAACACAACATAGATATATCTATAGCTAATCTTCTCAATAAATTCATAAATGTAGTATGTTCAACACAATATTACAAGTACAAACTCAAAACAAAAGATTAGGGACAGAAAAAGAAAGAGAAAATGCTTATTGTGGGTTTGGGCTCCGGAACTTCAACTACACGTGCCACCAATGATGTTTTCTTCATCGATCTCGCATCAAAACGCCATCACCATGTGTTTTCTCACCCAAAATTGCCTCCAATACTTCCCAAAATCGCCTCTCCTCTGTTCCTTTTCGTCTCTCTCTCCCCTTTGGTCAAAATGAGCTTAAATACTCTATTTTAGGGTTCAAATACGACAGACTGCGCCACAACACGCGTTCAGCGTGATAAGGGCAGAAACCCACAGACGGGAGTGCGCTGCAGCGCGCGTTGGGCAGTACAAACCATTGTTTCGTATTTGTGCCGTAACTTTCTCGTCCAAATTCCGATTAAGGTGATTCAAAAACCTATGGAAAGTTAAGACGTAGATAGACAACTTAAATGTTTTGCAATTTTCCCAAATCGGATTTAATCATGGTCAAAAATTGTCTTGAAGTTATAGTACTTGCACTGATTTTGCACATTTTCTCCCATTTATTTATATTCCTACCGAACAACACAAAAACACATTAAACTAACAAAAATACTTAAAAACACACAAATATTTGAAGTAAAAAGTACTTGATTTGTTAGTAAAAAAAACCACTCATCAATCCCCAATCCTGAGCATAGGCCGGCAAACAGATCGTTGTTGAACTACTTACCGTTATCTGAGACGATTGTCTTAGGGATGCCAAATCGGCAGATCAAACTTTTCCACATGAAGTCTCTAATGTTCTCCTTGATGATCTTGGCCAGGGGCACGGCTTCCACTGACTTTGTGAAGTAGTCGATTGCCACGACCAGGAACTTCCTCTAGTCTGTGCCCTAAGGGAACGGGCCGAGGAGGTCGATACCCCACTAGGCAAAGGCTAGTCGTGGGCACCAGCTCAGTTGGAGGTGCGTAAGGGTAGGCAACAAACCTTTGACACTTGTCGCACCTCTTCACAAATTCACTTGCATCTTCCAACATTCTCGGCTAATAGTACCCATGTCGGAGCAACTTCCGAGCTAGGGATCTGGCCCCCGAGTAGTTGCCGCAAATTCCTTTCGTGGACTTCTATCATGACGTAGTCGGACTCCTTAGTTCGGAGACATCTAGAGTAGAGGCCCGAAAAGGATTTACGATATAATACTCCATTAAAGAGGACGTACCTCGCAGCCTGGTAACGTATTTTCCTAGCTTCAGCTCGGTCTTCAGATAACGTTCTATCTTCAAGATAATTCTTGATTGGATCTATCCAAGACAACTCGAGATTGAGTGTGCATATAGTCGCGACCTTATCTAATGTAGCGGTGCTCGGCTCGGCCAGGTACTCCATGGGCACGATTCGTTTTTAGGTATATTCCACCGCGGATGGCAGGTTAGCCAATGCATCGGCATGTCTGTTCTCTTCCTGGGAATTTACATCACTTGCACCCTCTCCAAGTTACCCACCAGAGCCTCTACCCTCTTTAGGTAGGCGACCATGCTCGGGTCCGTAGTTAGGTAATCACTATTTACTTGGTTGACCACGAGCTGAGAATCACACAGGACTTGGAGAGTCTTCACGTTAAACTCCTGAGCCAACCTCAGCCTAGCAAGAAGGGCTTTATACTCTGCCTCGTTATTTGTAGCCAGAAATCCTAGCCAAAATACATACTCTACCTCTTTTTTGTCTAGAGCTACAAGAAATATCCTGGTGCCATAACCGTTCTAGTTCGAGGATCCATCAGTGAAAAACTATCAAAAATCTGGTCCCAGGTTGAACCCCATGGTGGGGATCTCAACGATCTCGTTGCCAAGTTGAGAAGTCTTCTCGGCAACTTCCAGGTCGACACTTAGCTCCTCCTCCAAGAAGATCAACTCGGCAATGAAATTGGCTAGGACCTGCCCCTTGATTTCCATTCTGGGCCAGTATTCAATGTGAAATTGGCCGAGCTTAAGACTGTACTTCATCAACCACCTAGAGATGCCGAGAGAATGGAGGATCTGCCTTAGGCATTGGTCGGGTATGGGCTTGAAAATACTACCTTAACTTTCTCAATGTGATCAGTTGGGCGTAGGCCAGCTTTTCAAACCTTGAATACCTCATCTCGGTGTCGATGAGAACCCTACTAGAGTAATACATTGGGCTCTGAATTTCGTTTTCCTCCCTCACTAAGGCTGCACTTACCGCCGTGGTAGACGCCGAGATATAGAGAAGACATTTTCACACTCATTGGTCTACTCAAACACCTTGTTGCCCCCTTAGGGTCTTAAAGAACGGTAGGTGCTTCTCAATTGATTTGGAGATAAAACGGTTAAGTACTGCCAACCTCCCCATGAGCATTTGGACCTCATTCTTGTTGTGGGATGAGGACATTCTAAGAACGGCGCTGATCTAGTCGAGGTTGGCGTCGATACCACGCTGCGACACCATAAAGCCAAGGAACTTACCTGCAGATACCCCAAATATACATTTGTTTGGGTTGAGCCTCATGGGGTGAGCTCGAAGCTTGTCAAAATAGGCTTGGAGGTTCACGAGGTGGTATTGAGCTCGATTGCTCTTGATAAACATATCGTCGATATATACCTCCATAGTCTCCCTAATCTTCTATTTAAACATCTTGTTGACCAAACGCTGATAGGTCGCGTCGGCGTTACGCAACCCAAACAGCATAACCTTGTAACAATAAGTACATTGGTTTGTAATGGACAAGGTCTTACTTTTATTAGGTGGGTACATTGGGATCTGGTTGTAGCCAGCGTATGCATCAAGAAAGTTCAATTGCTCGTACCCAGCAATAGCGTAGATCACGATGTCGATCCTCGGTAGGGGAAAAAACTCATTTGGGCAGGCCATGTTCAGGTCTTTGAAATCCACACAAAGGCGCCACTTGTTACCAGCCTTAGGAGTGAGAACCACGTTGGCCAACCAATCCAAGAACTTAACTTCTTCAATGACGTCAAACTTGACGAGCTTATCCATTTCCTCCTCGACGATTTTCTATCGGTCTGGGTGAAACTTTCTCTGTTTCTGCCGAACTGGAGGGTGGTGCATGTCAGCATGCGGTCAGCACATGGCTACACTAGGGTCGATCCCAGGGAGCTCATTGTGTGACCAGGCAAAGATGTCATAATTTCTCCATAGCAAGTCGGTAAGCTTAGCTCGTTGGTCGGGACTGAGCCTGACTCCGATTCTCACAGTTCGTCCTTCAACAAAAGGGTGAATGGGCACTTTTAACAGATCCTCATGAGGTTAAAGACCAGGCTCTTCTTCTTGAGGGTCATTTATTGGGATGAGCCCGGCGCCCTCATTCAGGGCCATAAGCTCAAAGAATACGAGCTAATGTTCACTGAGCTCGGGCCCTTTCAGTAGTTGTTATTCCTTCTTCTCCAGTGCCCTACTCGCATATGCTTGGGTTGACTTTTGGTCTCCTCAGACCTCTCTCATCCCGTGATCGGTGAGGAACTTCATCATCTAGTGGTATGGGGAACATATGGCCTTTAGGGTGGCTATAGTCGATCGTCCCATGATTGCATTGTAAGGTGAGGGTCGGCTCACGATAAGAAACTTAGTCTATACTGTGGCTGACTTGGGCTTTAACCCCACTGTGACAGGTAAGGGCACCCATCCAACCGAGTTGACGTCATCTCATCTGAAGCCGACAAGTGGGGACTTCATAGACTGCACCATACTTGGATCGACCTTCATTTTTTTGAAAGCCCATTTGAAGATTATGTCGACAGAGCTTCCCTCATTAACCAAGATTATCATCGTCTTAAAGTGGTTAATCAAGGCTGTGATCACTAACCCGTCGTTATGGGGGATATACAGCCCTTTGAGGTCGGCCTTGCTGAAGGAGATAACATTGTGCGTGGTGGCATCGACCGTGCTCACCTCGTACTCGTCTTGGTCGACCTTCCTCTTTGCCTTATGCTCGTATTTCTTCCTGGAAGAAGAAGTCTTCCCTCCAAAGTAAAGTCCGCCATGGATGATATTAATCTCACCATCCACTTACTGGTTGCTACGCGCTCAGATTCACACATGTTTCCTCCGCGCGGTAGTTGGACTACTCGCAAGTGTACGAGGTCTAGTTTTAATATAATGGATCTTTTAGGATCGGATATTGTTCCACTGGGAAATTCGTGTAATTCGGTTGAGTATTGTGATTTACATAGTTTCGTATTATCTCGACTAATCGTAATTTGTTTGTTTCTATTTACTATACTAAGATAGACTACAACTATTGGGTTAGTTCTAATTACACTAGTTACTTACGTATTAATCTCTTTCATGTAATGCATAATCGACGTTTCATTTAGTTAGTTATAACGGTTTTTATCTAATCCGACAACCTCTGTATCAATAACTCATCCGCTACCTCTTTCGAGTTTAAAACGAGGGATTACACGACTTCGTGTCAACGAAGAAGTCCCCTTCAACGCCTTAACGACCCTAAGTCGCGTGATTCTCGAGCCAACGTCATGGGTTGCATACGTTCTAACGCCCTCCCGGGTCATTAGAAAGTCACGTTGTATTTACCCTAATCCGAATTCGGGGTTACCTCTCTCGAGTGTCAAATCCCGTATTCTCGTTTTATCTATACAAGCATAATATCAAGAATAACGATAAACATAATCGGATTTAGACAAACAACGCGTTAAAGTAACATTAATTCATTCAACTAAACGATTATATGATTTCGACTACACCTAAGTAATATTTAACTACTACTATAAGATCTTAGCCATATACCATACAAAATAAGAGGGATTCAACATTCTTAGATATGAAAAAGTAATTACAAAGAATAAAACAATAGAAACGATCAAATCTGGAAGTGAAACGGTTCACTATCGCTAATGATCGATCCACAAGTTATCCTTTTTTATCCGAATGATGAACCTCCTTCTTGATCTTCAAAATATAGCTTAAGAGCTCTTTACTAGGGTTAGGGTTCTTCAACAACAAGTTTCAGACGTGGCCAAGGGATATTTATAGGCTTAGGGGTTCAAAAATATCTAAACAGATATTTTGACATGTTCTGCGATTTCCGCCTAAGCGGTGGAAACTTCGCTTAGGCGGTGCTTAAGTCGGTTAGAATTCCGCCTAAGCGGTAGAATCTTCACTTAGGCGGAGGACTAACTTCTTGGCTCCTTATCTTTCTGACGGAATTCCGCTTAGGCGGTAGCTACTTCGCCTAGGCGGATTTACAGCAGTGCAACTCAATCCAGCAGTTCAGTCAATCCAACATTCTGATGGATTTCCGCCTAGGCGGTGGAAACTTCGCCTAGGCGGATTCAATACTTCAGCCCTTGCAACCTTCTGATGGATTTCCGCCTAGGCGGTGGAAACTTCGCCTAGGCGGATTTCAAATCTTCAACATTGCAACTTTCTGATGAATGCTCGCCTAGGCGGTGGAAACTTCGCCTAGGCGGATTTGCTCTGTTATTTAAAACCTCAATTTTTTCATCTTTTTGGCTACCCCTTTCGCACCATTTTGCTCGGTTTACCAATTGTTTACGTCCCTGCTCCTAACTAATAAAAACAACTAAAACGGTATTCAAACTTCAATAAAATACTCGAAAACTGGCAAATTCGGTTTAGAATTAGATAGGTATTTTACACCTATCACTGGTCATTGTCATCACCGAGATTATTATCACAAGGTGGAGGTTGGCTATTGTTTCGCCTTCTTCTCTAACCTTTATGCTCCTCTCGGCAGTCATTTATCCCAAACTGGGGCTCCTTATTTGTCCTACAAACATAATTTTCAAGGTACCCCTTTTTAATCAGCGCCTCTATCTCCGCCTTGAGTTAGAAGTACTTCTCGGTGGAATGACCGCGGTCTCGATGAAATTTGCAATATTTGTTAATCGACCTACCCATGGGTTTCTCCCTCAAGGGAGAGACAGGTAGGAAGATTTCTTTCTCAGTGTTCCCGGCAAAAATAGTCGCAACTGAAACTATTAAGAGATGATCCATCATATCGAGGCCCTGGGGGTGGAAGAGGTCTCATGTCCCCGGGCAGAGGTCCCAACCTCCCCTCAGCTTGCAACATTCGCGAGTCTTGAGACTGGCTCGATCTTTCCTCAGCCCGGCCTTTCTTTTTCTGAATTCCTTTTCGGTCTATTTTCACCATGTATATCAAGTCCGCTTCCAAGACAGCGCTAGGTTTGGTGCTGGCCACGAGCACAGGTGATAAGACAACCTTCTGTACCTAAGCCCGTTAATGAAGGCGTTTACGGCTACGGCATCTGAGATATCCTCACAGCCAAGGGTCTCCTTCCAAAATCTGTCCACGTAATCACCCAAATTCTCCCCGACCTCCTATCGGAGGGCAAGGATGCGGGTCACGGTCTTTGGCCTACGCCGAGAACGGTTGAACCGGGTTAAGAAAATTTACTCGAGCTGAGTGAAGGTAGATATTGAGGCTGGGGCCAGATCATTAAACCAAGTGCGGGCTGGATCGACCGGGTTGAGGGGAAAGAACTTATACATCACCGCCACGAAGGCCGTATACATGTCCATGTAGGATACGAAAATTGAGAGATGATCCACAAGGTCGGTGGTTCAGTTATATAGGGCGATCGGGGATTGGGGAACCTGTAGGGCACCGCCTCATTCCCGATGTCATCAATAAATGGGGATCTTACCCCAACATGGAGTCCGGCTGCTCCCCAGTTCCTTATATTTGCTAGAGCGCTACCTCCATGTCGATAAGGCAACGTTCCATAGCTGTTTTTCCTCTGGACGGTGCCGTCGCCTGGCTGGCAGCTACCCAGGCATCATGCCTTTGGGCTAACGGGGAATGGGAATCTACCTCACAAACTCAGTGGACTCGACGCTCAGATCGAGCAAGGTGACTAGGCTCCCTAGTTGGCGGGGATTTTCGTTCGTCCTCAGCTCGGCGTCCATGCGAAGGCTGAGATGATGTCCTTGATGCAGCAGGGAGACCTAGATCTTTCTCCCTGACTGCCCGGTTATAGGGCCGAGGTCGAGTGGCCTAGGGCATGTGTCCGTAGAAGTGAACTACTCGATCTCCAGACTCTTGAGGTCGTTTTTCTCCCCCCATAGTCTAGAGATCTGGTCCCCTTTGCACAGGGGCCGGCGATAAGTAGGAAACAAGGACTTGGAAATAATTTTGGAACTCGCCAAGCCTGCATTCCAAACTGTCAATTCTTGATGCTTCAACGGCCCCCAAGGTCTAGCCTACTACGACCCCTAAAGGCAGAGCTGACGAACCTGCTTGGCCCACTGGAACGTTATCTTCTTCAACCGAGAAATGGGTTGAGGCCCTGTAATCCGACCTGAGGACTCTAGACATATCTCGGGTCGAGAGTATATTCATCGCGACGTTTCGATCTCTTTGTTGAATAATCTGACCATACCTTGTGATCATCAAATCTCAGCTGAATAGGGAGTTAATGACTTGAGGAAGGTTTTTTGTGCGTTTCCCACATACGCTGCCAAACTGTTAGTGTTGAAAAATGGAATCACCAACAGTATGGTCTGGTCAGTGTCCACATGGAGAATGGTTGGTGATCTGGAAATTATCTTTGGAGAAGCTGAATTCCTTAAGTCTTTATCCTTGAATCTGCAAGTGACCGAGCTGGGCTGGTATTGTCTAGTCTGTTCTTCAAATCGGTACCTGCACATAGGACTTGTCAAGGTTAGCCCGGCGTGTCTCCTCCGGCATGAGAGTAAAAGCTCAGAGATAAAAATTTAAGGATGCTTTAAATATATTAAAAGCGGTTACCTTTTTCCAACATCTCTGAAATCATTGTTCTCCTTTCCTTTTATAGGCAAGAATCTGATTAGCGTTTTGGTAATTAAGACCTTAAGCTCAGTTATCGACCTTAACACAGATCATGGAAGGAGCGTGAAGGGATTAGAGCTATACGCCTGGGTCTTCAAATGCTGATGGAGAAATCCATGGGTCACGCTATTAGGACAGCAGATGAACAAGCCTAGACACCGGTACAGAAGCCGAGGTAAAAATACCGACCTGGTCCTCAATAACTGGAACCTCAATGATTGTAGATAGTTCTCAGCCAGTGATCCAAGTCCTGCTAAATTACCGACCTGATGATATGCCGGGCTAATGGGACACTGGACTGATCAGGCTATCTAATGACGTATCCTTTGCTAGTCTGCGTGGCAGGCCTAAGTAAAACCAACTGGTCTCCAAATGGTTTTACTTAGGCCTGCCACGCAGACTAGCAAAGGATACGTCATTAGATAGCCTGATCAGTCCAGTGTCCCATTAGCCCGGCATATCATCAGGTCGGTAATTTAGCAGGACTTGGATCACTGGCTGAGAACTATCTACAATCATTGAGGTTCCAGTTATTGAGGACCAGGTCGGTATTTTTACCTCGGCTTCTGTACCGGTGTCTAGGCTTGTTCATCTGCTGTCCTAATAGCGTGACCCATGGATTTCTCCATCAGCATTTGAAGACCCAGGCGTATAGCTCTAATCCCTTCACGCTCCTTCCATGATCTGTGTTAAGGTCGATAACTGAGCTTAAGGTCTTAATTACCAAAACGCTAATCAGATTCTTGCCTATAAAAGGAAAGGAGAACAATGATTTCAGAGATGTTGGAAAAAGGTAACCGCTTTTAATATATTTAAAGCATCCTTAAATTTTTATCTCTGAGCTTTTACTCTCATGCCGGAGGAGACACGCCGGGCTAACCTTGACAAGTCCTATGTGCAGGTACCGATTTGAAGAACAGACTAGACAATACCAGCCCAGCTCGGTCACTTGCAGATTCAAGGATAAAGACTTAAGGAATTCAGCTTCTCCAAAGATAATTTCCAGATCACCAACCATTCTCCATGTGGACACTGACCAGACCATACTGTTGGTAATTCCATTTTTCAACACTAACAGTTTGGCAGCGTATGTGGGAAACGCACAAAAAACCTTCCTCAAGTCATTAACTCCCTATTCAGCTGAGATTTGATGATCACAAGGTATGGTCAGATTATTCAACAAAGAGATCGAAACGTCGCGATGAATATACTCTCGACCCGAGATATGTCTAGAGTCCTCAGGTCGGATTACAGGGCCTCAACCCATTTCTCGGTTGAAGAAGATAACGTTCCAGTGGGCCAAGCAGGTTCGTCAGCTCTGCCTTTAGGGGTCGTAGTAGGCTAGACCTTGGGGGCCGTTGAAGCATCAAGAATTGACAGTTTGGAATGCAGGCTTGGCGAGTTCCAAAATTATTTCCAAGTCCTTGTTTCCTACTTATCGCCGGCCCCTGTGCAAAGGGGACCAGATCTCTAGACTATGGGGGGAGAAAAGCGACCTCAAGAGTCTGGAGATCGAGTAGTTCACTTCTACGGACACATGCCCTAGGCCACTCGACCTCGGCCCTATAACCGGGCAGTCAGGGAGAAAGATCTAGGTCTCCCTGCTGCATCAAGGACATCATCTCAGCCTTCGCATGGACGCCGAGCTGAGGACGAACGAAAATCCCCGCCAACTAGGGAGCCTAGTCACCTTGCTCGATCTGAGCGTCGAGTCCACTGAGTTTGTGAGGTAGATTCCCATTCCCCGTTAGCCCAAAGGCATGATGCCTGGGTAGCTGCCAGCCAGGCGACGGCACCGTCCAGAGGAAAAACAGCTATGGAACGTTGCCTTATCGACATGGAGGTAGCGCTCTAGCAAATATAAGGAACTGGGGAGCAGCCGGACTCCATGTTGGGGTAAGATCCCCATTTATTGATGACATCGGGAATGAGGCGGTGCCCTACAGGTTCCCCAATCCCCGATCGCCCTATATAACTGAACCACCGACCTTGTGGATCATCTCTCAATTTTCGTATCCTACATGGACATGTATACGGCCTTCGTGGCGGTGATGTATAAGTTCTTTCCCCTCAACCCGGTCGATCCAGCCCGCACTTGGTTTAATGATCTGGCCCCAGCCTCAATATCTACCTTCACTCAGCTCGAGTAAATTTTCTTAACCCGGTTCAACCGTTCTCGGCGTAGGCCGAAGACCGTGACCCGCATCCTTGCCCTCCGATAGGAGGTCGGGGAGAATTTGGGTGATTACGTGGACAGATTTTGGAAGGAGACCCTTGGCTGTGAGGATATCTCAGATGCCGTAGCCGTAAACGCCTTCATCATATATATATATATATATATATATATTACTTTAAAATAGATATTGTACTATTAAATATTGAAATAATTGTAATCTCAACAACTATTATCACCAATCTTGGATCTTATTAGATGAACCACTTTGGCAATATCATCTATCTCGATCCAAAGATTACCCAACTGGGATTAAATTTAGTGTAACACAAAAATTTATTATTATTTATTATTATAAAATCCAACAACAAATTGTTTTATTTTATGAGGATTTAAAATATAATAACATGGATCATGACCAAATACCACATGGATAACAAACTTTATTTAGCCTCATACCGATGGGCCTATATGATTCACATTCAACCCGTTTTCGCAATAATTGAAAATATACAACCAAATGCATCCCACAAAATTTTCAAATAAATTCTTTAAGACAACACATAGGTATTCAACTTATCTCATTTATCATTTTTTTTCACTTCACACTGTGTATATACACTTATCACATGTACACATCTATTTCAAGAAGAAAAAAAATCTAGACCGCATAAATCAGTTTACATTTTAAACAATTACACTCAAATTTCTACGGCTGATGTGATCAAAAATGTAACTTGAACAGCAATCTCCTTCTACGGATGCAGTCAAATACTGTATTTTGCACGCATCGACAAGACGATCTTGTTCTGGCATTTTCCATGAACAGAAAGCCCTACAATGACCGCTCTACAATATTTTTACCTTTAGCCATAAACATTAAATTAATTTAATTTTTTTTTAAAAAAATTAATATTTATGACCGATACCGTGTAAAGTAATAGATAGCCTATGGATTAGTAGGTATATTTCTAGGGTTTAGGTATTAATTTACCGGCTATCTCTCTATTTCACCTCTAGAGAACGAATTTTGGCGAGTCAACTCGTACCTCCCATCTGGAGGCCTTTCATCCTCGCAATTCATAGTTTTCACTTTCGAACAGAGGAAGAGGAAGGACGACATGTAAATTGATACGTGCCAAACACTGCAAATGGCATTCCACAAATCAAGAGAGAGAAAGAGAAGCGAGGGGAAGAGAGAGAGTGGGGAGTGTGTTTTTGAATATATACCTATGCCAAATCCAATAGCTTGCGGTTGATTCGAGTTTCCAGCTTATAGCAGCCATTGCTAAAGCGGTGAATCCCAGGAGAACAAAAATCCATCGGAAACGTTTTAGGAGTGCTCTGATAAAATTGTAGATCCATCCTTTAACGTTTTGCCACCTACACAAAAAACCCGAAAAAAAATATCTTATTATAGAGTCATGTTTCATATATCTTGTCCCGTTAAGTTTTAAGCTTATTAATTTAATTTTTAATTGTTATTAACATTTTAGTTGACTCTGACTATGTTATCAGCTATGAAGCATGGATACGACTCACGACAAAGATATGACGACATCATAATTTCTCAAAAATTCCGACACGAACACGATGAGGACGCGTCAAAAAATAACAATATATTTTTATTTATCATAGCCTAATTAACCAAAGACATCCCATTAAGCAAATTGATTCAATAAGAACCATGAAGGCTAAAGCTAGTAATCATAATTTTTTTTTTTCAAAGTTCAAATCAACATTCACATTTAAAAAAAAAATTATAAACAAAAGCAAGAAAGACGCAAAATAAAAAAATTAAAAATCACTGGAGTTCGATTGGTTGATTATCATCTTAACACTCTTTATCGGTGAATAAAACGGTTGACTTTTTGCCTTTCTCATTCCTCGTTTCTCCAATTGTTAAACACTCATTTAATAAAGTTATCTAATATCAAGATACACCCCTTAAATAATAATATAATTACAATAAATTAATAAAAAATTATAAAACTAAGTCCCCAAAAAATTCAGACATGGGCTTCCAAGTGTCTGACATGTTCATTTCACATGTAAGTGCCATGTCGAAATCTAAAAGAAAAAAGAAAAAAATTGAAAACACCCCAACAAGTGTTGGAGGCGTGTCGATATCTGACGCGTTCGGACTCCGGCAGAGTGTCAGTGCTTCCTAGGTTATCGTAAATAAATTCAATGAATAATTGATACTAATTAGACAAATTCAATCTAGATGATATAAATCGATAAAATAAAAACTTATTTGCATGGCTAAAAAATAAGGGAAAAATATGGATAAGAAAATTGGGAAAAGCAATTATATACCCTATGAAATAATTTTGTACTAAAAGATAACCTATCCATTTTTCCCTTCTAAAATTTACTCAATCAAAAAGATTTTTTAAAGAATAGTTTATCAACTTTTTTATAGAATTTTTTTATAACAAATAAACGAGACAGATTTTTGCTCCTAAATCTATTAAATTCAACATTGAATCCAATGGTCGTAACTCACTCTCAAAGACATCTTGAAAGAGAAGTATTGCCTTAAACTTTATATAAAGCTCAAGATTAGGTAACACAAGTGATGTGGAATTCAACAAACATGTTATGTGAACATCAACACAAGATATCAAACAAAAAAAACTAAAATGAATGAATTATAGTATCTTAGAACAATTCAAATTCACTTGTATTTAACATGACATAATAACTAACAAACAAACAAAAAATGATGAATGATCATCCTAAATTATTCGCGTTCACTTTCGTGTTGTGTTAACATCAACACAATGTGAAAATGCAAATTTCGTTGTAACCCAATGGGCCTAACTCACTCGCAAAAGACACCTAAGACGCATTGTAAGAGGAGAATTACCCTAAATAGAGAGCTCATGATCGGGTAACACAAGTGTAAAACCAGGTAATAAAAAAAACTAAAAAACCACTGTATATTTTATTACGAAAAACTAGACAATAAGACATACGATTATTCATGTTTAGTTTTATTCTTTAAGGAAAAAAAAAAAAAAACAGAAAAACTAAGGCCTTGTTTCTGTAGTGCTTTTGTCTCTATATTCGGGGAAAGAGAAATATGAGAACAAAAAGATATTTGTTTCTGTCATACTCCCAGGTTTTTAAGATAAAATTTTGGGAAGAGTATCGAATTGTTCCCCGGTTTATATTCTTGTTCCATTTATTTATTTTTTTATTTTTATTTTTTTTTTAGAACAAAAGCAAAATTTTAAGAACAGAAACGATAAACAAATGCAACATAAGTGTTGGGTTTATACCACGTCAAATGTGGAAGGAACTGGTGGTCAAGTTATAAGTGTGAGAGAAAGTCTCCAACTCATGATTTAGCTTTTAGAGTTGAAACAAGCCCAAGAGCACCCTACACTGGTATTAGAGCCCAAGTCACAACTCTGACCCAATAACCACGAAGGAAGAGACTGGTCGAGAATTAGCCGACCAAAGGCCTGATGTATTAGGAGGATTGTTGGGTTTATCTCACATTGGACGTGGAATGAGTTGATGGTCAGGTTATAAGTATAAGGGAAAAGCTCACCTCATGAGCTACCTTTTGGGGTGAGAGAGGTCGAAGACCACCATGCAATAAGTAAACCATAAAGAAAAATTGAACGATAAAAGGTTTATACGAAGAGGTTCATGTGGGGAACGCACTTACCTTTCGATCAAATTTAGAAAAAACTCGGCAGAAATAGAAAGTGATCGAAATTTGGTACTGAACTCAATAATGCATCCGATGAGAAGACCCAAAGCACCGATTGCTATTACGAGAACAATGTTAGAAGACCTGCAAAAAAATTTAGCATGGTTAGGAGATCATGAAGAGAATTGATAAAAATTTAGAAGAAAATTTTGAAAAATAAATTTTCATAATCTTTTAAGGGCGTGTTTGGTTGAGGTTTGAGATACGTGGGGGGAACTGACTGACTTTTTTAATAACACGGCTCAAATACTAATTTGAAAAATAATTTTCAGAATTCTCAATTAATCACAATCACCTATTTTTAAATAGTTTACTTTGATAATTTTTTCTTTTTTTTTTTTTCTTTTTCCCTTTTTAACTTTTAAATTTGTTTTTAAATCACATCACTTCACAATTTATTAAACAACAAAAAAAATTTGGAAAAGGGGAGGCTATTGGCACTTTTAGAAACGTCTTGTAAGAAGAGGATTGTCATCGGTTTTATATATAGCTCAAGATTAGGTGACACAAGTGATGTGAGATTCAACATGCCCCCTCACGTGCAGGGTGGATTTTGACAAACCACTGTGAACGGATATCGGGGGGCCAACATCAATGTGGGATTCAACAGCACTCCACAAATATCCAATTGCACTTCACTTTCACTATTTCTCTCTCACAAAAATAGTGCAATTGGAGTGCGACTGCACATTTCTTAATAACATTTCCCAAAAAGAATTTGTTAGTCAAACCAAACAAATCTTCACAATTCTTAAAAAACTGTTTTCGAAAATTATTTTTAAATTTTCAAAAATTATTTCTGAATTGTGAACCAAACAAAGCCCAAAACCTCCTCTTTTTCCCGCAAAATCATAAATTCCAAAAAAAAAATTGACAAAATATACCTGGTTGGGCCAGTTTCGGCCATGAGCGCAGTAAGAATTGCAACAACCGTGTGGATTGTCCTTTTTGAAGCTTCGGTAATGGATGCTAAATAGACAAAAGTGCTCACCACGGCCATGAAAGAAAGCCAGAAATCCATAAACTGAGAAAAAAATAAATCCCAATTAAATAAACAACCTAATATTAAAATCAAATAAAAACCAAATATCAAAAAAAATATATATATATATATATATATATGATACCTGTAAAACACGAAAAGATAATGCGCACCACGTCCCTACATCACATGCATGGTATAACCCACTCGATATCCCGCTAGATGTATAGATAACCCATTCCGCAAATGCCTACACAAAAAATACAAAATCCAACTACGGGTTACTTTAATCTTCGGCACTAACCACAGCCTGGAGTTCACAAATCGATTGATTTTGAATTTTCAAACTGCAGTTAAGGATTTCCAAATGCTTGGCAAATGGTACTCACTAGGTTGGTTAAAGTTCAATTTTTAAAAACTATATCTTCTAATGTTTACAAATTTTAGCCCGAGACATGGTGGTGTTCGGTTTGTGGTTTTTTTTTAATTTTTTTTTTTTTTTTTATGCTCATGTTCTAAATTTTCTGGAAAAAAATTATAACATGCATCTGTTCTGTTCCCAAAATTTTGGAACAAATTTTGGGATCGGAATGGAAACTTCTTTTTTTCTGCTCAAAGTTTTGCAAGAAGAGAACCCAAAAAAAAAAACACTAACAAAACAATGCCTACACAAGAATGCAAATTTTTCTTCTTGACATATGAACCATGGGTTATTAATTTAATCTTCATCACTAAGTACCTGTTTGGAATAGTTCGTATACCCAAAGCTGCGATTTGGAGGTCCCAAATCGGTCGCTTTTTGGGAATCAAATGCTTGGCAACATGAGATCATAAAACCTTTCAAATCTAGTTTTTAATGAATCATTTAGGTGTTGTCTGGTTTGTGCTTTTGTTTTTGTTTCTATTTTTCTGCTTATGTTCCATAAAAATTTGGAAAAGAAACAGGAAAATAGGAAAAGAAGAATTAACTTGCAGATGCTATGTTCCCAGAGTTGTCTGGTTTGTGCTTTTGTTTTTGTTTCTATTTTTCTGCTTATGTTCCATAAAAATTTGGAAAAGAAACAGGAAAATAGGAAAAGAAGAATTAACTTGCAGATGCTATGTTCCCAGAGAATAAGTTTATGGGATCCGAGCACAAGCCTTCTACGTATTCAAGGAAAAAATATTAAAAAAAATTGAAACGCTAACCAAACGCCACCTTAGTGGCTTACCTTTTGGCGGAGGGCCCAATAAGCAGGTAGTACGGCAGCAGCATTGGATGCAATGAGGAAAATCGATTGCATAACATGCCCTACATGAGTTTTCACCATTTTTCCTTTAAAAGACCCGTTTGTACATCATGAGATAAAACTATATAGTCAGGCTTTAAAGTTGAAGAACATTGAGCCAAATGCAAAACAGAATTTCACATAGTCTAGGGTTAATTACACCAGTAGGCCCTAAAGTTCGGGGGTGGTGCCATTTTTGCCCCTTTGATTTTTTGATTTTTTTCAATCAAGTCCCTGAAGTTGTGAAATCGTTCAAATTTCGTCCCTGAGACTTGTCAACTTCCGTCACATAATTAAATGGATGTTAGTCCCAGGGACAAATAGGAACAAATTTTTAAAAAAATCAACAACCATATACTAAATACATGAATAAGGAAAGGTCAATGTCTACAGACTAATTGACTGTCGAAAGCTAAGGTGGCATTCAGTTAGTGTTTTTTAATTTTTTTAGTTCTCTGAAAATTTTGGAACATAAGAGAATAACTCTAGGAACATAACATAATCATAATTTTTTGTTCTCGTTTTTTGTTTATGTTCCCAAGTTTTTAGGGAACAGAAACAAATAAATAGTAACAAAAGCCACCTTGTTGACGTAAAGCAATTCAATGGATGTTCATACGATGATGCAAAGGCTTGGGAGGATGGGGCGTAAAAAGATGTTGTCTTACCTCTGTGTGATACAAGCTCAATGCTGCAGTCAAAGCCTCCATGGTTTCGATCACAAAAACAGAAGCTGAGAGAGAGAGAGAGAGAGAGAGAGAGAGAAACAATGTAAGAACAAATCATGATTATCAAGAACGAACAAATCATGATTATCAAGTAGAATCGTTCCCAGATTTCTATTTTTGTTCTTAGTTTTCTAGGAAAAGGAGCAAAAATCTGGAGCAGAAACACTAAACAATTGCCATCTTAGTTTTTTTGTTTTTATTCCCAAAAAAAAACTTTGAAGAAAAAAATTGAAAAAAGGGTTCTTGTTCAGATTCCAGAAATTTGTCCTTAAGAATCTGGGAACGCAACAAAAAAAACATAGGAGTATATTTTTTCTTTCTTCCTTTTTTCCCCGTATTCATTCTGAATTTTTGGGAAACAAAAACACTAAACAAATGCCACCCGAGTGTGCGATAATTGAATATTTTTTCTATATTTTTTAAAAATAGTGAATTAGACAAACCTGTACAGCGTTAATCCGCTCACATCCACAATCGATTGACAAGTCCCATGAGAAGAACACCTTCTCGGGCATCTCTCAACCGAAACAGACATAGAAGTTTGCTTTGAAGAATCACCACCACCAACAGACTGCAGATGCCTTAATCCAAAACCCCAAGTCCCTCCTCTTACATATAATATATAAAAACTAACCATTTTCTCGCTCGAATCATACAACTTAAAGAACACAGAATTGTTTCCACTACTAGTAGAAGCGTTTCCGTAAAAGTAATCCCAGTTATCGAGAGTCGGTAATCCGCCATATTTTGCATATATTTCATAATTAATCTCCGAATCTGAAGTTAGTCGGATGTGGATATGTCCTCCAATGGCGCCAAAAGGAATATCCAAAAGGAAGTAAGTCCAAGAAAAAGTTGAATTCAACCCAGAAGAGGAGTTGCTGAGAAGTGGTTCCAAAGGGAAATTAGCTGAATTGGATGATACCTTCTCGCTAATTGGTAAGTAGTAGGATTCGAAAGGAACGGAGGGGTTTCTCCTGAGAATTGTCTGTTGAAAAAAATTCAATTTCAAATATCGAATCTAATATTGAAATACAATTTTAATAAAGAAAATGGAATTTTAAAGGGTATTTATAAAAATTAAATCTTTTAAAACAATAAGAGTCATAATCTAATTTTCAAAACTTTAGACCCTGGGAATGCCGTATCTCCGCCCATGACCTTGATATCTCCATATATCTCCCTCCACTTTTTTAACTACTAGAGAAAAAAATCCACATGAATAAAAAGTTACAAGGGTTCTTATTATAGAGTCTTCTATTTTTCGTTTACAAATTAATTTGCAACTTATTTTAAATTCTATCATTATATTATCTTCTATTTTCAAATCACAGAACTTTATCTCTAATCCCAATACTTCACAATCCAATTAAAATATATTTTTTTAAAACTATACTTTTCAATTTCAAAATATTCCATGCATCGCACTGACCATCACTTGTATGGGGTATGACGGTGTGTATCTAACCCTCCCTAGACCTCTCAGTACAATACAAGAGTCTCATGTACTAGGTTTCCCCTTCTATAAGTTATCTACTAAAAAGTCAACAAAATATCAAATAAAATTATTAATCGTACAAGAAATCATACCTGAAGGATGTACTTCTCCCACGAACAATTAAATCCGGCCTTATTTAAAGGACAACGAAAAACCGTCGACTCCAAAGAATAGCAAACCGAGAGATTAACGGGCTGAATAGAAATATACCAACGACCAACTCTCGGAGAAGGTATAACAAGAGGCTCTTTATTAATATCGCCCGAGTAGTCGGTCGAATTAGCCGACGGCATCAACCCGCAACGAATGTAGCACATCAAGACTATTCCGCCCGATTGCAGAGTTCGATTGAATAAAACATTCGAAACCGAAAAAGTTAGGTTTTCGGAAATATCCATTAAATCCAAAGAATAAAATTTGAGTTCGTTTATATTGTGGCAAGAGCCTTCGCCCGTGCTTTTGCAAGAGACCGTGTTTTCTGACAGTTGATCGATCGATCCGTCGACACATGGAAGAGGATCGATGGTTTGATTGCAATTCGGACCCCACATCGTTGAGGTTGCACAACCTTCGACTGTTATGTTGCTGGTGAAGGAAAATGTTGGGCCTCGGTTAATCTGCGATAGAAGATTTTTACACGTATTCATTTCTGATTCCAATTCCAAGGCTCCAATTTTGTCCATCCAAAGGCGACCTAAGGTCGGATACTATGATATTGGGACCATCTTATTGGAAATTGAGAGAATAAAAGTTGGTTGAAAAGGCAATATGGATTTTAGCTTTTGCAAAGAAAAATTCAAAGTAGGCTTGCAAATGTAAAGATTAGTGTTTATGCAAATGTATAGATTAGTGTTTATTTTCTTTGATTTTTGACTTTGTTTCTCGGAAAAAAAATGGTTATGTTCGTTTTAGTGTTTTTGTTTATGTTCCAAGTGTTATAGGGACAGAAACAAAAGGGCAAGAACAAAAGAAACAAAAGGACAAGAACAAAAATATAAGCCAAACACCACCTTAGTTTTTACATGCTAGCATAATGGAAATCAAAAGAAACACGGGGAACAAAAGAAAGAAAACAGGCAAAAAATTGTTTATGCTTTGCTTTATGTTTATGTTCCAAGTTTTCTGGGACCGGAAACGAAAGAACATGGATAAAAACACTAAGGTGGCGTTTGTTTAGTGTTCCCAAAGCGTAAGTCTTAGTATAGGGTACCATTTTCGATTGTGTTCTTATTGCTCCAACGCCGTTAAATAAACCCAAATACCATACTCCTGGAGAGATCTGCAAACCAATTTTTATGTCAAGTTAGGGAACTCTCTCTGAATTGACAATCACAAACCCCAAAAAAAAAAATGTGATTTTCTCACATTTACCCCAGACAAAATGTAATAATGGGGGAAGTTAAAGCCTAAATAATTTACAGCCTGTTTGGTTGTCTAAATTATCATATTTCAAGAATTATCTTATTTGTGATGAATTGTTATGTATATCTCTCCATTTACATATGATTTAATCAAAATTAAACACTGTTTTTAGTTTAGTTAACCAATTTATTTACGTTTTACTCTAATCATATGAGAAAATAGCATTTAATCCAGAACCAAAATGGTTAGCTATCTCATCTAACTTTAGCCTTTTTGATTTTTATTATCAAACACCAAAATATGACAAATTTCATTTCATAAATTGAGACGATTAGAAAATTGAAAGAAAACCAAACAGGCCCTTAAGAATTTCAAAGAAAAAAGTGAGAAAAACCTGCTCGTTTGTCAATCTCACTAATATATCTTTCTGCATAGGATAACACCGCTCTGTAAACTGTAAACCATTTATTCCTCCAAAAGAGCCATTAGAGATAGGATCCAAAACTGCAGAAGAAATTAATGTTTCAATTTATTAAATGACAATTTTCGTAGATTATTTTAAATTTTCAAATTAAGGTTAATTTTATTTTATTTTATTTAAAGTAATTGTACCAACCAACCGGTCATTTTTCAGACGAATTTAACAGGGCTTGTATTTTTATACCTAAACCTGATACCGAAGAATTGAAGGCATCAGGCAACGGGGGGCTGCCTTCTCGAAAGCATATAATTGGCAATGTGCTTCTGGGTACCTTTCTAATGCTTTTGGGATCCTGCCAACAATTACAAGAAGAAAAATCAAGGGGGTAGTAATGAGAGAAATTAGAGGGGTAAAAAGGAAAAAAATAAGAAATCTAGTATGATCTATAATATGTAAAGAGTGTGTTTGGGTGAGCTATTTGAAGAAAGAATTTGATTTAGAAATGGGATTTATAAAATTTCAAAGATGATTTGATTTTAAAGAGGGATTTGTAAAATTTCTTTAAAAGGATGTTCTTAACGTTACAAAAAAATCTATTCTTCAAATCAAGACATATTTTACATTTGAGACATTCTGGACCATTGGCTGTTTGGAGACATTTCCAACCGTTTATTTAGATTTCATTGAAAAACTAAATAACAACCCTCAACAAAATGTCTTTTCATGATTATATGATATTCTAGATTAATGTATTGAATTATTATTTTTATCTTTAGGCACGGGGTATATACTAGTATATATATTAATACCTCTTCGAAATCAAATTCCGTACAAATAAGTCACCCAAACAAAAAAAGTTATAAATCCCTTTTTTAGATCAAATTCTTTTTTTAAATATCTCACCGAAACGCACTCTAACATAATTTCTGGGAGAAAGAGAGGAATATACATGGGATAATTACTCATAGATACATATAATGTATATATATGTGGAAAGAACATAAGAAACCCTAATTCGAGAGAAAAAAAATATGAAAGGGGTTTAGAAAGCTCATGCATTTGACAAAAAATTAAAAGCATAATACTTACAACGTCTACATCTGATTGTAACGATATATCAACCGAAGAGAACCATGGCGGCAAATCAACTGCATTAACAAACATCAAACTAAAAGCAAGTCAAATTTCTATATGATTTGACAATTTTTGAGCTATTAAATCCATTTATCCATAAAGCAAACTCTACAAACTGGAATCAATATTAGGAAATTTCAAAAGCAGAAGAATAAAACCGAGAAATAGGGAACAAAAAAATTTGTTTAGTTTTGTTCCCCAAAATTATTCCGAGTTTTCTAAAACAGAAACGCACTGAACAAACGGCACCGTAATTACCAATATAAAACTATTTTCAAGGTAAATTCAAACAAATCACTTTACATGATATTGTAACAAACGAAATTTTACTCTCTCCATATTGGCATTTGGTTTAAGCATTAATGTACATGAAATACGGTTTCATAGGTGAAGTTTGTTTTCTATTCCCAAGAAAATTGGAACAGAAATGGAAATCAGGGAACACTTTTGTTGTGTTCTCATATTTCTGCTTTTGTTCAGAAACCCTAGACAAACAGTGCCTTAAACATCTTGCCGTTTCATGGCCAGTTATAGTTAAACTTGCAAAATTTCCCATAAATGGTGAAACTCCTAAAAAGAAAGTACACATCCCTTGAAATAACTGAATCATGAAGCAAAAAATTTACTCTAAAAAGGGGAAGAACTGTTTTTTCTCAAAGATTAACGTTAGGTAGTGTTTGGTTAAAATTTAAAAATCTTAATATATATATATATATAGAGAGAGAGAGAGAGAGAGAGATTTCCAATTCTAATCCCAAGGGCTTGAATTACGCGCAACCAAACACCACCTTAGTATTTGACATCAGAAATTCAAACTAAACAACCAATTAAATACTCATTCAAACAAACATCAAGTCTGGAAATATAATCACATGAACAGTAAGTAGTATACAGACTTGATTAAAAATGGTTATTTTTTACCTTGGCTCATTTAAATATAAAAACTTATGATCCTTAAAAAGAACACATAATAATTAATCAATTTGTTTAGTGTTTCTGTTCCGAGAAATCATGGAACAGCAACAGAAATCAAGGAAATATTCCTCTTTTTCGCAGAACTTTGTTTTAAAAATCACTGTTGCCATTTTTTGGAACAAACCGGTCGCGATTACGCGATGAATCCGAACGAATCGATTCGATAACAATTAGTGCAATAATATTCATCATGAACTAGAAACAATCCATTAATCGTGACAACGAAATCGGAAAAATAAAATAATGAAAAATCAAAATCAACCTCAAATCAAGAGATGGATTACCTCTTATATAACGCCATTCGTAAGGTTTGAGCTCGGTTTTAGCATATGCAAAGCTTGAAATAGTGAACGAATTTTGCGGACCAAAACCTTGGGCTGCGCCATATGAAGAACAGTGACAAAAAACACAGACGACTGTATATATTATGAACAGAAACAGATGCAAATTCTTCGCCATGTTTGAATTTACTGCGATTCGCGGAATGGAATCGAGTCTCAGATGGATGATTTTCGAGTAATTCAGCTATACATACACATATATACGTAGAGAGAGTGATTGAGAGAGAATTAACGTGTGAATGTAGAATTATAATTGCTAATATTTATATTAAGGTTGGTGAATTTCTTTCTTCGGATGGAAAAAGGAGGAATTACATTTTTGGTCCCTAAAGTTTATTAAATTGCACATTTGATCCATTAAATTTTACATTTGTTTCAATTCAACAAATTTAAAACGTTGTTAATAATTTTGGATGAAAAATGAGATGTACTCGGTATGTGACCTTTTAATGCCCATATTTCTATCATTTCATCACCCACACTAACATTGAGATGTTTTTCTCTAAGGGTGGTTTGTTTAGGTGGAAAATAGATGGAAAAACAAATAAAAAGGAAAATAAAAAATTGTTTGGTGAGGATGGGAAATAGAAGGGAAAAAAATAATAAGAAAAATGCACAATTTTTTAAGCAAATTTTTTTCCTCACAAATTTGAGAGTAAAATAAAGCAAAGTGATGAAAAATGAATAAAATTACAATTATACTCTTAATAATAGGTTTTTAATTTATTTTTATAATATGTGAAGGTAAAATAGTAAATTATATTAAAGTGAATTATTTTCCTCCATTTATTTATTTATTTATTTTTAACCAAACAACACGAGGGAAAATAATTTTTTTTTCACAATGGATGAAAATATTATTCTCATTTTTCAAATGAATCATTGTTAGGAGAAGGCGACTTATGTTCAATAGAGTAATGAAATGATAAGAATATCTCCATTAGAAGGTCACATGCTGAGTACAAAGCAGTTTTCATCTAAAATCATAAACATCGTTTTTAATTTTGCAGAATTGACACAAATGTGAAACATGAAGGACTAAATGTGCAATTTGGGCAACCTTAAGTTCCACATAGACAACAACCCTATATTTTAGGGAACCAAAATATAATTATCCCTAAAGAGGATAAATTTATTAAAGTGAATTTACACTTTTGCACGTGATATTTATGTTATTTTTCGCTTTTTAGCAAAAATATATGAATATATCCATGAAATTATTGCTACAAACATTTCAGATCATTTCATACATGTATAAATTATTAAGTTTCTTATCTTGAATTTTTTTGTTAGACAAATTCAATATCTACACTCTAATTGTTATGCAATTGAGAAATAATTTTTATTTTTTACTAACTCAAATATTTCAAATAATTGTTTTAGTAAATAAAGAATAAATTATTTTCAAATTGCAAAGTTCATGGATTTGTTTGGTTTTTAAAATTAAAATAATTAGGGGTTTCTAGTCAACAGTCCACAAAATTAAAATTTTAACTCATACATTTCACGCGTTACAATAATTTTTTGTGAAGTCCAAAATTACTATAATACATAAAAATTACTATAATTTTTTCATGTAAAAAAATTAAAATATTTTTTATGTCGTACAGTGACTTTTGCACTTTAGACAATAATATTAGGCTTCTGAAAAAATTACTATAGCGTGTGAACTGCATGTTAAAATTTTAATTTATTTTTCAAAAATACCAAATAATTAATATTTAAAAAAATATGTAGTTTTTTTTTTAGAGCTTGAGTTGTGTTAAAATCAAATAATTAATAAAAACTTTGAGCTCTCTTGATTTTTGCACTACAAATAGAGTGGACGGATCACAACCCATCACCATCATCTTAGATGGCTCCAACAACACCCTTAGAACTCAAGTAATGTCTAGTTTTCTCAGAAGACGCAATATTTGGCGTAAAATAATTTTTATATAGTACAGTAACTTTTATATTTTTTACAATAATATTAGACTTCTGAAAAAATTACTGTAGCGTGTGAACAGCATGCTAAATTTTTAATTTCATGGACTATTGTTCAAAAATCCCAAATAATTAATATTTACAAAAAAAAAAAAAAAAAGCTCATGGAAAATAAAATCAAATAATTAATCAGAAAACTTTGTGTTCTTGTATATTAATTACTATAATTACTATGATGTGCGATATTTTAATTTTCAAAGGTATTAACTTCGAAAACATTTCAAACATTAGGGGAACAAAGTGTAATTTAGACCATTGTTTAATAGTTTTATTTAGTGGTTTAAAAAAAAAAAAAAAAATCGTGGAGTTGACTCAAGTCGTTGGGTCTTCCTTAAATGACACATATACACCACTAATTATGCTGAGGCTATAAAGAAGTCCTTACTTTTATGAAAAGAACTTTTAGATGCTTTGTGCTTTAATGATAATTATTTTTTATTTTATGGGTAAAAATTAAATTACAAAACATTGACCAAATATTAAGAATAAGTACGAAAAATGAAAGCACATGAAAAATCAAAATTTGATATTAAATCTATTGATTCGATTCACTTCCATTGTTTGTTTGTTTATTTTTTGGTAGTTAGACAGTAAAGTGTATCCGGGTCAGTTTCCATACAACTCGACTAATCACCTCCCCTGATTATTTTAAGGGTGCACCTCTCTACATAAATCTAGTGCATTTTGATTTTTACTCATAGAGTGTTCCCTAAGAAGATCGAACTAACAAGAAAATAAAATTTCTTTTTTTACAAACTAGACTAAGGGTTTGTTTGATAACACCTTAATTTTTAAGTGCTGAAATTTTAAGTACTGAAAATTTAAGAAGGTTGTTTGATAAAATTGTGCTGAAAATTTAAGTGCTGAATTTTTTTTATTTGTTTGATAAGTACAAAATTTGTATGCTGAAAATTGTTTAATTTACATAACTATATTTGAATCAAGATAATGTGGAAAAAAAAAATTGAGAACAAAATAATAAAATCAGGGTGCCATTTTTTTTAAAAAAAATTATATTAAAATTAAAAGTAAAAATTAACCCAAAAATATGTAAATATTATGTATTTTTTTTTATGTAGTTTGATTGCTTAAATTAAATTATAACAATAATTTAAATATAAAATAAAATTAAAATCATAAAATAATTCAAAATTAATTCAATTCTCATTAATCCTAACTCTAATTAAATCCTCATAGGGGATTAAGGGCAAAATGGTCAAAACATAATTTTTTTTAAGTGAAAAATAATGGAGTACATTAAGTAAAATGAAACAAATAAAGAGGTCTTAACTTAATTTTGTACTCACATTTTGACTTAATTTTTAAATTAACTTAATTAATTAAGTGATACTAATTACATTTATCAAGCAAACTTAATTAATTAAGTACTTAATATAATCAATTTTAGGCACTTAATTTTTTTATCAAACATGTCCTAACTCTCTGGTATGTACTTCCATTGTCAGTGAAAAGAAATAGACTCCCAAAATCAAATAAAATCCAAAAAAAGGTTCTAGTGCAATTTGGAAAAACTTTGGGGGATATAAGTGAAATTTAATGCCGAAGATATGCATTACAACGGGCCAAGGATCTTCAGCCCATTCGGAAAAATCCTATTTGAACTCCAAAAACTTCTAATTGCACGCAAATGTCAAGAAAATTGGAGTGCAAGTTGATGTTTTGGAGTGCAAAAATGGCCCCCTTTGTACTAAGGCAATTAATTTTAATCAAAAACATATACCACCTAGATCCTCTCAATTATAGTAAAATTTTACATACATCCCCTAACTTTCAAAATTATCATGGCGACCCTCTACCGGAACAATTTTTAATGAATGAACCATTTTGCCCTTACTCATTCAAAATTGGAAAACAATAAAATAATCTAAAATGATAAGTGATCAAACTACCCTCACTATATTACTAATTCTTCTTGGTTTCCCTGCAAAATTCAATAAAACACCACTACCGGCCAAAACACCATTGCTGACCAACGAACCAAAACATCACCACTGACCAACACCACAGAACCAAAACACCACCACCGAAACAAGCCAAAATTCAACGTTGTTCCCATCGATTCTCTGAACCACCTAACCAAAACACCACCGGACCACCACACCACCACCGAACAACATCAACGAACCAAAACACTACCATTGAACAACAACACTGGACCAAAACACCATCACCGAACAACAGCACCGAACCAAAACACCACCGCTGAAACAAGGCAAAATCCAACGTTGTTTCCATCGATTCTCTGCACCACCGAACCAAACATCACCACCGCCGAGCAACACCACCGACGAAACAACACTGCAGAAACAAGTCAAAATCCAACGTTGTTTCCATCGATTCTCTGCACCACCAAACCAAACATCACCACAATTGAACAACACCATCGACGAAACAATAACACCGCCGAAACAACACCACAGAAACACCACCTCTAGAAATGAGAACTAATTCAATTTCTCACAACAGGGATCGCGATGGTAAAGGCTTCGCGATCAATCAACAGTTCTTGTTCGTTCGTCCATCGATAGCGGTAAGGGATTTCGTTCAACGATGGTATTGGGGGATTTCGTTCGTCCGTCTATGGTGGTGAGGGATTTCGTTCAATGATGGTGGTGAGGTAGGGTTTTGGTCGTCCATCGTTGGTGATGAGAAATCCGTTCAACTCAATTAGGGGGGAAAATTCGTCCATCGATGGTGATGGATGAGAGAGAGAAAAGAGTATTGAAGATAGATAAGGGAGAGAGAAAGCGATGGTGAAGATGAAGAGTTCAAGGTTCGTCCGTGTCCGTCGACGGTGAGGGATGAGAGAGAGAACGATGGTAAGGGATGAGAGAGAGAAAAGAGTGTTGAAGATGGAGAATGGTCCAAGGTTATTTTTGTCTTTCATAATGAAATTGGAGGTTAATTTAGTAATAGGAATAAGTGAATTGAAATTTTGACTTTCCAAAGGGCATTTTCGGAATAAAAAATGACCTGGGGTTTTAAGTATCTTTTGACCAAATAATTCAAGGGGTGTCCCATATAGTCTTGAAAGTTGAGAGGATTCCCGTGGCTTTGGTCAAAAGTTGAGGGGGTCTATGTGGAATTACCCCAAACATATACCTAATAAAGTTATATCCATTTATAGTTGCAATGATTTAAGAAAAATCTATTGGCACTCCAAAAATGACTAGTTTTTCATTCAGCGATAGATCAAAAAATTTAGCTCACGGCTTCTGTCATTACCAGTTAATTATTTTAATTAAAAAAAATAAATAAATGAAAAGACAACAATTATATAGAGTTATATAAATAGCTAAAATACTATTTACACTAAAGTGATTAGGGGAGGTTAATGTTAATTATAGAGTTAGCTGTTTAAGTGTTAAGGGGTACTGTTGTTATATTTTATTAATTAAATTAAAAGACCATTAAATTATAATTTTATAAAAATACGTTTATTTATAAAGTATCAAATAAAAAATATATATAATGCATAAGGGGCAAAAGGAATATAAATGAATCGAGTAGAAATTTTTAAAAATATAATTACAATAAAAAATATATAATTTCGATGAGATTTGAAAATGACTCACTCAATCCTTCTGGTGAGTGTCATTTTTTTTTCATTAATTATTACCACCTCTTCTTAAGTTTTTTTTTTTTTTTTTCCTTTTACTTTTTTTCATCAATAAACTTCCTTCAAGCCTTTTGAAAATTTCACACAAAAAAAATAATAATATTAAAATCTATAATTATTTTAATTTAAAAAATAGTTATAATTATAAATAGAAAATCCACAAGTATAATATTTTTTAACCAAATGAAAGTATTAATAAATAAAATTTCATATGAAAACTTCACCAAATAATTCGAAAAAAAAAACTAAATTAAACAACTTATATATGAAGTGTAATTAAATTTCATAGATAAAAAAAATATTTAATTCTAGAGTAATTTAAAATTTAAAAATTTCAGCAGTAAGTACTCTTTAAGTACACAAAAAACTATCATTTTATCCCAAAAAAGAAAAAAAAATAGAAAAAAAAAATTTATAATATAAATCAACAATTTTTAATTCTCATAATAATTTTAAATTCTAAAAAATCAGCACGAAATACTTTTTAAATACTTAAACAAGTAGCAACCATCATCTGATCTCAAAAATATTAAAAAATTATAAATATATTTACATAAACATAATTTAAAAACCAAAATTATAATTCTTTTAAGAGGGTTATAAGAGTAATTTTTTATTAGATAATTTTAATTAATTTTTTAACAATATAGTATCAAGGATGAATATGTAATTTTATATTTAATATAAAAAAAAATGAGGGTCAGAGATATTTTTCAAATGATAGAAAATATCATTAGAAATTTTTCTAATGACAATAACTAAAATTTTCATTGAAATTTATTCATATTTTAATTGAAGATTTCATTATAACTAATTATACGTAACTTTATCTCTCTATCTCCCTTTCCCTCTTTAACCATTTAATAAAATAAAATTCTCTCTTTCCATCAATTAATTATATATAACTTTTAAACAATATAAAAACTGATTTATTAAAAATTATTATTTAAAGAAAATAGAAAATTTTAAAAATCCTCTAGGAGATTATTTACATTTTATATACTATTTTCTAAAAATAAATGTGAGTGATGAACAATAATTATTTCAGATGTTGACATTATTTTTTTTTCAGCTTACAATTTTATTTTTATTTTTATTTTTTAGCATTAATTTTTTTTTTTTATATTTTCATAAGATAAATTAAATATAAAATTAAACGATGAATTGTTATACGTGTAATATTTAAATAAAAAATATATACTGATATAATTTTTTCTAGACCCGCATATTATGCGGGTCTAAAATTAGTTCAAAATTAAAGAGGAATTTCAGCCCCCTCCCGCGAGTCTTAATTGGCTCCGCCCCTGTTTTCGTTATTATTTTCAACATAAAAATAATGTAACTTAGAATAAAAATGGATATTGTGATGTATGAATGGCATTTTATTAAAAAAAAAAAAAAAAAAAAAACACTATGGATAACTATTCTAGCATGGAAAAAAAAAAAACTTTCATGACTTTTACATCTGTCGGGACCAAAATCTCAAAGACATCCTAGTGGAATTAGATTATGAGATCGCAGTTAATCTCGTCCAGATTGGATGGCAACGACAAAGAAAGGAACTGAAAGTAACTAGAATTTTGCATTCATGGACAATCCACTTGATGAGTTGAAGATGCCGCTATGTGCAGACAAAACAACAAACTCGTATTCAGTTCAATATCAAAACCTTTAAAAATCACATCTCCTATTTTCTTTCCTTTTTTTATTTAAAAATTCAAAGAAAAAATCTTGTGTACGACAACTTCAAGTTGTTTCTTCATTAAATTACGTTCAAACAAAACATATTAAATTTCACCCAAGAAACTAAATGAGCGTGTGCTGTTAGATCAACTTGGGGAATGCTTGATAACCATTTAAAAATTAAGTGCTGAAAATTTAAGTATTGAAAATATCAGAAGGTTATTTGATAAAATTATACTAAAAATTTAAGTGTTGAATTTTTTTTTTTTTTTATAAGTATAAAATTTATATGCTAAAAATTGTTTAATTTACATAACTATCTTTGAAGAAAGATAATATGGATAGAAAAAAATTGAGACCAAAACAATAAAATGAGGGTGTCCTTTTTTTTCTTTTTAAAAAAATTATATTAAAATTAAAAGTAAAAATTAACTCAAAAATATATAAAATTATATATTTTTTTATGCAGTTTGATTGCTTAAATTAAATTATAACAATAATTTAAATATAAAATAAAATTAAAACCCTAAAATAATCCAAAATTAATCAAATTCTCATTAAACCTAACCCTAATTAAATCCTCATAGGGAATCAAGGGTAAAATGGCCAAAATATAATTTTTTTTAAGTAAAAAATAATGGAGTGCATTAAACAAAATGAAATAAGTGAAGGGGTCTTGACTTAATTTTTTATTCACATTTTGATTTAATTTTTAATTTAACTTAATTAATTAAGTAATACTAATTATATTTAACAAACAAACTTAATTAATTAAGTACTTAATATAATTAATTTTAAGCATTTATTTTTTTTAATCAAACATGTCTTTAATGTGTCTTATTCATCTGTAACATCAGAAATCATAGAAGAAAAAAAAATATCACTAATTGTAAATCTATTTTCGAACCACATCTAATAAAATATTTCATAAAATTCAAAATATTAAAATGTCAAAATAAAAAATAATAATTTATAAATAGAAAAAAGAAATTAGTTTGTTAACAAAAACAAACACCATTGCAAGGGAAAACTCTATTGACACTCCACTTTGAGTGTTCACTTCCCTTACATTGGAGTGGATCAAGAGTTTTTTAGGGGTGTCCATAACAATTCCCTAATAATAGTACAAAATCCATAACTATACAACCACTAATCCATGCAACATAACCCACATTTGGAATCTGGTTAACACTGAAATTACAATTATACCCATGTCATTTCAGAGGGAGAGAAGAGGGTCCACAACATCATGTTACATGTCACATACAGAAAATTACAATTCTACCCTTAACATAGTTATACAACATTTTTTTTATATAATGAAAATTATATTTAAAAAACCCTAAAAAAAAAAATTCCAAAACTCAGTTTTGAATCCAAAATCGATTTTTCTTCACATTAGAGATTTGAGCGATCGAGCTTTGATAAGCTTTCGTGCTTTTTTCTTGCCTTTCTTGTGGTCTTCATCTTCCTCATCATCTTCATCTTCTTCCTCGATTATGAAACACGGCGGCATTGCAGTGGTTTTGGCGGCGGCGGCGGCGGCAATGGGCTGAGGAGATTCGGTAGAGGAAGTGATTCTAGTGGATTCGGGTTCTGCGGGCCCTCTCTTCTTCCCCCAACGCGGCCCGAACCCAGAATAGTAGTAGAATTCATGCGGGTTCGAGGATGTCGCCTTCTTTTGCCGGGGACGGCGACGGTTGTGGTCGACCGGTGGTTTCGCGGCGGCGGTGGCGGAGGAAGTGGATGTGGGATTGCCGTAGTTCCTCAGCTGACCAAGGTGGTGATCGCAAAGAGAGTTCCCTTCCCTCGCCTCGTTTTGGCACTGCCACCCCTTCCCGTTGGTCTTGCAACAAAGAATCTCCCCCGCCGGCTGCCGGCGCAACTTCTCCTCCTCCACATACCCATCCCCGCCGTCTTCTTCTCCTCCACCGCCGCCGGAAAATACCCATTTCCGACCATTATCGTCCTCCTCCTCCTCTGATATCTTCATCGAAGCAACGCTGCAGATTGAAATATTTCAAATCCAACGGCCCAAAACCGACTCAAGCTTCTCAGTTCAGTTCAAGATTCGAATATTCAGAGCGCCATCGTGAACGATTAACGAATTTTTTTCCAAAACGGAAACCCTAATTATCGTTCGAAATGTGCGAAAAGAAAAATTCAGATGAAACGATTCGAATTCCTGAAGAACTACAAAACTTACCTCTCAACAGCTCCAATGGAGTCTCCCAAACTCCCATTATCAGTAAAGCTAAAGTCTTCGTCGACCTGAAAACCAATGTCGAAGAAGAAAATAAAAGCGTATAAAAATCTTATCGGCCGATGAATAGAGAATATCTGAAGCAATAAATTAGATCAATTTGTTAACGGAGCTGAAATGGACGATCAAAATGGAGCGATTTTAGGGTTTTACGGAACCCTAACGGGGGGTCTGCGGGAACCCTAGAAGACGAAGAGAGCGCGAAGAATAATGCGTAGGAGATCTTTTTAGGGAAGAATAAGAATTGGAGCTTTGGTAGATCGGAGAGAGAGAAGAGTAGATTAGAGAGAGAGAGAGAGATTGGAGAGCTAACCTGGTGCAGCGGCGGCGGAGGTGGCGGGGTAAACGACAGTCGCGGCGGTGAAAAAGTGATTACATCCCACGGAGACTGGTTTAGCTGACAGAAATGGGACTCCGGCGGAGTAGCGGCGGAGGAGTCCGGCACCGTCAAGATTCTGGCGTTCTTTCTGATCCTCATGCTCGGAAAGTGAAGCAGAGGGAGGTTTTGAGGGGTTTTGGTGCGGGAGGGGGGACGAAGAAGAGGCAGATCCAAAGGTTCTCTCTCTCTCTCTCTCACACACTCACTATTTGTTTATTGCTAAATTACACTTTTGTACCATTAACTTGCATGATTATTAACTTTAACTATTCCTAATTTTGATCTATTTTATTTAAACCCCTTAACTTTGTTTATGTTTTGAGATAAAAGTATAATTTATTTGCTCACAATTATTTAGGGGTTTTTATAAACAGTCCACAAAATTAAAATTTTAGTCCATATAATTTACGTGCTATAATTATTTTTTTCAGAAATCGAAAGTTGTTTATAATCCTACAAGTTACTGTGATTTTTTTTTTATGTAAAAATTTACAATAACAATGATTTTTGGACGTTCAGCAATAATTTTTGGACAATTACTTTAACCTCTTAACTTTGTTAATTTTTGAGATAAAAGTACAATTTATATGCTCACTATTATTTAGGTGTTTTGTAAACAGTCTTTGAAATTAAAATTTTATTTCTTACAGTTCACTCGCTATAATAATTTTTTTAAAAGTTAAAAGTTATTTATAACACATAAAAATTACTGTGATTTTTTCATGTAAAAAATTGTCGTAATTTTTTATTACGTACAATGATTTTTGGACATTTAGCAATAATTTTGGATTTCTAAAAATATTACTATAACGTGTAAACTGTATGGGTTAAAATTTTAATTTGGTAACATTATTATTTACACCACTTATCATTTTGAGATATCGATTCACTTTTATATAAAAGTTAAAGATTGATAAATATAGCAAAATAAAAATAAAAATCTAGAGTCAGGAATATTACCACTGGCGTGGGGAGAAAATTTTGGTTGAAGGGTATAATTGGAATTATATTTTGTCAATTTTTGGTTGATAAAGGCAATCGGTCGGTTTGGTTTTGTTTGGTTGTAATAACAATAAAATATACTTTAGGGATCTTTGTATAATTTTTTTAAAAATTGGATGGTCAAAGTGAAATTAATTTATTATTTATATACTCTCTCTCTAGATTTTTGTTGTGGAGATCTCTCACACAACTCGATAACCATGGGGTTAAAAACTTCCTGTTCATTTCGGGTATACCCCTTTTTACTAGCACCACCCTCTTTTGAAAAAAAATAATATTTAATTCAATTATCTCTTAAATTATTTTATCTTTCAAATTATTAATGTACTAATTTTTATCTGTTACATTCCTATCCCACATCGCTTATTTGAGAGTTGCCAAACAACTATATTATTAGAATTTTTGGCTATTCTAATTGATTAATTAAAGTGAGATCCATGAATTAAATTAATCTGATTATTATTCTGTTGCATTCCTCGTCATTTGAGGATCAACGTAGTATATTTATATGCCAAAAATAATTAAATTTTGAATAAGATTTTAATTCTCAAATAAACTCATTTGAGATTGATTGAAAATATAAATGAATGTATTATCCCACATTGCTTGGAAGGGGATGAGTTACCCCACATTACTTGGAAAGAGAAAACTTGAGTTGTAAGGATAATTATCCCATATTGGTTATGGAGAAGAAACTCAAGCTTGTATCAACTTATAAATTGAGGATAAAGGCAAACCACTAACAATCAAACCTTTAAACTCAAATTGGGTCGGGTTGAGTTTGGGTTGAGACAAATCCATCTATATTTGGATTTGGTTTGAACCGAATCTGAGTTGGGTCGGATCTTGACCCGCCAGATTAGTTTAAAATTTAATTAGTGGCAGTTAAACAGTTAATTAATTACTTAATTGTTAATTTTGAATTAGTACCAATGAACAGAGATGAAGGTTTTTTAGGTGACTGTTCGCGTTAACGTTAACGTGAACATGTGCATTTCCAAAGTTGGTGACGGTTCGCGTTAACGTTAACGTGAACAGATGTATTTCCAAAGTTACATCCATTCAATTATGGCTTTTGGTCTTCTATAAATAGGAGACTTGTCATTCATTTTATTTCTTCTCATACACAATATTATCACTTCATATCACCACAAAAACACAGAACATTTTGAGTTTTGAGAGAATTCAAGCACTAGTCTAGTTCGCTGAAGTTTTTTGTTTCAAGTGCTTATACCAAAAACTTGAAGATCGTTGTACCCTGGAAGGCAAACGTTGTACCCTGGAAGGTAAACGTCCATTCAACCATTAGCACCAGTATGTGGGCGTGAATCTGCTTTAAGGGCATAAAGTCAAACTCTAGCCTCGATCTACTTTAATTCAAATTCGTCATTTGAACATTCGGGTAAGTTTTTATAGAACTTTTAAAACACTATTTCTGTTACGTTAATGTTAACACATTCTACTACTGTTTTTATTTGTTTCTGTTACGTTAACGTTAACACATTTTGTCACTGTTACTCTTTACTTTTTGCTATGTTAACATTAACGTCACGTTTCTGGTTTAATATACACTTAATTTGCTTCACAGAATTTTCATGATTTGTTTTTAATGTCCATTCATGTTTAATTAATATTCACATTAATATTGTTTAATAATTATTAGTTTCATTTAATTATTTTTTATTTATTTATCTTGAAATTTCAGCAATTTACACCAATAATCTTAAAGCAGATTCAAATTTATTTCGAAATTTTAAGATAAATAAGTAGATGTTCATATTTTAAATCTGTCTTGTAAACTGTTGTGTGAACGTTAACGTTCTAAATTGATTTCTGATTCTTATGTGAACGTTAACTTCCAGTTTCTGGTTAGTGAAACATTTAATTCCTTAGTTTGTGCTTTGGTTGTAAAATTTTCTAAGTATTTATTATACATTTATTAAAATTGTAGACATACTACTCTGTGATGGCAAGTGAAAACACTATGCCAATTGAGACTTCTAAAGTGACGTCTCCTATGACACAGACCATTATCACTACGGTGCCTACTCCATTGTCTAAGACTGAAAAACCTGACAAGTTTGATGGGAGCAACTTTAAAAGGTGACAACAAAATATGATGTTCTACCTTACGACTTTGAGATTGGTTCGTTTTCTCAAAAAAGATGCTCCAGT